>JAXDDW010000003.1:3425000-3685000 GCA_034670385.1 Hoplostethus mediterraneus | reverse complement strand
TTTATCTGGATCTCCCTGTGTCTTTTCCGCTTTCTCCCCCCCTCCTCTCTCTCGCCTCCCCGTCTTTCCTCTCGTTCCTGCTATTTTTCTTATGCAGTCGTCAATCCTTCCGGTGCCGTTTTTATCTCTTTTGATCGTAGGTCCCGTAAAATTCACGGTGGATTGGCTATATTTATATACAGTGGGTTTCTTAACGGTCTGTTCTTCTTCAAGAATCCATTATTTAGAAGAAAGAGGTTTTCTCAAATTGTATGGCTTGTATATTTCATTTTGTTCAAATATTAGCACATTTATGCTCCTAATACACAGTGTGAATTATTTTGGTCTTTTAACAGCTAATACCAGATATTGAGGACCATAAATTGATATAGTTTTTGTCACTACTGCTAGTGCTTTTACTTTGAAAAAGGTTTGAAAAATATTTTAAATTTAATTAAATTATTTTTGAAAATGATGTAATCTCATTTGAGCAATTTTTGAAGAACGATGAAAAAAGTTGTTGCTAGTGGACCCCACTGTATATACATTAGCTATATCCTTTCACTCCCTCTAACGTCAGAGAGCAGTGAGTAGAGGCCGGCAGCTAGAGCTCCTCCAAACCCTCCAGCTGCCCTCAGACCAGTCACCCATCACCCCTACGGGCCTCGAAAGTCCCACAGCGCCCCCCCATGCTGTTTCCCCACATTCTCTGTTTCCCTGGGTGCCTGCAGCTCCAGCGGGCCCGATGCCAGGCCCCCTCGTTTCTCTCTCCTCGACGGAAAGCATGCCAGATCCCGCCTCGCTCAGCTTAGTGGGCAGCGCTAGCCGGGTTACCATGGTCACGGCAGACAGCGCTGGGAACTCGGCGAGGCGAGGCGAGGGGAACGAGGGACAGAAACTTTCCGAGATCAGCCTAAAGCTTCAGTGATCTGTGTGTCACGCCGTTAACGCGTTAGTTACCGGGGGGGGTTTGAGATGGAGAGGGTGTTCAGTTTCTCTCGTTCAGTCCAGACGAGGACAGGAGGTCTGCTGACTCCGTACAGAGACACACTTGAGACTTTTTGCTGCTTGAAACTTGTTTTTTTCGGTGCTAATTGACTAAAATGTTACTCCCAGGGTTCATAGCGAGACACTTCTTAGGACCAAAAAGAGTTCCTCCTGTGGTGATGACAGCCAGAGAACCTCTTTTTGTTTTTTAGGGTGGAGAGTCTCTCTGTGTCCTCGGCTACTTGGAGCCCCGTCGGCGATGTTAGCTCTCTAGAATTGTGTTGGAGTCTCTCTGACGAGACATAAAGTGTGTTGAGGCGGCTCGAATGAAATTTGGGACTCGTTTGGGTCCGTTGTGGTACTCAGATAACTGAAACAATATTTTTCTTTCTCATCAAATCATAGATATTTGTCTCTTGTCTCCCGCACTGTGTGTAGACTCTGTGTGTATCCGTGTGTGTGTGTGTGTGTGTGTGTGTGTGTACGACTGGGAAAGATCAATGTCTGGGAATTAGGCATTGGCATTATTAACTCAAATGTACTAAAAGCCGGTTGCTCTTGAGGATATTTATGTTGGTTTTGCTTTTTCATGGCATAATTGTTTCCACATTGCTTTGTGGCAGAGTGGCTGTGGTCCATGATAATTTAGCTCAACTCCCTAAACATGCCCTCCTGCCTCCCCCCCCCCCCCCCACCAGTCTCCCATGTCTGTGTCCCAGAGATGGGGCTCAGCGATTGGTGCTCTTGCGTGGTTATCAATCAGTTATCTGGAAGCCGCCACTTTGGAGGTTGCCAAAATAAAAGTTCCATTTGTAAAAGGGGGGGGGGGAATCAAAAAAGAAACAAGGGTTGAAGTTTCTTTTCCAAGGCTGAGATCAAGATAACATATTAGCCCTCAGACATAACGGATGGATTGATTCGTTTCATTTGGTGTGGAACAGTGTGGCGATGTGTGTGTGTGTGTGTGTGTGTGTGTGTGTGTGTGTGTGTGTGTGTGTGTGTGTCATCTAATGAAATGTTTGCTTTGGACATGTCGCTCCAGTCTGCGTACATGCTTTAATTCCTCCTCTGACCCTGCACTACACCGGGGGGCCTGCTCTCCGTGAGCTCAGACGAGGCGTGAAAAAGAAGATGCCTCACACACAACCTTCCGCCTTTCTCAGATACGACCCTGTATTGAATTTTATCGACGTTGCCACAAGCCGCTGTGAAGCCTCGCCGGTGGCTGCGCCTTTGTCAGTCGCGGTAGATCCCAGTTACCCAGTGCAAAACGTGCTCATCTGTAATAAGGTCCCGTAATATGGTCCATCGAAACAATAATCTGCTGCACGCCGGCACAGCTCGGTTCAGTGTGGTTTGATACATCAACGTAAAAAGGAAATGTCGCTCGTTGGTGTTTTGGTGGTCTGTTATTTAACCGTATTGTGCGTTCCTCTCTTCCTGCAGGGCTCCGGAGATCATCCTGGGCTTGCCGTTCTGCGAGGCCATAGACATGTGGTCCCTGGGCTGCGTGATAGCTGAGCTCTTCCTGGGATGGCCCCTCTACCCCGGGGCCTCGGAGTTCGACCAGGTAAGGCTCGGGCCCCCATCTATCGTTTATATATATATACCTCTGTTTGTGGGTGCTAGCATATCTGTGCGAGCATGCTCCTTCTGCGTATGTACTGTAAAAGTGTGTGTGTGTGTGTGTGTTGAGATGGTGGGGGGGGGTTTCCAATCCTCCTGACAGGCACTGATGATTCTTATGCAGCCTCTCTGTTTATCTGAACAGATGCCACGGAGCCACTTGTCCAATTAGCGCAGCCCCTGTGCTCCGGAGCAAGACATCGCCGAGTTCCCCCGTCTTTTCTATCAGTCAGACAAAGATTCGGTCGGGAAAAAAAAAAAGCCTTGAGCCGACATCGCTCCGCCGCCGAACAAGCGTGCCTGATTTTTTTTCACAAACCCCTGAAATTTAGCAAAAGTGTCTTGTTTACCAAGTCTCAAATCAATCTTTTGAGGTCGTGTTTGGATGGCATGCATATTTCAGCACGATAAGCTCAGAGTATTATATGTCAGGCTAGAATTTATTTCAAGAACACCCCCTTTTTTTTTTCTCTCAATTAAATGTTCCCAGTTTAAATGTGTGATTATATGTGAATGATCGGGAGTCCTGTCTTCCTGTCTTGCAGATCCGGTACATCTCGCAGACGCAGGGTCTTCCCGCGGAGTATCTGTTGAGCGCGGGGACGAAGACCACCAGGTTCTTCAACAGAGACCCCTGACTCCACCTATCCTCTCTGGAGACTTAAGGTATGAAGGATTCTGATGCTTGCATGCACACACACACACACACACACACACATGTACAGTGGTGGCCAAAATTATTAGAACACTTAGAACATTAGCATACATTTAAGAGGTTTCGGTTGTTTTTGTTCAGTTGGCCACTTAAAATACCCATAAAACGAATGAAATATATACAAAGTCATCATTATGCTCTATAAACTATAGAATAGAGCCATCATAAGGAGATTTACCTCATTTTCCTTACAAAAAACAAGCTAGGCCTATTTCACTGTCAATGTCACACAATCATGTTCCTTCACAGAAGAAGCCAAATTACTTGTGTAATCATTGTCAGGTGTGATGGTGGTTAAATTGATGGTGATGCAAGAGTCTTAGGACACAGCTGTGTGATTCTTTTGAATTGCTGCAAAAGGTGGACATACCAAATATTAAAGTTAAAAGTGGATAAAAACAGTAGGACTCACACCATCTGCATGTTTCATGAACATTATGAAATGAAATCATGTTTTGGAGGCAAGAAAAGGTCAATATTTTCAGGTGTTCTAATAATTTTGGCCACCACTGTACACTCATCATGGATATATGCTGCAAAAACTTAACAATATCAAAAACCGGGTGATATTTCAACGATAGCGAAAAGCCAACCCTAGCCGTCGTCGATATTCCCGAGACTCTCGCTGCACCGCGTGAGGCATCGACAGGGCTGTTGCCGGTTATAAACAAAGTAAGAGGGTAATGAGAGCAAAATGGATCCGCGTGAGAGGATTCGGCAAATGGAAGCGCAGCCCGATGAATCCGGCTCAGGGGGTGTCGAGCTCAAAACCCCCTTCCCTCCTCCGTCCCTCTATGTAGGCCACTCGATAAGGAGGCCCGCTCCTTTCGGGGTTTTTTTTTTTCCCCCCTCATTAACTTTGGGTGAACCTTTGTGAGTCTGCACACATAGTTCTCGACTGCATCGAACACGTCCTGCACAAAAATACCGATCCGTCTCCGTGGGGTACGGCTGTGTTTATGCGCTGTCGGCTGCTTTCCGTGCCTCGGATTGATCTCCCCGTCTGTCTCCGCAACATATTTGTTTCTTATCTGCACCAAAACTAAATCACAAGCAAGCCTATACCCCCGCTGACGACAGTTGGATGTTTTCCTCGTGTCTTTGCCCCTCCAATGAAGTACATACAGTACATGCTCTGGTAGGTTGGGGTTTATCGCTGTTGTCAGGTACATTTTTTCTTGCTGATTTTCATGTTTTCACTTGATTTTAATGGATTACACGTTTCATGACCCTTGGCCTTATGAAACAATTTCGAAACACATCGTATAATTTCATTTCATTAAAGTTCAATTCTTCTTTTTTTTCTTTTCCGAATCCCTGAAAAGTCGGAGATACGTGTTTGGGGCCGATACAAGGTTTTCACCTGACAGCAGCATCGTAAAAAAAAAGCAAGAGAGATAAATCATTTTCTCTTGATGCCACCGCTGCTACGCCGCCTGCTGATCTCCTCGTGTCTTTGGCGTGGAAAGTCAAACGTCTCGTCGTCCTCACCACTTTTTTTTTTCTTCTTTTTTTTCCACACAGACACTTCGGAGTAATCAGTCTGTGAGAGTAATTGCTCAGCGGTAATTTGACCTTGCCACGTGTTTCCGTGTAACAGCAGCTGTGTTGCTTTGCCGAGTGTAATTAAAAAATATTATCCGCGTGTGTGTTCGGTCAGGGGAGTTGATACAGACCGAGTAGTTTTGCGTAAATGTGTATCCACCTTACACGTATGCAGCATTTGTGCAAAACTCGAAAACTACTGCGCTGTGTGTATTACCCGTGTCCCTCTAGTATGAAGTATGTGTCTCTCTCCCCCCCTCTCCGTCTTCCCAGGCTGTTAGCCGAGCGCTCGTGTGCAACCCCGGGGTTGCTCCGAGGGCAAGCCGAGTCCTGCTGCACATCAACAACAAGAGGCTGTAATGAGCCAAATGTAAATAGTGTGTTTCCAGAGGGGAAGTGTGATGAGATCTGAGAGGAACATCTGCTTCTTGTCTCCCACAGACTCAAGAGGACCACGAGGGCGAAACGGGGATCAAGTCCAAGGAGGCCCGCAAGTACATCTTCAACTGCTTGGACGACATGGCGCAGGTACGCTCGTTTGCCGTATTGCGAAACGCTTAGCCGGGCAGTAGGTGTGTGTTTTTTTTCTGTGTATGGTCTATCGTTCAGTGCAAGTTTTTGCCTTGTCTGTGCATTCGTTGCTTCTATTGATGAGGCTATTCAAGTCCCTGACAAGTCCAATCCATCACATCCCCGCGAATTATCCTTCAAATATTTGAAATCTTTTCAAATATACATCAAGCTGCGGTCTGATCCCCAGATGCTCTGCGGCTCCGCGGCTATATCCCCAGTTCTACCGAGAGAAATGAAAGCAGCTGTTTCGCCGACACCCTTCCTCAACTCGGCTTCTGCTCTTCATTTCGTCTTAACCGCTATCTAATAACTTACAGACAGACATCTGAGCCGAACATGTGGTCAGCTCAGCGTCTGGGTTGGATGTGTACAGTTTGCTTTCTTATTTAAGTGTGTGTGAGTGTTGTGGCCATGTCTTCACTTTGTACTTCTGTGCCGTATATGTATGTATAGGGCATGAGTACAAAACTACACACACACACACACACACACACACATGTACAGAGCACATTCCAGAAGGTTCCATCCAGTCAGGCCTGCACAGCGGGATCCACACGATGTTGTGTCTGCATGACTCAGCTGGTTAGCCTCTCTCTCTCTCTCTCTCTCTCTCTCTCTCTCTCTCTCTCTCTCCTCGCAGCCCTGCATGTATTTCCACATTACAACACCTGTGGGAATCTGAATTTGTTTGGTAAAAACAAAGCCAGCGTGTCTCTTACGTAACCCTCAGCCGCTGAACTTAATGTCTGCTTTTCTCTGCTACTCCGAGTCTGCGTTCAGCTCTGACCGCGGTGGGAAAGTTCACATTCAGCCATGACATTTTGATAGGACATGCCTGACAGTGAGACGCTACTCTTATGTTTTGCTCAACGTACTGGTTCTGCCGGGCGTGGCGTGCCAGCAGGGATGGAAAATGACTCGACTTTTTCCCATGGCCCTCTTCTGCAAGTATCCTCTTGTCATCACGTTCCCCCTATCGAGAGGGGGACGAGACTGAAGCAGGTGAATGACGTCTTTTTTTTGGAGTGTGCTCATCTTGATGCACGTCCGCATTTTCCATGTGGACAAAGCAAAACACACGCGGCGACTTTTTTTTGGGGGGGG
The DNA here is from genome assembly GCA_034670385.1 of Hoplostethus mediterraneus. Lineage (NCBI taxonomy): Eukaryota > Metazoa > Chordata > Actinopteri > Trachichthyiformes > Trachichthyidae > Hoplostethus > Hoplostethus mediterraneus. The sequence continues at coordinate 3,678,471 of JAXDDW010000003.1, read as the reverse complement.
TGGTGGAAAATGGAGAAAAATTAGGGTTTGTCCCTTTAAACGCCCAAAGGGCCCGCTGTTAGCCTGTCTGGCTTGCCGCCTTGGGAACAAGACGGGTAGGGGCTTGCCTGGGGTTGCTGAATTTCCAGTTAACACACACACACACACACACAACAAAAACAAGTCCCAAAACTTTTTTTAAAACTTTTAATCCCACCACACAGCACAGGGTTTAATGAAACCAAACCCGGGGCCCCCCGGATTTTTAAATATCCCCTGGGGGTATCTCTTGTCTCCGACGTTTTCCGAGCTTTTTGCCCCGGGTTATTCTTCTCACGGTCCGGGCGTTATTTTATTTTGTTGAACGGAAACCCAAAAGAAGAGAGGGCGGGGCCTCCCACAGGTTTTAATGTTGGGGGGGGGTTTTTAAGGGGGGGTAGGGGGGGGGGGGTTTAAAAACCCGCCTTTTTTTGCCCCATCTCAAAAATTGAGGGCCGGGGGTTAAAAAACCCCAAGTCGGGAATTGGGGGAACATCTGCCCTTCTGTGATTTTTAAAAATTTGGGTTTTGAATAAAAAAACTGGGGGTTGGTAAAAGAAAAGGGGGGCCCCCGGGGGCCCGGGGGGAAAAAATATTGAAAAAGGGGGGAAAAATTAAAACCCCCCCCTCCCCCTCTCTCTCTTCTCTTCCTGCCCTCTTTTTCCTTCGTTTTCTCTCTCTCGTCCCCCCTCCCCTTCCTCTCCCTCTCTCCGCTTGGGAAACGTGGGGGGAAAGAGGAATTTTTAAGCGGGGCATGGAAAGGAAAGGGTACGCCCCCCTTAGTCAAGGGGTCCAAATTCGGATTTTTTTGAAGGAAAAAAAAAATTTACCTGAGGGTTGGGTTTCTGAGCAAAGGGAGGGGAGAACCGAAGAAGAACAAATTCCCCCTTTATTTTGGGCCGGACCTCCCCGTTTGGAAAAAAGGGATTTTCCATTTGAAAAAAAAAGCCCGCCTCAAAAAAGCCTTTGTGTAAAAAAGGGTTTGGGGGGGGGAAAGGGGGGGGGCAAAAGGACCCGCGGGCTGTTTCCCTTTCCTTCCCCGTCTTTCCCCGGGGGTTCCCCCCTCCGCGGGGGTTTTCGGCAATTGGGTTATAAAGAAGGCCCCCTTTTTAAAAGTTGGGGGGGGGGGGGCTTCAAAAAGGGGGAAGGAGGGGTTGTTTTCTTGGGGTTTTGGGGAAATGCCCCAACCCTCCCTTCGGTTTTTATCCCCGGAAAGGGCCAGAAAAAAATTTTCCCTTTTACATGTTAGGGCGTTTTTAAAAATTACCGTTTTTTTTGGCGTTGTTGGGTTGTTAAAACTACCCCAAACTCGTGTTTGGAAATGGAAAGCAATGAAAAAACCGGGTACTTTCCAAAGTCCATTTTTTTTCCATTTTTAGGAAGAGGGGGTTTTTTGTTTTAAATTTTTCCACCTAAATCCGATTAATTCCAGGCCGGCCCCGGGGAAGTTTCACCAAAAGACCCCTTGGAGGAGGGGGTTTTTTTTTTTTTTGGTGGGGGGGGGGGGGGGGGGGGGGGGGGGTTTTACAGAGGAGAATGGGCATTGCAAAAAGGGGAAAGGGAAAAATTTGGAAATCAGATGTTGCGGGGGTTGTTAAATGGGAAAGGCTTTCCTGATAGCCCCTGGAACAGGCCTGGGGGGATAACGCCGGCGTCTTTATAAAAAAAATAGGCGGGGGCAACCATCCCTGGCATGAAAAAATTTAAAAAATAAGCTTGCCTTTGTCTGATGCCCCCGTCTTCCGGGGGGCACCGAGGGTTTCTCAGGCGTCTGGGGTTTTTTAAAACCGGGGGGCCCGGGGAACGACTTTGCATCACCACCCGCTTTTTCCCATTTTTCCTGAACCCTAAAAAGTATCCTGTCTAAACCCCCCCCCCCCCCCCCCAAACAACAACATTTCCCCCAAACATCCCCCCCGCCCCCCGCAAAAAATCATTCCCGCCCCCTACGTAGTTTTCCCGGGTTTTGAGACAAAAAACTCTCCCGGGTGCCCGGGTTATTTACCCAGGGGCCCCTCAGCCGCAATTTTTTAAATACAGAGGGAAGCAACAAGATTTTCCCAAAAGGCAGTTTCCAAAGAGCCTCAGAGGTATATGGGTTTTAGAAGTTGCCCCGTGTCAGCTTTTTTGGGAGGAAACTCAAAAAAAATGGTGTCCTTTGTGAACGGGCTTTTAACGAGGAAAAACCAATGGCAGCATTTTGATTTTTTTTTGTTTTTTTTAAATTTTTCATTTTTTGGGGGGGGGGAATGGGATAAAAATCTGAGCGGAGGGGGGCCACCCAGATTTTTTAAGTGGTTTGGGGCGCGCTGTATGAATACTAGTGCAAAGGGTTTAAAATGTCCCCAAAGGGTTTTCCCAAAGGTTACCCACTGGGCCCTGTGACACGCAGTCTGACACCCTAACTGATGAGGCCTTGTGAGTATTTATAGGCCCCTCTATGGGAATAAACTTGTTGGAGGGGTGCGGACCTTGAATGCTCAACCGGCCATTAAAGATCGGTGTGTGTTTGTGTGTTTGCGTGTTTGCCTCGCGCCCACAGGTGAATATGTCTTCAGATCTGGAGGGGTGCGAAATGCTGGCGGAGAAGGCGGACCGGAGAGAGTTCATCGACTTGTTAACCAAGATGCTGACCATCGACGCGGACAAGAGGATCACCCCTATTGAAACCCTAAACCACCCCTTCGTCACCATGTCGCATCTCCTCGATTTCCCGCACAGCACACAGTACGGGGCCACGTTTCCTTCTTTTTGGTCGTTTGTATGATCATGATTTTGAGCGTTGACGTAACATCACTCTCATACGACCTAATCTCTCTCTCTCTTTCTCTCTCTCTCTCTCTCTCTCTCTCTCCGCAGCGTGAAATCGTGCTTCCAAAACATGGAGATCTGTAAGCGCCGCGTGAACATGTACGACACGGTCAACCAGAGCAAGACGCCCTTTATTACCCACGTGGCCCCCAGCACCTCCACCAACCTCACCATGACCTTCAACAACCAGCTCAACACTGTGCACAGCCAGGTACGGCCAGACCGCCGCTATCAAAGAGCCATTGTGAAAAAATATCTTCATTCATCAGTATGCTATTAGGCGAGCCCTGATATTGAATTTCTGTGCTGAGGCCAATTATATGTATGTCACTTAGTTTGTAGTTTAGTTGAAGTTACAATAAAACTGCGACGAAATGACACGTAAGGAAAGAAAACATGTGGGAGGAGCCTAAGAGACCAGGAGGGTTTATTAAGGGGCTCACCGCTGAGAGAGAGGAGAGACAAATATATAGAAAAAAAACAAATAAAGTATATGTGAGCTCTAAAATAAGATGATATAATAAACATCACACATCAAAAAACATCAGAAACAATATACAGGATTTATTCATACAGCCAATCTGATCCATCCAACCCCACAGCGGCCACCTCTCCTGGTTGAGCAGCTTATGTTTGTCGTTTTCTGTCCCGTTTGCTCTTTTGGGTTTCCCGTCTTGTCTCCACGCCCGGCTTTTACTGCTTTCTTGCCTTTCCTGCAAAGGCTATCTGTCTGCCCGCATTTTCTCTGTGCCCTGGGTCCTTGGGGGGATTGTAAAAAGTGCTGATTTTTTCCCCAGACAACCCCCCTTCCTCTTGCCTTGCCATTTTTTGGGGGCTTTCAGGCCTTAAGAATCCCCCTTTACCAAGGGTTCCTCCTCTCTCCTTCCCCCCCCCCCACCCCCCCCCCCCCCCCCCCCCCCCCCCCCTTTTCCCCCCCTCCCCCCCCCCTCCCCCCCCCCCCCGCCCCCCCCCCCCCCCCCCCCCCCCTTTTCCCCCTTTTCCCCAAATCCCTTCCCCCTTTTTTTTGTAATTTTTTTAAACCCGGGCTTTTAAATTTTCGGGTTTCTTTTCCAAAACACCCGGGCTTTTGCAGGGGGCAAGATTAAAATTTTTTTCCAAAATTGTGCTTAAATTACAATCCCAGTCTTTTTTTTCCCCCTCCCCCTTCCCCCCCTCTCTCTTTTTGTTTAAAAAAGTTTCTTTATCCCCAACCCAATAATCAGCCAGCTCCCACTGTGCAGCATGTGACAAAAACCCAAAAATTGCTGGGGGATTTTTTAAAAGGGAAATTTTAAAATTCCCCGGGTTTTTCTTTTCCGCACCCCGGGTTCCCAGGGGTTTCAGACTTTAAGTTAGTGATGCGTTTTGCGAGGCCGGAGCGCATCTTTGCGTTGTTTTTTTTTTTCCGGGGTGCTTGTTTATGGGGAATGCCCCCCGGTTTCCGTATTGTTATGCCCCCCTCCCCCCCGGCCCAATTTGAACGGCTAAAGAAAAGCAAATGAAAAATGAAAGTGCTGTCTCTGTATTTCCCTCCGTCCCTAAGTAAGCTTAATGAAAGGGGCTAAAATTAGACATGTGTGTCACGGAGCAAATACGACTTGAGTACGAGCCGGAGCAGACGGTGCCCTCTTCTTAAAAGCATTTTGTTTGTATATGCTGGACGCTCCCAGGCTGTCTGAGCGTGTCTTATTAATGGCCCGTACACAATGCCGGAGTTAACCTAACCTTGCTTTATGATATGACTGTTGCCTGTGAAATATGACTCCTGTCAGGCGTATTGATTTGGAGGCTAGATAGTGAAGCTGTGACGTGAAATGTCAAACTCTGCCGCTCGTTAAATCTGCTCCTAATGACTCCGTAACGTTTTAATCCAAGCAGATTTTATATAATCTGCGTTGGAATGCATTCGCTCTCCGTCCAAGTGGGTGCTAACAACCAGGCGGGGGTTTAGCGGAGGTATACGTCGAGAGAAAACACCGAACATGCTTTGATATCGCTCTGTCTGTCACTCCTCCTCGTTGTTCTCTTCCCCCCCCCCTCCAACCTTTTTTGCGGTAATGCTGCTTGACTCAGATTTAGAGTCTCAAATGTACAGTGTTTTTTAAAAAAATTTTATGAAGGTAATATGAACCAGAAAGCAGCTCCATTCAGACAATCTACAATATATTGTCATGACACACACACACAATGTGGTCATGTGGCTGCACGGGTCTTTAGAAAGTCTCTCGGCGTGTGTGTATCATTTCATCAACACCTGCTCTAGCATGAAGGAGTGAAGGCCCTGTAGGTCAGCGCACACTGTGGATGCTACGTAATCACATCTCAATCTAAACGTGGCCCCCGGTGGCATTTTGCTGGAACATTGATGGCTGATTATTGTAGGACTTGTAGCATTGATTGCATCCCGCCCCCTCTGTCTCTCTCGCTCTCTTTAATGAATCAAATCCACATGTCCTAGGAAACATCCGTATCAATGGCCCCAATTTCCTCACTTCTGTTCTCTGCTTTCGTCGATGACGGATGCCCTGCCATCCGGCTCCTCTTAATGATCCGATCGCTTGTTTGTTTGTGTGTGTGTTGAGTTGTTTCTGTTTTTTACCTTGAATTTGAATTTATTTTATTTGAATGTATTTATTTAAACAAGGGACAGTGTACATTAATCAACATATCAAAAGACCTATTTAACATGTAAATGTACTCGAATTAGCCAAAAAGCTAGTTTCCATCGATAGTCCCTTTTGCCAGATGGTGATAGGCATCCTAGAGCATGAATAAAAATACTTTGTATAAAAATACTTTGTATGAATAAAAAACTACTTTGTTATACAGACAAAACAAAAACAAAACAAAAGAAAACATTTACAGTACAATAGACAAACATCACTGAATACAGGTTTAGGCGCAATTCATCATAATAATTTAAAAAGTGCATTCACAATACGCACGCACACTCTCTCACACACACACACACACACACGCACATGCTCCACATCCCCCATCGTAACCCATCAGTGCCTCCACTCTCATGATTTTTATTTTGATCCCATCGTTCCTTTTAGGCCACCAGCCTGGCTCCCTCCTCCACCACCAATGCCACCCTATCCCTTGCCAATCCCGATGTCTCCATACTAAACTACCAATCTGCACTCTACCAGCCCTCCGCTGCTTCCATGGCAGCCGTGGCCCAGAGGAGCATGCCCCTGCAGCCGGGGGCTCCTCAGCTCTGCGCCGCCCGGCCCGACCCCTTCCAGCAGGCGCTCATCGTCTGCCCACCCGGCTTCCAAGGTAAGGGCGTCCCGCTGACCGGTAGGTGAACACATAGAGCGAGATCATTAGTGTTACATCTGTGAGCCTTGGAGAAACTCTACCTAGAGCGAGCCAAGGTTATCCGTCTTTCTCTGTCTGAAGAAGTTAGTTACAGCTGAAGACCAGCACTAGTCCCAAGCGTCTAACTCGATTGGAGCTGATGCTACACACGGTCTCGGTGTTTCTGCTCTGCCTCTGCACACGCGGGCGTTTTGTTTTGCAGCTTATCCTAGCACCGCGAGGCAAGCCGGTCTAAACATACAACAGCGATCCAATGATAAGTTGATCAGGCAATTAGACATTTGTAAAGGGAATTTAATATCTTTGCTTGATGCTTTCTCATTCGCCTTTTGTCTGCTCTGTGTTTGCACTGGGAGGGCAGAGTAGCTTTCAGGCATTGGTTTATTTATTTATTTATGTATTCTTTCTGTGGAATGGCTGATAAACATTTTCCATTATTAGAAACTGCGTTTGAAGATATTTTTACCATTGTCATGACTACTGTTTTTGTTTTTCTAAGTGGGATGAGTATATCTGTGCATAGCAACAGTGTTTGGATATCTGTTGGATACTGATAAATAAACATGTTTATATAAGGAACATTCTGATCTCTTGCTGTTAGTCTTCCGGGTAGCATGATTGTTTTTAAGTGACAGTGGGCTGTGGTGTTTTTGTCAACATCCTCTGTGCTGTGTGCTGTATCTGGGTGCAGGGCTGCAGGCGTCCCCTTCCAAGCACACCAGTTACTCTGTGCGGATGGAGAATGCTGTTCCCATAGTGACGCAGGCCCCGGGTGCCCAGCCCCTGCAGATCCAACCTGGCCTCCTTACACAGGTAGGAAGACATCCCACTGTCACGGAGGAGAAACTAACGGAGGCGTTATTGTGTCCTACAGCAACACCGCCTATCACATATACTCAAATCTGAACAACTCACATTTGAAAGAGGAGCTTTGGCCCAAAAAAAACAACTCTCTGCATCCCCTTAAGTCTAAGCATACTGTCATTTTATGGAGGCTGGGAATCAGTAGATGTTTATGACCCTGCCCCTGCTGGCAGCTGTTCTGCCTGTTTTTTTGAGTGCATTCAGACCAAGTTCTCCTGTGCATTACTCTCTCTCGCTCTCTCTCTCTCTCGACCGTACTCTCACCTCTCACTGTTCCTCCTCGCTCTTGCTCTCTCTCTCTCTGCTGTCCTGCTCTCCTGGAGGCTGAGGCTGCCACGGTCTGATGCACACAAAGGCAGGAGCCTTTCACTTAGAGAAGGCCTTCACTGGAGCCGGCGCGTTAGCCGCTAATATAGTTATTGGGAGTAACAGAAAGTGACTGTGCATCTCTCTCTCTCTCTCTCTCTCTCTCTCTCTCTCTCTCTCTCTCTCTGCACACACTTTAGACCGCTGCCATCGCCACCACCTCTTTCCCTATGGAAATTTCCACGAAGGCTTTAAATATCCCTGAGAATCCAGGGAGTTTGAAGTGTTCCCTTATCTCCAGTTAATCATGCAGTAGGCAGGCAGGCAGGCAGGCGGGCATGTGTGTGTGTGTGTGTGTGTGCGTGCGTGCGTGTGTGCATGTGTGCGTATCTGACAGGGTTAATCTGTCAGATACCAAATGGTGATTAGCTCCAGGGCTGCTTCCAAGTCAGGCGCTCCAAATTACAGGCCTCAGAGGATCCAGGGAGGTCAGGGGAAGCTTGGATGGGGCTCAGAATGACCGGCGAGTTCACAACACGGTGTGGATGAGATGGATCATTCTGAGGCACAAAACAAAAAAAAAATCAGTATTAATGATACAGTCACGTCTCGCGGAGGGAAAGTAAGTCACATAAATTAATATGACGTCCAGATCCCGTATAACTGGGCTACTCTGCAGGTATCCGCCGTAACCTCTGTTTGCACACATGTTAAACAAAGACAGGCTATAGTTAACATAAGCAGATGGTTTATATAGGCCAGCAAGCAGCACACCTAATAACTGGGTGTGCAGTGTGTGTGTGTGTGTGTGTGTGTGTGTGTCTGTGTCTTTATCCCTTTACTGTGGGAGGTCTCACAGACTTGGCTGGATATCTGTTTGCCTCTTGGTAGCGTTCTCCCCCCCCCCCCACCCGCAGCCCACTGTTGCCCCCTTTGCCGGGGCGCTGTTGGCCCACCCCGGACCCACGCGGGCTTTGGCTCTGAGCTCCCTGGGTGTCTTCGGCGCAGAGAGCGAAGGAGGCTCCAGGCGGGCAGGCGGGCAGGCGGGCAGGCAGGCAGGCAGGCAGGCAGGCAGGCAGGCAGGCGGGGTAGGCAGGGAGGCACGGGAAGCCAGCAGGACCTTTATCTGGAGCAGGAATGCAGAAAATGTGGAAACAATTGGGGAGTGAGAGCCGGGGCTTTCAGAGCCCTGAGGTGACAAAGGGTTTTTCACCCGGGGAGTGAGGGTCGAGATGGGAGGCGGCGAGGTGGGGAGGGCCGCTGACGCTGATGGTAGGCTCTGAGAAGAAAAGAAAACGGCCTCTTAACTGGGTTACCATTTCAGGGCAGACAGGCTGGTTACACAACCCAGACAGCCTAGCGAGAGAGGTGTGCCAGGAATGGGGGAGATAGAGTGAGCAAGAGGAGGAGGAGCAGGAGATGGATGTATGTATTAGAGTCTCTTAATGGCATGTTGATAAAAGGCCTTGGATGTGGTCTTAGATGTAAAGACCATCTCCAGGTCCAGAATGTTCCATTAGAGCCGTCAGTCATCGGTGCTGGCCTGCAGATGCCCCCTGCAGCACTTCAACCATCGGCTGCTCGCTTTGGACTTAATCATTTTTGCACCCTGCTTCAGACAAAACAATTCCACTCCCACAAGCCTATACAGTCAGACTCTGTTAAGAACCACTATTTTTAGTTTTTTTCCCTAAAGAAAATGAAACAGTTATTTGGTGTCAGAATATAATGGAAACAGAGAGGGCAAAGAAATTCTAAACAGAAAGGATAAAGTGTTTTGTTTTTTGCCCAAATGTTACAGTACTTCCCCGAGTAGCTGCTTGTATGCTTCTGTCTCTCTCTCTTCCCATGTCTGTTTCTCTCTCTCCCTTTGTGTGTGTGTGTGTGTGTGTGTGTGTGCGTGTGTGTGTGTGTGCTGCAGTACATACTGATGCAGTTGTAAATAGATGTGCAAATGGTATTAAAGGAACAATTCATTAGCCCTGACATTAAAGTGCTAATCAATAGAACTGCATTAAACTATTAGGGTTACACACACACACACACACACACACACACACACACACACACACACACACACACACAGGCACATCTTGGGGCGTATTATGCCTGACACTCCTCTCGTTCTGCATCAGAAATACAAAGTAGCCTCTTTCACAGCAGCTTGAATAGGCCTATGAATTTAATTAGAACACGAGTTGATTTTACTTGTGCCAAACACATAATCACACTAACACACACACACACACACACGCACACACACACACACACACACACACACACTCAAAGAAAGAAAGGAGTTGCTGTACATCTTTATTAAGTCTTGGTCTTATCTCTTTTGTCCATGGGTGTATCGTAGAAGCCAAGGGAGTTCATTTTGCACGCCCAGCATCCAGTTCATACGAGCTGCTATGAACGTCACAGCATCCGTCAAGTTCAACTCAACACACCTTCATGAGTCAGTTGAATCAAAAAAAAAAAAAAGCATGATGGGAAAACCGCCATTCTCATTCCTCTGCCTTCTCTCTCCCATCTCTTTGTTCTGTCCCCCCCCCCCCCCCCCTCCCCCCCTCCCCCTCCATCTCAGCAGGCCTGGCCCAGCGGCACCCAGCAGATCCTGCTGCCTCCGGCCTGGCAGCAGCTCACCCACACCTCGGTCCAGCACGCCACCGTCATCCCCGACTCCATGAGCAGCACACAGCCTCTCGCCAACTGGAGGTGAGCAACACCACCGCCGCTGCCAACCGGTCTTAACCTTCAGTGATTTTGGAGAGCGTGCATTGACGTCTGTGTACAATTTATTAATCGTCCCCCGCCACCCGTTCGCACAGAGATGCATCCTCTTTACAACCAGTGGCAATAACTATCTTAGATTTCCTCTTAAAAAAAACCCACTGGCAATTGTTTTTTTTATGTCATTTTATCGTATCAAACATGAACTTTGCGATATTCGGTTAAGTCTGCGTTTCAGACAAGCTGAAATCAATGATCAGCAGTGGCGTTACCGTCCGCATCGGCGAGCATACTGAGGTTTTATAGGTGAAGATGCGGCCGTAGGATAAAGAGGTGTGGCATCGGGGCTGATTGACAGATGAGCCTGTACCCCCCCACCCCCCCCCACCCTCCCCTGCAGCTTGTCCTCTATCTTCTATGAGTCACGGCCCCTAAGTGAATACCGGTGCTTTCATGAGAGCAGATTTACTTCAGGGAGATGGGATATATGCACATGCAGGGGCATTATGTCGAGTAGAGCCTGTCACTGGGATGACTTGATAAATGGATGGAGAGATGGAAGAAGGTAGTCTGCAGGGAGATAAGAGGGATGCAGGTATATAATGTGTGTGTGTGTGTGTGTGTGTGTGTGTGTGTGTGTGTGTGTGTGGAGGGGGTACTGGGGGCATGTATGCTCATATTCATTTAGAGCTGTCCATCTGTGGCCAGACACCCCCTCCTCTTCTCCTCTCCTCTCTCTCCCTCCTCATCCCTCCCTCCCTTCCTGTCCAATGGCAGCTCTATTGTCCTCAGAGAGACGATTGGGAAAGTGTCGCACTTCCTCTGCAGAGCTATCGCTCCACAGCTGCTGGTGTCAGCTCCTCTGCCCTCCCTCTCTGCTCTCTCTCTCCCTCTCACTTGTTCCCTCTACTCGTTTCCGTTTTTTTGTCACGCCATGTAGCTGCTGCCACCCGCTGGCGTGTGTGGGAACTACGCATCCCGTGTTTCTTGATTCCTTGCATATGTTGTGATTTACTATCTTCGCTATATTTCACATGTGTACTTGCAGGGGTTCGGATGCTGCTCCTAATGTTCGTGATAAAACAAAACTCTTTTTTTATTGTTGCAGGAATTCCCACCCTCATGGCAGCCATTACAATCCCATCATGCAGCAGCCGGCCTTGCTGGCTAGCCACGTCACGCTCCCATCCAACCAGACCCTCAACGTGGGTGTGGCACATGTTATGAGGCAGCCCTCGACCAATAACAGCTCTTCTTCCAAAAAGAACAAGCAGCACCAGATGTCTGCCAGGTACAGCACGGTTATATCTGGTCGTGACTTCGTGCATTTGGACGTATTTGATCTCCAGCATCTATGCGGTGCAATAACCATCTCCCCGTCTCCATCCTCCTCTCAGGAACGTGTCCGCCTACGAGGTGTCGTCCTCCCAGGCGGTGCTGTCCCCGCAGCGCTCCAAGCGGGTGAAGGAGAACACGCCCCCGCGCTGCGCCGTGCTGCAGAACGGCTCCGCCTCCAACTGCCCGCCCCCGCAGGGCTGCGGCGGCTGCGGCGGCGGGGGCGGGGGCGGAGGGTGGGGGGCCGGCGAGGCGGAACAAGCTTCCAGCACCACCCGCGATCATCAGCACCAGCACCACCAGCACCACGTCCCCCGACAGACCATAATCATCCCCGACACGCCCAGCCCCGCAGTCAGCATCATCACCATCAGCAGTGACACGGATGAGGAAGACGACCACAAGCAGCGTAAAAACAGGTCAGCCCCGGGATCAGCGGCTTCCGTAGCTCACAGAGTTGAAATAATTGGGTGGTTTTGAGTTTGAGTACTAGTTTATTTCTTACCCAGCGTTAGTACTACTACTACTGTAATTATTGTAATTTTTATATTTCTTTCATACTGTAAATATTGTGCTGTTTTTTTACTGTTAATAATTTGTATAATGCCCTTTGCACATTCCTGTGACTAATAAAACTCTTGAAAAAAAACTTGAACTATTCATGTCAGTGGAGTAATACATCATATTCTCAATGGCCTTCCTCTCTGTCCCCCTCCAGCTCGTCTTCCAAGCAGAGGAAGAACGTCATCAGTTGCGTGACAGTGCACGATTCGCCCGACTCCGACTGCTCCAGCAACAACAGCCCCTACACCATGGAGCTAAGGCCCCCCAACAACAACAGCTACGACACCAAGACCACCATACTGGACAACTACAACAACGGGAACCCCCGCACCATCATCATCCCCCCTCTTAAAGCCCAGACCAGCGAGGTCCTGAATGAGTGTGAGCGCCTGATGCCGGGTAAGGGGAGAGGGAGATACTGTTGGTCAGATCCTTTCCTAATCTACAGCAAAGTACACAAGCTAGTAGTTATTAGATTAGATTAGCTATTAAAGGAGAACAATGGAGTTGTTGTGCAAAACTGTTGGCTTCCTGATCTACATTGACCAAACTTGTATCCCCCTCCTATTCAGATGCAATGAACCATCAGAATTCAACCTATAAGTTCAAATCCTCCAATGGCGTGCTGTCTGGCAATAATCACCTGCCAGGGGGCATGACTGGAGGCGTGTCCTACCGACAGCAGCGCTCAGGGCCACACCCCTTCCAGCAGCAGCCTCTCAATCTCAGCCAGGTATGTGTGTGTGTGTGTGTGTGTGTGTGTGTGTGTGCAAGCGAGAGGGAGATGGAAAGAGAGAATAATCATTGACTGTTGGGTGAAAACCTTGCATCTTCAAAATTGTAATTTTAGTTTTTAGCTTGACAATGTTTTTGAAATGATCCAATAGGTTAGGAAAAAGTTTCAAAATAAAAGTCCATGTAATCCTTCAATTCCTTCAATTAATGTAAGAACTTGGATTTACAAGGTTTTGACACGACAGCCTCCTGCAGTAGAATATTCCATGACGTTCACCCCCCCACACCACCTCCACCCCTTCCAGGCCCAGCAGCACATGGTAGCCGAGCGGAACGGAGGCCACCGGCGCCAGCAGGCCTACATCACCCCCACCATCGCCGCCCAGGCCCCTTACTCCTTCCATCACAACAGCCCCTCCCACACGGGCAACGTCCACACGCACCTGACCGCCACGCACCTGCCCAGCCAGCCCCACCTCTACACCTACACCGCCTCCGCCGCCCTGGGCTCCTCCGGCACCATGGCCCACCTGGTGGCGTCGCAGGGCTCGGCGCGCCACGCGGTCCAGCACGCCAGCTACCCGCCCGCCATCGTCCACCAGGTGCCCGTCGGCATGGGCCACCGCGTGCTGCCCTCGCCCACCCTGCACCACAACCAGTTCCAGGCCCAGTTCGCCCACCAGGCCTACATCAGCGCCTCGCCCGCCTCCGCCGTCTACACTGGATACCCGCTGAGCCCCACCAAGGTCAACCAGTACCCGTACCTCTAGACACTGACTGACACTGGAGAGCCTGACCCAGCTGCTGCTGCTGCTGCTGCTGCTGCTGCTGCTTCCCCCCCCGAGCCCCCGGAGACGTCCCGAACATCCTCTCCCCGACCTCAGACATAAACAGAGACAGAGGAACATGCAATCCTCATGAAACTGTCACGTATAACTTGAAGATGAAATGAGAGGGAATAAAAAAAGAATAACAGCCTCTCTCGAAGGGAAAGGAGCGGTGGAATTTTAGAGGGGTACAATTCAAGGGGTTTTCTTTTGATTTCTTTATTTTGAAAGGGCCAGGTTTTTGCTTTCATTTCTCTATTTTTTGCTTCACTTTCCGAGGAAAGTAATGTCTCATTAGTTTTACCGCAACGTCTCTGAAACAGGCCTTTTGGGACAGAGGAGGTTTTCCTGCTTTGAAACAGATTTCTTTGTTTTGTTTTATTTTCCCCTCTTAAATTGGGAAGTGACTGTTGAACAGGGGTTATTCTCTGGAAGTTTGGATTCCCAAGAGAATTGGGAGAAGGTGAAATACGGAAACCTGCTGCTCTTCAAAGAAAAAAAAATAAATTGATGGCCTTGAACTGTCTTAAATATTTCCAAATCATTCACGGCGCGGGGAGGAAGAGAGGCAACTCCCCCCCGCCTCACCTTCTCCTACCGAGGAGGCTTCGGGAAATATAACCAACAGAAGACAACAAACTTTCTAGTGTATTTATAGATATTTTTCCCTTATGTTTCACCTTTATGATACTTCAGTTTTAGCTAGGTGTCTTAGCTGGGCCCCGTTCTTAGAATGTAGCAGTCTGCACCTGTTTGTTTTATGAAGAAAACCTTTTTTTTCTGATACCAATAGATTTATTTGTTCCTCTTTTTTCAATGTGATTGCACAAAGTGGTTATAATAACATAGGCATGTACAACGTGATTGTCTGTGTGTGCTACTGTCAGCCATGTGTGTGTAGTCCACCTCCTCAAAAACCCTCCCGCAGTCTTTTAGATTTTGACCATTGTTCCCTCGTAGTGCCTTACAGATATAACGACACAGTTTACTTGGCTTGGATCCTGAGAGCCACAAGAGACTAGAGCTATACTTAGAGAGAGACGGTTCCCTGGGTTGACATCCTCGTCGGGGCAGTTGTAGCTCTCTTCCAGGTGTAGGCTCAGCCCTTGCTGTTTCTTGTCCGTGGTGACAGCATACTAGAGATGATGATGATTAATGTCAGAGTTGATAAATCAAACAGCTATTTTATTATGTGTGCATGAGATAACTTGCCTGGGGTACGTAACCAAAGTCATTAGATAAAATTCTTTTCACATTTGTTCTGGATATTGATGTAAATATATAAAAATGTACAGTCTAGCTGTAAGCCTCTATTACAGTGGTACCCATAATGTGGCTTTAGTTTTGGAATATATTTGTTTTCAATCACACAAGGGAATTCATGCACAGTGATTACAGAGCAAAGATGCGTTTCGGGGGCGACTCAAAAAATCAAGACAAAAAAAAACGCAAAATAAAGTGATTCAGTTTTAATGTACAGGGAATGAGTTAGAGTATATTGTTCGAGACACAATAAAAGTTGTTTTAAGGTTAAAAGCTAGGCCAAGAGAAGGTTCCTGACGGAAAGCGGTTGTTGCCATGGCGGCCGTGGAGAGAGAGAGAGAGAGCCTGGTTTGCCGCGAAGAGACAAGAGTGTAGAGGGCTGTTGGAGAGAGATACTGTGTAGGCACGAGTGAGGGGGCTGGGAGAAAGCACAGGGGTTGGTTGAGGTAGGGATTGTGGAGGGCAAGGGGGGCGAAATCCCTCATCTTAAACGGGACTAAAAGAGTAGCATGTTGGCACTGAGCAGGTTGATAGTAACAATGAGCCCGGGTGATTGGTAGGAGCCGCAGGGGCACTGCATGAATGCACACCTATAACTCTGACATGAGTCCTTTTTGTTGTTGTTGTCGTCGTCGTCGTCGTTCTTTAAGATAAACGTTATTTGTCTCATTTGCGCTCTGAGGGTCGGGTATCAGCGTCTCAGAGCAGAACAGAAGGGAACCGATGCAGCGTACACCTGGAAGGGCGCGTCTTAATGGGGCTGGGATTTTTTTTCTCGCCACTGTCCATTTGTCTTCGAACCCGGGTACAACCGCAGACGTCGCCCACGCCACCTGGAAGGGATACCGTGACCGCGTAGAGAAACCGATAGGGCTGTCGCTTTGTGTGTTTGCTGCTTGATTTAACAGACATCGTCCTCCTCGTCGCCACCGATGCGAACATCCTCCTCTTGTCATTTTGTCCTGGTGAAGTGGGCACATCAGAACTGCTGGTGGTTTAGTGAAAGCCTCCCCCCACCTGCCCTCACCCCTCTCCCCCCTTCATGGTATGCCATAGTACTTGCATTTGAAGTGATTTTTTATTTTATTTTCCTTCTTCTTTACATTATATTGAACTTTTTACATGGCTGTAGTACATGTTGTGTTTCTTTTTAGAGATTGTTGCAATAATTCTCGTGGATGTTTTATCAGTGTGTGTGTGTGTGTGCGTGTGTGTGTGTGTGTGTGTTTATTATATGTCAGGCTCATTTCTATTTTGATTTGTCACCTAGAGGTTGATGTACAGTAATATTTAGTATTCCTTGGAGGTGGGTGCACCTGTGTACAGTGTTGCTACACTGTTGATGATAGTAACAGTGTTGGGTTGATGATAATCCAATGGGGCCCTTTGTAAGGTAGTTTAGGCTTGAGGTTCGCCACACCCAGGTTTGACAACCAACGATCCCCTAACTCCCGATGGGGCCCCAGGGTGCTCTCTCTCATCCTGGTACTTGATTCACCAATACTCTACACTCCCCATCAGCTTCAGCATGCAAGCCTGGGGGTCCTGGCAGTCAAAGATGTGATATTACGTAGTACGTTGCTGGTTACATCATTCTTCTCTGTTCTGTCTTTGTTCTTTTGATTTTTTTTCCCTCTTATTTCCTTGAGGTCCTTCGGGGGCCTAAGCACACACAGATAAGGGAGACGATTTTCCATTGAAATCTTTGGCTCTTCTATTATGAGGCAGACTACTGAAACATTCCACTGTTTGAGGGAAATCTGGCGTTGTCCATCCCACAACGCTGTCCTCACCGCGGGGACAGCGTTGTCGTACTCCAGACGTACGTTCTCTCCTCCCACCAAAGAATTTCAACAATTTGACGATGTACAGCACAGCACAGTACGATCCCGAGCAATCCTCCGCAGTGTTGCCAGAGCAGTCGGGCAAATAAGTTCTGGTTTTTAAAAAAAAAACGCCTCGTCTTTAAACGCTTCACGGGCGTGTTAGAGGACGCGCGTGCATGTGCGTGTGTGCATGTGGCGTGCAGGTACAGAGGGAGGATTTACCAGGCACAATGCACACAGCACATCCATTTGTCTCGAGTTGCCACAGTCTTCCTGTACGTTCGAGCTATAAGAAGACCTCGCAGTCTATTTTCAAGCCTCCTTTCTTTTTTTTTGCCTCTCATTATTGGTCACACTTTGCCCCCTAAATAGTTGAAGCGATCATTTGTTCACTAAATATCTAACTTCTCTCCAAATTGTTTTATATGTGAGTTGTTTTGTTTTTTTACATTGTGGATGTTGTAGCTTTATCAGTGTCGTAAAAGAAAAATGAATTTGTACAAAAGTATGTTTTGAGTTGGTGTGCCATGGAATGGAATGACCTGTAAAGTAAATGAATCAAAAATATACCAACAATACCTTTAAAAATCGTGGTCACCCGCACAAA
Organism: Hoplostethus mediterraneus; assembly: GCA_034670385.1. Classification (NCBI taxonomy): domain Eukaryota; kingdom Metazoa; phylum Chordata; class Actinopteri; order Trachichthyiformes; family Trachichthyidae; genus Hoplostethus; species Hoplostethus mediterraneus. Next base: position 3,661,255 of record JAXDDW010000003.1, on the reverse strand, counting down.
ATGAATGTAAAACGTGACCTGCAACATCTGAAATGCTTTAGATCTTTCTCGGTGGGTGACCATTTAGTTTGAACATTGAATTTGATTTCTACATCATTTGTGGCCATGCATGATGCAATAATTCTAAGTATGATCTCCAGCAGAGCGATTCACATGTAATATGTGAGAACTAATGAAAAATGATCACTATCCTCTCGATGTGGGGATTATAAAAAAGATTAAATATTCATTCTCTTTTCGAATCAAGCAACAAATTAAGAGACGCCCTCTACACTCAACATTTTTTCAGTGGAAAATAACTCGGATGTGTACGATACCTTTTGTCTGCTACCCTTTTTCACATAACAGATGTTTTTTTTTTGTTGTGTTTTATGAAAAAAGAGGAATCAGAAATGTGAGCATTAACGTAGATCGAGTGACCTTACAATTACCAAAATGTGCTTAAGTAGAGCGTGAAGGTGTTTTGTGTTGTTGAGTTGACCGTAGCCTCCCCAGCTAGCAATTTCAATGTTAGAGTACTGCCTTCCAAATAACCAACAATACCCTTTTAAGCTTTAATGTGTGGTTTTAATTAGAGAAAGCTATCTTAAGGCAGCACTCTCTCCGGAGCCTGGTAAGTTTTACAGCTTTGTTCTACTTTGCTCAACGAGAAATGTCAAACTTCCAACTTTTGCCCACAGTGTGATTGTGACTATACTACTTTGGATCTTTGGAAACATTGAGAAACATTCCTGAAGGCATTGGCACACAGTGCTACGTTACTCTTTCTTCGGCCAAACTCCTCTGAAGTGACTTGAAGCTTAGCAAGAAGTGAGTAAGGAGAATCAGACAACCCACAACATCAACCCACCCACACTCATGTAATTTTGCAATCATTTGGAAGATTTCACAGCGTCCTCCCAAAGTAAAAAAAAAAAAATAAGGGGGGGGAGGGGGGTTAGGAACACGTTGATGTACTTTCTATCACCAAGAACTCATAATGTAATTACACAAGCATTCTTAAAGCCCTTTTGGATGAGAGTGTGTGTTTCTTTTTTTTTTACCCTTTGTTAAGGAGATCTGCTCCTTTGCTGGCTATTTCTTGGGGGAATTCAGGGTGAGGTGGTCAAGGTTTGATGCCACCGCTGATAGAGGGCGTCAAATGTTATTATTACAACGTATGAACCAAAACTGATTCAAATGTGATTGTTTTCTTACCCTCTTCCTTTTTTAAATTACTACCAGCTGATTTTCCCAATTTGCTGTGTCGTAAGGTCTTATTTACACCTAGGAAAAAACGTAGCTTCCCCCCCCCGCCCCCATCTACTTTCAGAGAGAGCTCTAGCCAAAGAAAGATATTTTTGTAGTGCTATTAGATGGAATCTGGAGGTGGTAGACCAAAGCTACGTTCAAAGCCAGATTTTGCCTGTTAGCAGCACAAAACAATATTTCTCTTAATCTAGAGCACATGTCAAAGCCAGATTTGACGTACATTTTTCACCAGTATGAAAAGAGCCCGATTTAAGTTTTGGATTAATTATATAAATTACATCTCAAAATTACAATTACTGTAGCTTGTGTGTGCTCAAGTTTTTTTTAGTACTTGCACAACACTTACTTAAGTAAAATGACAGTTTATTTACATTGTCTGAAGACCTAAGAGTGCATCAAACCCTGACCCCCTTTTGTGTCAATTGCTGTATGGTTTCTCAATGGTGTAAAATCTCATTCTTTGTCGATAAAGCTAACGTGTGCTGAAGTATTTCCTAGTATACTTCCCTGTTAATTGTCCTTCTCATTTACTTTTGTTTATTGGGGTGTGATGTCTCATTATTTCAATCTGTTGATGTAGCGTTCTATGTATACCCTATTCCTTAGCCTAATATTATTAAGTATGTTATGAGAATGGATATTTTACTGGCTTTATAGAATGTTTAAATAAATATAATAATGACAATAAGAAGAATGATTAATTAAACCTCCTAACAAGTTGAGTACTTGCTACTAAGCGCTTGTGTTACCATTATGATGTTGTGTGCTTCTCTTAATCATTTTCGTTGTAGAAAAATGGAGTGAATTTATATTAGGCTTCGAAAAAACTAATGATAGCATTGTAAATTTACAGGAGGATTTTAACAGACAAACAACTTCGTCAAATAGAAGAATATAGTTATTTTAATTGTCCTCTTTACTAACTGTAGGGTGAGAAGGGGCTCGCGTTGTGGTGAACTATGTTATAGCTTGTTATTCACTGTTACTTTTGATCATTTTTTCGGTCTCCGAGGTGAATCGAGTTATTAATGAGAATTTGTATGCTCACATATGCATATTGTATATGTGTAGAAATGTAATCACACTTTGTCTTGGATTTACATTAAACTGTTAAGTCACGGCACCAGTCTCCTGTCTTCTACTGTAGTGTGTGTGTGTGTGTGTGGGTGGGTGTTTGTGCATGGTTGTGTGTGCCTGACCGTAGAAGAGAAGATCAAATGTACAACACAGAGCAATGATACTACACACTGTTTCACAAGGATGTCAAATCAAGTTTGCCCCCATGAAACAGCACTCAAGCTGAACACTCAACGCTGAAGCTTCTGCCTCAACATAGAACCTGCTTCTGGACCAAAGGGGATTTATTCCATCGAGGTAAAATCCGCTCACTCTTATTTCTACATCCTGATCCTGCATAGGGATCTGGAGGACCCGGTTCAAGCCCTGCTGAAATGTCCTTGAGCAAGACACTGAATCCCTACCAGCTCCAGGGGTGCCGTTCTGTAGCTGACCCTGTTACCTCCCTGTGGAGGGGGGAAAACAACACCAGAGTATCCTTCTGGGATCAATAGAGAATTACATTAAGTAGGGTTTTGAAAAGAGACTTGTGAATTACATTGCTAAAATGGTCTAATGTAATGCAATTTGTGTTTTTCGTGATGCCCTTTTTATAACTCCATGGCACTTAAAATTACCCTGTTCATTGTTCTCAAGGGGTGACTGTTCAGTAATGGAGGCCAACCTGATCCAGCATCAGTTCCATTAGTCGTATATTACCACTAGGCGGCGGTGTGCACCAAAATTTGATATACACACAAACATCCACGTGGATAGGTTATAATGTTCATCTTGATTTATTTTTGCAAATGATATTACACAGTATGCATCTGGTCGTGTCTCGGACTGTGCAGGCGCACTGGATTTTTTAAATTCCAAAAATATTACATTTCAATAAAATCAGATGTTGAAAGAAAGCCGAGTCTCGTTACTGAGTGTGCATCATTGCACACTGAAACAGTTTAGTCTGTGGTGAGAAAGAGAAAGTCTGTGCACTAAACAAGCTTGTAATGAATGATGTAGTAGTAAATATGAAGGTGGGTAAATCATCCACTCAGTGAGATAATTTTAAAAAATCAACCACCAATATGAACAAAGCTCAGTTATTGCAGAAAAGCATTTATTTATGTTTTCCTATCCTCATATATCTTACATCAGTTTGATACTATATGATGTAGAATATTGATTTCATAACACACGTTTATGTCAGCCTAACAAAGTAGGTAAACTCTAGGCCTAATAAATAAGTGGGTATAAACTGGGTTTAGGGTTTAGCTTCCATCCCTGGTTGTCGTAACGTTACACGAGACAACGTTGCCGTGGAAGCCGCAGACGCCAATCGACGGGAACCAACCTAATATCGAAACCCATTTTGACAGAAAGTAACCGGAACCAATGAGAGCGGGGCTTTAGAAATGAAAGACTAATCAGATCTGCTAGGGGGCGGGGCCATCCCAATCCCCAGGACGAGTGGTCGCAGAGAGAAGGTAACTATTACCAGAAGAGTGTCAGATGAAAGCCAGCTACCAGCTAGTGCAACATAAAATTATAGTGAAATAAAATTAGACCTAGGCAGGTGGCTATTTTAAGGTTTATATTGAGGCCTCAGACAGTTTGTTTGTTACTTACAAGGATATATATTGGTGTCCAGACAAAGGAATTCACAGAGCGTGGAGCTCCCTTTTTTGGTAAGTCTGAATACGCAGCTATGAACTGACAGACTGGGATGTCTGGGGGAAAAAAATAAAAAGTCGGTGTTATCTCTTCACTCCAAAACTAGCTTTGGGAAACATTTTCAAAGTATATCAGCTAACCCAGTTTTTACCGTTTACCAAGGCACTCAAAAGAGGAACGTAACCTGATTTATCTAGCGATATGAAGAGCCACATGACCGTTAAGCTTGCAAGTAACGGGACGGGATGTAGGACAAGAGACTACTGTATCATGATGAGACCCGTTATCTGAGCGACTAAGCTAGCTAGCTGTATCCGGGGAATGAGGGTCTGTGCGGGGTCTTTTGTGCAGTCGTCGGCTCCTCTTGTACCTGGCTGACCTTACACAATTATCCACCTATATTAGGTAGTTTGTTTGCTTTTAAGCTTGCAAGTTTATCACTGGACCGATAAGCCCCGATTTGCATTGATTTTTCCTACTGTTATCAACGCAATACTGACCTGTTTGGACATGTGGATATAAGGGAACTTGACTGCGCGTGTGTGTGAGAGTGAATTTAAAGAGAGAATGAGAACTATCTGCACAATGACAATATGTTCTGCCAAACTGAGCCACAATCTTTATTTTTAACCAACCACCATGCACCACAAAGCTTATATTTAGAAATACCATGTGCATAAAGAAAAATGTAGTTCATGACCTCAAGCCAAGGCCTGGCAACATAGTGGGAAATAGAAATAACTGATTTTCATTTAAGTATTCATTATCAATATGATCAACATTATCTTGTTCAGATCGACCTGTCACATTTTATTGATTATATTGACCTTCTATTGTAACTATTGTCATTATTGTTGTGTGCTTTGGAAAAGTAACCTATACTGAACCACACCAAGCATAGCTCTCTTAATTAGTTTGAATAGAGTGGTAGGTACACAGTAGTCACGTCAGTCATAACACTATTTCTCTTTTTTTCAACAGTCCTCCATCACTGAAAGCACATGCTGTGGAAGGAGGAACCATAAACTGAAGGAGATCACAAGCAAGAAACCCACCCAAATTACCCAAACTTTTATTTTCCCTTCGGAATGAATCTTCTCTTGATAAGTGGATAAAATGCCTTGACCCCCTCATACGATGGCAGGTTTAGCAGTGGTGATGCTCAAGGCTCCTTTGCATGCCAACGGCCAGTGTGCAGTGTTTCTGGGGATGATAGTGTTGGTTACAGTGATCACAGCCGGCTCACCTGTTGCAGGTAAGAGAACACCTATCACTGACTAACACAACATGATCCACCAATTTGTACTTTCCCAACGTAACAGACACAGATCAATATCGTGCACTATTAAATTGGGTTTGAAGAGCATAGACAAGCAAGACACAAGCAAGAATTTAAATGAAAGTATAGTAATGGATTGTTTATTACAGCTCAATTACACAGTTATTTATTTTATATGGTTTAACCTAGGCTAATTCAACAGTTAAATAAACTGCACCACGCTGAATGTGAATGAATCTGTTTAAGTCAATCTGACTGAAGCCTAGAATGAGTTAAAAGTCTTAACTCAAAGTTAGCTTGTCATCACTGAATTAGACAAAAAGACATGCTAGATGGCCTATAGCCCTGGTAGTTGTAGTCTGAACATGTTTATTTTGATTAGCTTATAGCTTAGTATGTAGTTTAGCAAAAATATTACTCTCTCAGGCAGAGAAGTGGGCTACCAACCTTTCTTCAATTTACCCACCCTGCATTTGTGAGGCACTAACATTTTAGTCACAACTAAGAGAACACAAGTTCTTGCACTGATTGAGTGCAAGTGACCTTTATCAGACAATTGACCTGATGTATACATAAAAATAGTATAAAAACGTTCAAAAGGCTTACAAAAGATTGATGTTTGGACATGTTAGGTCCACAGTCCACAGCATAAACTATGCTCTGTGCTGTTTCTGCCATTAGGCATTTTCATCTTTTTTATGCCACATCAGGCTTTTCTTTTACTTTTGACACATCAGTTCTGTCCATTAGTTTGCAGACTCTTTCTTTCTCATTCCCTACAGTCTAGATGGCATCATCCACATCCTTCATTCTGACAGATATGCTCTTGAAAGGGTAAATCTATTTTGGTGCCTTTTCAGTGAAACTATAAATACATTAAGCCTTTACTTATTGCATCACTGAACACACAATTTGAAAGCATGTGTAAAACGATTAGCCGTTTTGCTCACACCAACAATTGACAATTGACAGTCCTAAATACCTCACTTTGACTGCTTGAAGTTGGTAAGCTTCCAGAAGTTGCCAATCTATCTGTGTCAGTCATGCTGTGCTCTTGCTCGTTAAACTCTGGCCAGCGTGGCTTGACATCCAGCAATCCCCCAATCCACTCTGACTAGGGATGTTTCTCAAGATGCATCTGCAGATGCCTCTCATGATAGACCAGCCTTGTGCTTGCTAGCTGGCTTACATTTAAGGAGTCCCCCACTCAAGATGATGAGCTGAAGCCTAGGATGCACAAGCCTGAAACTTCCACCATTTGATAGGGATACTTCCTTTGCTTTTGGTAGATTTGCACAAGGGATTTATCAGATTTGTTTCATCTCTTGTCAGAAGCAAGCTTCAGCCAAGGCAGAGAAGCTGGTTCTATAAACATGGCCACAGCCATTGCAGGAAAATGAATGTTCTTGTGTTTTTGATGATCACAGTAAGCTTAGATTTAACAATCTCTTAGACAAGTCCCCTGTGGCAGACTGCACACCACTGTATCACATGGGCCTACATTTTTCCGCCATGGTTTGGACTGACTTCAGACAACTGCATGTTGGTCTGAATTAGTCTATTTCTTTCTTTAGCACTCACTAAACATTTTTTGCTGCATCCTGAAAAGTGTTGCTACCCTGCCCTAAGGGACAGTCAGGCCTTTTGCAAAGTTAGATGCATAACCTTGGTTATGTAGTAGCCCACATACTTCCTGAGGACAAATACTACTGATACTACTGTAGGCTAAATTAACAAAAAATAACACAATTAGTGTTTTTCTTTTAAGCTAGCCCTAAGTCAGTGTTAACAAAGCTTGTTACTGAATCCTTTGAGTGTAGCCTAGGCTTGTGTTTTTCTGTTTAGAAATGTGTATCTCTTATGCTGAACGCTTTCCAGTTGAATAGGTTACACTTACCGTGGGTTTGTGCCTTAATTGAGGAGCAGTGACAAGACAAGGTGAACTATAGGAGTTTTACGTAACAGGCTGGGTTGTGAGTGGTCAGTAGCTGATCCTAATGACAGCTGCTCATGCCAGATTCATTGGGCTGTTGTAATATTCAGGGGAAGTATCATTAGCACTGTAGCTTTAATCTTGCCAATTCCATAACGAGTGGTGATGATGAAATGATACTGACGACAACTCCTAAACCTTCAGGAATACTGGCTTCTCTGTCAGCTACCAGTTGTTCTTAGTTAGCAAATTTACTTTTCCATTTATGGACTGATGTGTCAAAGAAATTATCTTATCTATGGCTATGCAATGTGAACCCAGATTAGCTAAATATCTAATTAGGCTATAAAAAGATTTAGTCATCCCACAATTTTTTTAATTGAATATTGCCATCGGTGGGAACAATCCTTTAGATTGTTTAGATTGTCATTATATTATACTGAGTCTTAGACTAGTTTGTAAGATGAATCTCAGTTTTATCCCCCCCCAAAATATAGCTTTCCCTCGAAGCGACTGCCCCTGCTTGTTGTGAACTTACATTTTGAAGCAGTCTGCAGTCTTTTCATTGCTATAATGGTCCTGTTCCTATTAGGCATAGACCTAATTAGTTGGTGAAGCAAATTTGTCCTATACAAGCCTAATATAATGACAGTATTCTGTTTGCCTTGAACTGGGCATCTTTTAGATTAGCCTTAGTAATCATATTACAGGAGCTGCTCATCATCCTTACCTATCACTATACAGTTCACTTCATTTTATGAGCCTGATGACAGTTCCATGCTCTGTTTCTGCAGCCAAGTCACCAGTCCCACAACTTTCCTCTTCCAGACTCAGAAAAGAAAACTTTATAGTTCCTAAGTCAAATAGAGCATGGTGACCCAGGTGTAATTGTTCCTCCAGACCCAACAATATAATTTCCCTCTTCTTATTTCCCCAATTCTCCTGTTCATTCTTCTCTTCTGCTCAGTTCCATGTCTGTACCCTTACGAGAGTGAATGAGCCTTTGATGTAAAAATGTAGAATTCAATTTTAAACATACCTGATACCCTATAAGTGCCCTTGCAATTTGGTTTCAATAAAAGCCTGTTTCTCAGTCTCTCTCTCTCTCTCTGCACTACAGCATCAGGCGAGGCAACTCATCAAGTCGTAGGCCAGCAAAGTCCTGGCTAATTACCAGGGTAGTCCGTTGCCATGTGAAATGTGATCTGTGTGGGATGACAATATGGCCATTCATTATTCATTAGAGCTCGGAGCCAGTTGCAGATCAATGGGCAGAACCCATCAAAAGCCAAACACTGGGTGCTGTTGCGCTCGCAGACCTGCAGCATATCCCAAAAGACCTATTGGAAAGCAGCCAGTGGTTGACCCTGTCTACTGTCCTGCCTCTTTGAAGCCGGCCAGCATTCTTTGGCTCAGTTGAGAGCAGTGGAAGCTGGCCTGCTGGTCAAGGGTAGGTCGTGCTAGCAGACACCAACACCGCATTTTTTAACTTTACCTTTATTCTTACACTTGATGACCAATCGGCATGATAATATTTCCTGATATCACATCAGCGTATCAAAGTTAAGGGTAGTTAATGGTACAGATTGTTGTAATCACATCTACCTCCTTTTTTCCACTTGTGTGCTATTACCTGCATCATACTGGTAGGTTGTGATGTGAAGGTGCCAGAGTGTAGGCCTGATGTACATCTGTTAGTGATTTTGTGTGCCCCTTTTTTCTATTTTTTTACCAAGGCAATTTTCCACTGCAGTTTCAGCATCCTAGAAATGTCCAAAACTAGCATAAATAATGTTGTTGGGCTTAAAAAGTGAATAATCCCGATTAATCAAGGACTGCAGCAGCTCACTGGCGGGCAGTCTTTTGCCAGACATTACTAGTAACCCTATTATGATTTCATATCAATCAATCTTTGCCTACAGTTATTGGGCTTGACGATTACCCAAATAAAGATGACCACTGGTAGTTTTAGGATGCTTTTGTAGTCGTATTGTAGGTATTTATTTGCTTGTCAGGATTGTATGATCCATTTCTTAGAGTGCTTGAAGGATATAAGAGAGTTATTTGATGGGGATTAACATCAAGTTTGCTCTTGCCTTAAGTTCATAAGATATCCACTAGTTTACGAATTCATTGGCTGTTGTTAAATTTGCTTAGCAGAATTTGCAGTCGTGTAGCCTAGTAGACGTGAGCTGACATCAGTTAGCAAGAGAGCTTCTGACTTCTGTGGGTATCACCAAATACAATGCGTGATAAAATCTTTCTTTCTGTGTCTGTAATCAAACCTGTAAAACTCAGTTATCTCTCTGCTGCAGGCTTAGCAGTGTGACCTGACTAGTAGGGTTAACAAATCTTGCCTTTTAAACAGTGCACATAATTGATTTCTTTCATCACAAAGAAACTGCTTTGTGTGAGGTTACAATGAGTTGTGAAGACGACTCAATGCTGTGAACTTGAAATGTGCAAAGCAAAGTTCATGATTTGGCAGAGGCAACATTGAGGCCATATTGTGCTGAGCACAAATCACTGTTTGCTCCAATGAACTGCTGCTGATTATTTATATATTTATCAGAGCAGATGGTGCAGTTAGCCTGGCCTCTTTTGAGCTACTAGGATAAATCATCTTGTTTTGGTCCTTTCAATGTCCCAGTGCACTCCTAAGAAACCTACCATTAACTTTTCCTCCCAGACTTGCACAGGTATTTTCCTTTTCTGCTCCTATATTGATTTTTTTAGGTCTATTAGAAAACAGTTTCTCCCCCAAGTGGGCCAAACCTATACCAGTAAATAGTGTTTGTTCTCCTAGGACTATAAGCGTGAGACTGGCCTGTGCTGTGAGGATTGAGGCAGAGCAGAGGAGGGTGCCGAGTGACACGGTCCTCTGGGCCTCTCTGGTTACAAGCCTTTGCCTTCCTGTCTTTCGAAGAAAATCAGGGCTGTGGGGAGTGAAGGAGTGTGTGTGTGCCTGTGTGTGTGTGCGTGTGCGTGTGTGTGTATTAGAGGGCTTTTATGAACTTAAGTGCTCTCTAGTCAGTTGTACAATTTTCCAGCTTGCAGTATTGGTAATCTCTGAAAATGCTTTGAAAATGTTTATGTTTCTTTAGGAGGCTGAGTTGTAGCCAACATACCCTTAATTCAGATTCCCTCTTTTTTCCTCAGTTATCTCTCTTCCTCTTTCCCAATCGGCCTTTCATACTACTCCCTCCCCCTCCTCCTTATCCGGCTCCCCCTCTCTTCCTTGGTCTCCCCCTTTCTCTCTTATCTTAAAATGAATTCCCTGAGGATAAAATACAAGGACCACATGAATATTTGATGAAATGCAGACATGACCTCAGTCAGGCCTCCGTTCTCATGCTCATTCCAGGCCAAAGCAGACCACGGCATTTGGTTAGATATTGTTAGTAGGCTAACGCTCCAGTACAAATCCTTGTGCTGTGCTGGATCTTTGTTGACCCATTAGATGCTAGGGCAGATTGGGGGTATTCTATTTATAGCTCACACTTTGTCATTGATTTAATCTATCCTCCAATGTTAGATTCAGTGTTTGATGTAAATGTGACCAGTGAGGACATCGGAAAACAACTGATGTAGGCTTATGATAAATGCGATCCTATAATACCACACTGGTTTTGCTCCGTGGGGGGGCGGCTTGGCTTTTTGCTCTCAGAGAACTTGATCTAATTGAACTCAACTGATAAAAACAGTGGAATCTTTCCCATCTTAAAAGCTTCCCCGATAAACCAAATGTCAACACAGTCATGTCTTGATTGTTTGACTGCACTCAGCGTACGCAGCCCCTGCCAACTCAAAAGAGCCAGTCACGCAAGGGGCTCAGCTGAAAACAGAACCATGTGTGGGGTTGTAGTTAGCTAGCATTAATACCAAAAGACCCTTTCTTCTCTACCCTCTTTTTTTTCAAATTACACAACCATTAAATTACTTTTTTTGCAATAAGGAGTCTGGCAAACATAGGAAATTATACCATTAAAGGGATCTGTAATTGATATCTCAGGTTTCTCTACAAACTTAGGCCTGCGTGTGTGTTTGTGGGTCTGATTCCATGTGTGTGTGTGTGTGTGTGTGTGTGTGCGTGCGTGCGTGTGTGCCTGCGTATGTGTGTTTTGTGTTTCACAGCTGTTTGGCTGAAACCTAGCCTGTGCCTGCTCTCGTAATCTGATTCTGATAATGAAAGGTAGGGCGGTTCTTATAAAATCCTCCATATGTCAGTATTGAACAGTTCAGTGGTGTGTGTGTGTGTGTGTGTGTGTGTGTGTGTGTGTGTGTGTGTGTGTGTGTGTGTGTTTTACCATGTGCATCTGTAATTTGTTTTGTCATCTCTGCAGTGCTATGCAGAAACCCTGACAGCTTGCCTTTAGCTCAGGAGCACTGGCCTTTCCACTCAGAAGAATAAGAATACTTGTGCTCACACCAGTCTAATCGATCTGTCATATTTGGGTTTCATTTGGACACTGGTATGAATGTGGATGTAGACAGAAAGACCTTTCCATGCTCTACAAGTGTCAACCTGCAAATTCCCAAATATTAAGGGACACTTTCAGTTTCTAATTTTTGCCTGTTTGCTTTCTCTATATCTCAGATCAGTGAGTCTGGGTGAGTAAACCAGATCAGAGAATGAGATTTGAAAAGATTCAATCCCAGACATCAGCGCTGTCCGTAGACAGGCATTATCAGGTTAACTCTGTTTCAGCCCTGAGATCAGTAGTCATGGGAAGAGGGCTAAGCCTAAATCACATTTTATTTATTTATTACTTGACGGATTTATATCTGTTTTAGTTCATTGTAGGAAGCTTTATTCAACTCATCATGAAATGCATAAATACAGTAAAATAGTCAAGCTTGTTCTGTCCAGGTTATTTTCGGGCTGGGCCGTAGTCACATCATCATGCATTGCCCTGGGATTTAACATATTGCCAGTTTAAAGTTTTAAGCCATCACTAGTCTTATTTAAAGAACATCACTTAATCGACCCTATAGTGTAGCTTAATGCATTGTTACCCATGTTTAAGTCTGTACGCCACTCCAGTTTTATCTAATGTAAAATGTTATAAAGCTAGGTTGCTTGCATCAAATTTGGCAGGTCAACAAAGATGGTCAATTTTCTCTAAAGATAAACATCAAAATCATTAGATCAAGAATATCAGATTTTAGAATCAAAACAAGGAAATCAATTTAAAAACTTAAATGTATGACAAATATCATGTTGCAAATCTGGGCGCATAGTTATATGATCTTGGTAAACTTCATCAAAAGGTAGTTTTCTTAAAATTTGCGTTACCAAATTTTCATTGGTATTCATGTCATGATGGGAAGATGGGAAAGAGCTGCAGTAGATGCAACAGATAACACAAGATGTATCAAATCCTGACCCAATTTATTTGACTGATCCATCATTTGAAAAATGGAGTGGCTGCTATAAAATCTCCTCACTCAGACTGCCCTTTAAGGGAGTTAAACAAGTTAAACAAAACAGTAAAAGTATGTAAGTAAAGGAAAAATGTGCTGCTTAACAGAAGAACAACAGCCTCAAATAGATTTTCCTCATTCTGTGATCTTTTCTGAAGGTGTTGTAACCATGGCTCTTTAGATGCACTGGGCAAGTTCTAACCAATCAACCACACATCTAGATCAGACAGATGAACCTGCAGAGCTTATGACCAAAAATATACCAATGGAGAGCTGTGGTGATCCATTTTGTCATTTTTACCAACATCCATCCGTACTAAAAGGGTTGGTCCTACTTCTGAAGCCTTCAGTTTTATTGGCCTTCTGTGGAGTTTCTCTATTTACCTTGTTCCATCTTTTTTAAATCCATTGTAGGGATGAAAGGGGCCTTATTTTGATTTTAGAAAGGAGCATCAGATCAGCCATCAGCGGTTATAATCCCTCTCTTGTCTGAATCCTTTTAACATGATTGCTGGCGGTGATCCAAGCCTGAAATTGGACGGAGAACCTGAGACAGGGAAGGCAGATGAAGCCACAAGACAGGCAGCCCATTTTGGTGTGTCATCTACTAAAATATGACCAAATGGATTCCCACTGAGTCTCATATTATAGACGGAAATCCATGATCAAGGTTACAGCATGGATAATTACCACCAGATCAGCTCTGCGAGAACAGGCAAGCTAGCTAAAAAACAGAAACAACCACTTCATGTTCCCAGCTACCTGCCAGACAAGGCTGTGTGTCGTGTGAATGATTATTGAGAAGTAATAAGAAGGTAAAATCACTTTCTCTTTGTATCCACATAGCAGGCCTAGAGTAAATTACTAGAGGCTTGTAGGATTCGTTAACTTGTCAGATTGGCAAAACGTGAATATAGCTTAGTACATGCACAAGGCAGGCATTCATTAGACCTAGTCTAGGCTAAAAAGACACATCAAGGCCTGATGAGCAGAAATAGAATCTCATTAGTCTGGGATTTTTCATGTAATGAATAAATGAAATTCCCACTGCATTAATTCTTGAATGCTGTCAGACTCTGATGAAACTGTGCCTTATCTTATAGTCGTATATTTCACGGGAGATGGCACTGGGTAATGTAACTTTTTTTGTGAGGAAAGGGGATCATAATTCATACATTCTTTATTTGAACTAATTATTCTTCTAGAGTACGTTGCTATATTTAGGCTAATCACCCAATCAACTAGACACAGTGTATTCATCTCTTTCAATGACCACAGACATCTTAAACATCCTGACCCTGTTTCTGTAATCAGTTTTTATTGCCAATGAGATTAGCTATATTACGAGCATGAGTCACTCCAGATAGAGGGAGGGTGAGTGATTGGGGGTGAGATTAGAGAGGGAAAACTGTCCTGAGGCACTCCCATTTAGGTGAGGTAAGCGCTTGACATTTGTGCTGTTGTGACCTGATATTTGAAGGGGGTCCCAGTGCCTAGTAACACCGACAGGCCCAACAATGAGTGGTCAGCCGAGCGTGACACACTCGTGTTTCTGGGAACAGGTGGCACTGCTGCCCGGTCTTCAAGCCCTTTGTCAATTGTTGCCTACTGTAATGTCAGCCCCAAGTCATTCCTCTGCCTGGCTGCTGTCTGTCGCACTGAGCTCTGCTTGTCATTACCTAAGATTAGCCTTGAAGTATTAAGACGCCTGATTAATTATTGAAAATAACCAGCCGGGGCTTTTTAGAGTCATGATCCGGCCTTGGCCTAGCTCTAATTCCTTTTCAGGTGCTGTGTTCATAACATTGCTTATCTTTCTAAATGTAACCAGAGAAATGATCACTCTATGCATTAAACCTCACGAAGCCAAGATGAAGCCACACAAAACGTTCAGTGCAATATGCTTCATAATGAAAGAGAGAGAGAAGGGTGGTGGCATAGATGGCATCTAATGTGTCTGTCTATCTATCGAAGGCCATTACCAGTATCTCTGAATGCCCTGGGGGGCCTGTATCTCTCTCCAGTTCCACCAGCATCCCCAGTATTGTTTCAGTACCCATTAGCTCACAGTCAGTGATATTCCTAACCTTTGCTCATCTCACAAACCTTTTCTGATTGCACCATGGCATCTCTCTTTGTCTGTCTGTCTGTCTGTCTGTCTGTCTCTGGAGTGTAATCTTAATTTCTTACATTCTTCACCATTTCACTTATCATCACGATTATTCTCATCATCAGTATAATAGTCATCATCATCCTGGCAACTGGACTGTGGCCTAATGTGTTTTTTTTAACACCAGCCTGTCAAACCACCCGCCAATAATTGTGTTTGTCTCAATTAGCTGGCTGCTTTGTCAACCATCCATGCGTGGAATTGTCCTAATTGTGACAGTAAATGAATTAGTTGCTCACTGTGGGTGGGTGCTGAGGTGACCTGACATTTTGGGGCCATGTACAACAGTATGACCTCAAATAACAGCATGATCCTCAGACACCTACAGAGCTTGTCTGTTTATTTTTTTGTTTGTTTCTGTATTTTTATTTATTAATTTGTAACCTGTATCCTACAGTATTTCACTTCCAGCACCTTCTGTAGTGGGTTGCTGAAATATCAGTTTTTGTTCTGAAACGTTTGTGTGGGCATGTATGCATGTGTGTCTGTCTGCAAAATCAAGTGCAGAGTTGGTTGGTTGTAGTGCTGGGTACAGTGAGCGGACCACCACGCATGCGCACACACACACACACACACACACACACACACACACACACACACATTCCCCACTGAACATTTATGTTGTACTGTTGCTTGAACTGACACAGCTGAGATCCTAACCCAGTTGATATTGAATCTAACTCAGCATAGCATAGTGTTCGAAACACTATACTGTGGGTGTCCTTTCCATGCACTCCTATTGCTTGTACTTATGTCTTTGTATTCCTCACAGAACCAAGGAATTAGGCCATCAATGAAAAGCCTGTATCCCTCTGTCAGTACAGGCAACTAAACGCTGCCAGTCCTATTTATATTTGTGTGTGTGTGCGTGTGGGTATGTGTGTGTGCGTGTGTGTATGTGTGTGTGCGTGTGTGCACGTCTGCCCAGCTGTGTGCTGCATCACCGAGTGTTCAAACACTTGGCACAGCACACTAGGAGCTGTGTGGCAGTTTGGCGAGTGTGCAGTGCAGACTAGCCTACAGAGAAGAAAAACTTGGCTTTTCCTTTCCAAGAGGCTCTGTTGTAATAGCATGTTGACTCAATTAAGGTACCAGTCTAGTTTATAATTAAGTTGGGAGTTTTCTCTTGGGCGAAGCCAAAGGGTGTCTACTTCAGATATATGATGTGATGCAGTAAATTGCAGATGACGTTCCAGAGGTATATTATTTCATGTTGATGCTTTTTATAAGTGATCTGTTCTGTGCTCCTGGTGTTAAAAATAGCCCTCTCCTTCAGCTGATTCTGCGGTCATATTTTGTGTATGATTCTGCAGAGCTTCTGTACACTACAAAGAGCAGCAATATGACAGGCGGTTGCTGAGTCACTATGTAGAGGCTGTTGTTGGCTTGCTTCTGGCAATGCTAAGTATTACTCCTTTAAAGTCCTCTTCTGTTCAAAGCCTACTTTTAAGGACAAATTGAAGACATGCGGTCTGTGTTGAGCTTATTCAACCAAATTATTGTGTATTTCCTCCTTTGTGTGGTTCTATTCAGGCCTAAGCTTGCCAAATGTAGGCACAATGGTCATCTATAGTCTATAACCTCCATCTGTATTCTCCAGAATCATAAGAAAGCTTTTAATTTACTGTGAACAGACACCTTAACGCATCTCCCTTTATTTGTCCGGTCTGTCTGACATCAGCTCTTGACTCATGGTTCCATTTATGAAGTCTGGTTTCCTCCAGAAGAACCACAAGATTTCTGTTTGGGCTTTGAATATGATGCTTATGGAAAATTAATGGAACACATTTGAGAATATAATCGAGGCAAACTGATACAGCTCTTTGGAACTGTTTGAAGGCCTCTTGCTGTGAATTATTCAAGCATTGCTACGTGGCACTGGCAGCCTTTCCCACCAGCTCACGTAGCCGTTCTCAAACACACGTGTATTAGATTGTGACTCTCTTGTGTAATCAAGGCACTTCCCCAATTAAATCATGCATGATACGCAAGTCACGCAACACAAAGTAAAACGCCTTTGGCACTGTTATCTCAAATTAAGTCGGAAATGCACTGCATGAACAACGCCACACTGACCATTACTGCATTAGCTAGGAGAAACCCCTCTTCAGATTTTGCCTTGTCTTGCCTTGCCCTTGTGGATTGGAGTGTTTTTGTGCAAGGGGAAGAGTTGCTTCCCGATGAGGAGAAAATTACACCATCCATCACTCCAAGGTCAGCAACCAGGGCATTAAAAAAGGACAGGAGATGGTCTTTCTTGAGTGCATCACTAAATAGCCCAGGCCATTGAGACCCTGAACCAGAATCATTCATTTTCGAACATATGGTCCATGCATGCATGTCAGTATATTCTGTAGTTCACAAATTATGGAATTATGGAAACCCATCATCACGCCGTGTAATGTGTATGGTTTTACATTTTGGATTAGTCACATAACAGTGAAAGCACATATCTTATGATGTTTCCAAGGCATGGCCTAACATGGTCTTTTTGTCATAGTTGTGTATTAGCTTGTGACTGTTTCCTTGCTCCTTGCACTATTGGCTTTTTGTTCAAGATTGATTGGTCTATTAAATAGACTCTATTTCATTGCCACTTTAGCAAATGGAACATTAGTTAGACTAGTGATTAGGCCTGAGACAGTTGACTTTCAAGTCAACAAGCACAGTGCGATTTGGTACATGTTTGAAATATACAGTGAGCTTGTTGGTATTTCCTGGTAAACAATACTAACTGATCTCAAATTCCTGTTGGTATCACTGGTTATGGCTTCTGTGTCAGTCAATAGGGTATTGATTTTATCTAAATGTTTTTATCTAAACGTTACATTATAACATCAGAAACCATAACCCCTCCTCCACCACAGCTTTCTCCCACAAACCCACTGCAGTGGCTTGTTGTACTATACAGTCTATTCATCATTCTGTAACCATTGAGGTGAGCACTGAGTCATTTCAGGATAAACGGTGATCTATCACTCATTAATGTGTTTGTTATTGATTGGGTCCTCACAGATCAGTGTTCATTTTTGGGTGTGGGGGATAGCTTACCCTAACTAGGGACCAGGGAGCCTTACACAGTGTTTCACACCGATGAAATGCAATTGATTCCTATGTAATGCAATTTTTGCCAATGCTGAGTACAAAGTAGTCTGTGTGGATGGATGAAATAAAATGGATTATTCAAGCAGATCAGAGACCAGAGTAATGAGGGGTTGTGTGAGAGGATTTTCACAGTTTCAAAATCCAATACCAGAGCCAATGTAACATGTCATTTTCATACTTTTCACACCCAGAATGTTACATCTCTACTGGAGAAAAGAGAATGTATCTCATCATTTTTGATGACACTCAGCTAATGGTCTCTATATTGTTGAGTAAAAGTAATGGATCAGATTGGATTGGTTCTCTGTATTGACTAATACTTGAATGAATCATATGAATGATGAATGATACAAGTTAAAATAAGTAGCCTAATTTTAATCACAATGTAGCCCTCACCCCTATAATTTACGTTGTTTAAAATATCTTTTTTGTTTTCAATACTGAACTACTGTCTCTTTGTCCTTTCAGTAGATGAGCCTTGGTTGGATACCACAGAGACGTTTCTTCAAGATGGTCCAAGTTGGACAGAATCATCACCATCAGCCTTACCAACCACACACGTCATGGCATTTGGGAAGCCAGACTCCACTGCAGCAACACAATCTGTCCCTTCACCTGGTGCCCTGCCTTCCAGTCCCACAATAAACCATGATGCAAGGACTGTTGACATTATGCTTTTTCAGTCGGGCCTTTCACCTTCTCAAAACTCTAAATCCTTCACCTCGAGTGACGTCCTTACTGAAGGACCAAAACCCCTTTCCAGTCCCCCTTTAAGCCCATCAGAGCCTGTGTTGGAGCCTAGCCCACAATCTGTGGGGCCATCTAGACTCTCCAGAGATCTGAAGCTGGCTAGGACAAATTCATATCTGCTACCTTCCACTCAAAACCCTCACCCATCAAAGCTGCAGTCTCAGTCAAATATATCCATGACACCATTAAACCTCTCTACTTTTACTCCATCTGATCCCAACAACCAGAAGGAAGGAACATTAGAGCAGATGCTGGCAACCATGACGTCACTTCCTGTTCGACCTCTTGAGCCCCCTAAACTGACAGAGTTTCAAGCAGATGCATCTCACAGTTTAGACTCCTCCTTACTTGACCCCAAGCTGCCTGTGAAGCCCACAAGTAAAATCCTGGATGTGAACCAACTGACCCCCAGCAGAACCCCCATGCAGCACTACATGCTCCTCAACTCAGCACCTGAGATGCTGTCCCCCAGCTACGTGCCTTTCATCAGCCCCCATCCTACATCAGCTTCATCTGAAACCACTGATGCCTTTCCAGAGGACTTCTTCCCTACGAACACCATGGGAGTGGACTGGGGATCTGGAGACTACATGGAGACCATGTCATTCTTAGGTTCAGAGGGAGATGACTACTCTCTGGTCACCAACCTGCCCTCGGACATGTACGATCTGGAGGACTTCAGCACAGAGAGCTATGACACATCCTTCCCTTCCAGAGTGGGGGTGTCCCCTTCCTCTTTGCTCCCTCATCATGTCTCACCTTCTCTCAGCCTCACGACAGCCTACAGCTCCGTCGTTCCTCCTATATCCATCCATCTGTCCTCCTTTTCCAAATCAGTTAGCCCTACACTTGAGCCAGCTCCCGCAGCTCACAGTGACATAGGCACGCCCTCAGATGTGGACTGGTCAGATACCTTCACCATTGAACCAACTGATCTTCTCTTACCTGACATGAACAGCTTGGAGTACTACACCACTCAGCTGACCAAGGAGAATACCAGTTCAGGGGCTGAATACAGGGGGAACATCACCACCTCAAGGCATTCATCTCCGTTGTCCATCAGTGCTACACGCATTATGGCCACCAGCACCTTTACTGTGGACCCGAGTCACATGCTGACAGCTACATTTGGAGGAGGAGAGCCCCAGCTCACTGATAACACCACTTTGATTGAAGAGGAGTCCTCTAGTGATGTATCAGGCTTTGAGCCTCTCAATGAAACATTACACACCACAGAGGATACTCCGCTGGTCAATGTCTCTGAGCCTTTTGTGGATCCTTCCATTGCACCAACCCCCTCCTTGGACCTCTCTTCCTTCATCTGGGGTAGTAAGGTGTCCACCACAGAATGGTCCAGCCCTACACCCACCCCAGCTGTTGGACTGGACAGCATTGCCCTAACAGAGTCCATCTTGCCCAGTGCTACGGCTTTGCAGCCAGATGATGTGAATTCATCCTCTCTGACAGATGTCCATTGGTTTATTACAGAGTCTGTCCATAGCACCATTGACATCACTCCTGTCATAACTGCGACCATAACCTTCTCTTCTGTCTTCACTGAACCAACTGCCAATGCCACTGCTGTTACAACTGAACTGACTGCCAATTTCACCTCAGTTTCAACGGAATCTACACCTACACCTAACACCACTTTGGTACCCCCATTCATGGTGGGTGACCAGGGTGTGTCTGAAGTGGCAACAGACAGCCCAGCCGCAACGACCTTGAGCCCAGCTAGCACTGTAGCTAATACAACCTCTGCTGTACCCACTGCCACAACTGCCACTTCTCATCAA
This sequence comes from Hoplostethus mediterraneus, assembly GCA_034670385.1. Classification (NCBI taxonomy): domain Eukaryota; kingdom Metazoa; phylum Chordata; class Actinopteri; order Trachichthyiformes; family Trachichthyidae; genus Hoplostethus; species Hoplostethus mediterraneus. The sequence continues at coordinate 3,640,817 of JAXDDW010000003.1, read as the reverse complement.
ACAACAACAAGCGCTACTGCTACCACTGAAGCCTCTACTAGTCTCAACACCACCAGCAGCAACAGCCCGTCTACAGCACCAACATCAAGACAGTACTTCTGCAACATTGGCAAGCCTGCTTATTTAGTCAGAATTGGTAAGTTTGTGTCAAATTATCAAATTAATTTGTGAAGAGTTTGTGTGTGTATTGTGTATTATGAATTTGTGTGTATTGTGTATTATGAAACAAGATTATAACCACTAGCTATTTTTTCCCCTGAAGGTTTTCCCTCCGGGGCCACTGTTGGATATGCCAAATCCCAAATCAGAGACATCCTGAAGAGTGAATTCAACAAATCGGTTGAGCTGCAGGTAAATTGACTATACCCTATTACCATTACTTAATCACATTATATGTCTCAACAGATGATAGCTTGCTAGTTGTCAGCCTCTAATGGGTGTTTATGGTCTGCTATGCTTAACTGGACAGTGTGTATGTGTGTGTGACTGAGTATGTGACTGTGGTGCGGATGAACCAGGAAGGCCAGACCACTTCCTGAGTTTCTTTATCTCTGGTTCTGTACTAAACAAACCACACAAGTAGTTACATCACGACTCCCTGACGCACAAGGATGATGTGATGTGGAGAGTTGTTACAGCATATGTCTTTGTTGTCTGTGAAGGTGGTGGATCCCCCTCCTAAGTTTCTGTTCCGGGTGGTATCCGGTCCAGTTGTGTACACGGCCATATCTGTCATCAATGCTATACGCAGATCTGGACGCCGCTTTCTGTCTGTGTCTCCCAACTGGACTATACCGGACCATAAATACCAAGTCCACTCAGGTAAACGGCATTCAAACAAAGCAGTCTTTTAATCTTGATATCTAAATCCAGAGGCACTAAACCCTAAACCATCGAACTTTAACATTTCAGGAAAATCAGGAAAATAAGAATATGTATGTAATTTGTCATAATACACATGTAGCTTGATGTTTCCATGCTGCAGTACTAATGCAGGCATAAATGCATTTATACAGTATAACTATCGTTTTCTTCCCTCTGTGCAGTGCTGCAGTTTGTGCCTATCCACATAGATGTGCGGGTGTGCAACTTCAGTGAGCGCATTGAGAGAGGACTGACCATGGCTTTTGCAGAAGTGCGCCGGCGCTCACAGCACTCAACTAACTTCACAGTGCATGTGAGTGGGACGAGGAGGGACAGAAACACGAGAAGCCCCGGGCCTGAACACATACCACCACGAGTCAGACGTTTCACCAAATAAGCACTTCAACTGAGCTGTTTTCATTAGGTCTCACTTCATTCTGGTTTCTCACCTCAGGTGCCAGTGACTTGGCCCCGATTATCTTGAGTCTTCTTAATCATAGCTCTTTTCTGTCAGAGGGACTCAGCTCAGGTATTTGTTGCTGCTGAGGACGACTGACAGATACCTGCACCATTCAATTCCCTGAAAAGTAACATATCTTTGCAGAACTAAATCTGAAAATGGGAAGACTAGTTTATTTTTTGTGAGGAACACTTGGGTCGCTATGGTGTTTGTGCAAGCCAGCCTATGACTTCCCTATATGCCCTGGCTTGTTTGCTGACTGAGATGAACTCAGACTGCCTCCGTTGCACCAGAGTACTCTGATTGCAGCAGCATAGGTTGGCTTTGATTGAATTTGGGAAAAGCTCAGCAAGCAGGAGCTGTTCTATTTAATTACAATTGTTGAGGCTTTTGGTTTTCAGTAGAGGAGTAGTGGCAGAAATAAATGGCTGTGTGAGGAGGGGCAGCAGGAGTGGGCCGGGGAGTCTGGGGAAACCAGTTTATTAAAATCACTGGTACTTTGTTTAAGTCAGTTTTTATTGATTCAGATGTGTGTAGTTGTTGCATATTAAGAAAGAGCTTATTTGGCTAAGTGATTAGCTTCACTGTAAACTAGATATTTGTGCCTAGAGTTTCAGATAATCCTATCACAGTGATGCCTGTATTTTAATGATAGTCTCTTTTAGTTGGAGTCAATGAAAGGATTAGATCAAGCATCTGCTGAAGCATTGGAAAATTATGTTTTATGAACAACTAGCAGACTGTTCTCAGGGCCAAACCGCCCACTGTTGTGTCCTACTTACCAACCATTGAACCATTGCATTTCAGGTTGTGAGCGTTACATCGTAGAAAATGTATTTTGCAAATTCTATTGTAAATCTGTATGTTGTCGAATTGTCTGTCAACTAAACTGCACTTCTCTCCGTAACTGTGTTCCAGCTTGTAAACATTACCATGGCTCTTCCTAAATACCAAGAGCAACGTCTAGCCAGGGAGCCGGTGGACATCACCTTTGCTGTGCGTGGCAACAGGGGTTATCTGATGGGCTCAGAGGTCAGCAACTTTCTGATGAAGCTCACCATGGTGGAGTTCAGTTACTACATGGGCTTCCCTGTGCTGCAAATCGCTGAGCGTGAGTCCTGTATGGTTGTCTCACTGCATTTTAGCCAATGCTCATGATCACACAGTAATCACTATTAGGTCTCCAATAGCGTGTGTTTTCTGATTGTGACAATATCTTCCATTCAGGTCAGCACTGATTGGAAATTTGTGAAACTTTCATTCTCATAATACACCATCCTCTCCCATTTTCCAATAGCTTTCCATTACCCAGAGTTGAACACCACCCAGTTGCTTCGCTCCACCTGGGTTAAAACAGGTATGATGTTTTCAACTCCTTGGATATTGAAGTTCAATTAAAACTATTTCAACTCAATGCCGTTTCTGCTGATGCTCTATATCTTAGTTCTGGTCTCTGTGTGTACAGTGCTCTTGGGTGTACTGGACCAAAGAGTGAGTGAGCGGACCTTCCAGGCCAAAATGGAGCGCCAGCTTGCCCTGTTACTGGGGGAAGCAATGGGAACAGTCAAACGTGTAAAAAGAGCCACCAACATAGGCAACAACAGTGTCCAGGTACTGTATTTATGGAGTCATTCAATACTGTACTCAATGTTTGTATTCATTGCTGCATAGTCTTTGAAGAATATGTTTTACACCACACAAACATCAAGCTTAACAAGTCATTAAGCCTACTTTGGAGTCACAATATCTTTTGTTATTTTTATTTATCTTATCTTATTGTTTTTAAAAAAACAAAGCCAATGGGGTGAGATAATTTCACTTGTATCCAAATACACATCAATGTCTATTAAGAATTTTCTTAAAACAAGTGAAACTAGATTGCAAACAGGTGAAATTCAGTTGCGTTTTTCACTTCTTTTAAAGAAAAGATTTTAAGACTGACTACCAGACTAAATGATTGGTAAGAGCGACAGGGGCACATAGTTGTTTGTTATAGATATGCTTACAACAAGGCCCCTGTGGAATAATATAAAACAGGTTGAACTCTGTGTAGCTTGTTTGTCAATTGCACAATATTACTTTCATAACTGTTCAATTGGAAGTTTGTTAATGGATTACACACTAAATCTGGTAAAAGCTTCCTTCCTTCCACCATTTATATCATTATTCCCTGGTGCAAGCTCTCTCCAACTACCTAGTCTGAGTACTGAAGGCTCATTATGTGAGCTTGCAGTGTTTGTAGCCGCTGAAAGCCTTACTGCTTTACTAATCAGTCTCTGCCTTTTGTGGGTTCGCTCTGCACCTGCTCAGCTCAGCTCTGAGGGGACAGGATAGGGCGAGGTCTCCATGGCAACAGCATCCCATTCAGCTCAGGACGAGCCACTCAAAGACCACAACCTCATAAGTCCGCTGTTCTTTCTCTTCTTCTTCCTCCCTTTGGCCCTGCTACTTGATGGCTCATGTAAGCCACAGAGCTGCTAAAAGCAGATCAATTGTTAATTGTTTCCCTACCTCTGTCTGTATCCTGCAGTTGGGGTGATTATAAACTCAGACGTCTATCTCTGTTGCTCAGAGGGAAGTAGGCATTAAGGGGTAGAGAGCGAGAAAGATTCAGAATTCAGAGAAATAGAGAGAGGCTCAGAAAAAAGATAGGAAGAGAGATTTGGAAGGAGAGATGAGAGATGTATATTTTATGTGAGCTCATGAAGTCTGCGTACATGTGGTGGTCTTCAGACAGGGGGGCTGTCAGAGTGATAAATATCATCCTTGGCTGAGTAGCAACCTTACTGAGTCTGACCTTTCTGCCTCCCACATTGTTGCTTCCAGAAAACCCACAGAGCAATTTGGGAAAACGGAGGTCTATATTAGTGGTGAACCTTTAGTGTCACTCTGTGCTATGATTAGATCTCCAATTTTAGGCCCTGGCATTCTACCTTTCAAAATGCCGTTTTTCAAATTAATCATGAATATGAATGAACGTTACTCATAAAAACCTGATGTGCTCGTCTTCCTTCGAGCCTCGATAGGAAGTACTGTCATGGAGGAAGCCTAGTTTGGGCTTTTGTTGTTTTTTTTCATTTTGCATTTCAAAGGCACTCATCTTCACCTGTCTGTTGGATATGATGACAGAGAGGTGGCTCACAAAGGAAGTGTCTGAACTAATGAAGAGTCTATCTCTTTCTCTCTCTCTCTCTCTCTCTCTCTCTCTCTCTCTCTCTCTCTCTCTCTCTCTCTCTCTCACACACACACACACACACACACACACACACACAGAGGCAGAACTCTCACCCAGACACCTTAGTATGTCACGACAGAATCAGTGCGGCGTTGTCACCTATGAGACTACAGGCCGGGGACAGATGAGGAGGTTGAGGTGGGGTCGTGCAATAACACACACACACTGCCATCTTTCCACTCCAATAACCCTGCAGGGACTGGATTAGACCCTGGATGAGGGAGCCCACCCAGCCATTTTTCTGTGTCAGTCCAGGCATGACCTGCGCTTTAGTCTTTCCAGTAATGCAGACGGCAGCCTGTGCTGTGCCTCGGGGCACCCAGAGGGGGATTGCACACACCGAGAGACGTATTAGGCTACATGGAGCAATATACAAACACAATGAATGCTCTAATGGGAGTAATAGAGAGCAAATAGACATGTATCAGGGGTTTGCAGTTTGTGCTGTGCTGTGTTGTTGTCTGTGAATGTGTGTGTGTGTGTGTGTGTGTGTTTGTCTGTGTGCATGGACCTTTGCATGCATAAAGGGGTAGAACAAAATTATGGAAACACCTCATGAAAAAGAGTAATTACAAAGGCAGCTATTACATATCTGCACTTACTTACTTTTGTACCGCATGATTTCATTTTAATGTTGTCAAATGACATCAACATACGCTGTACCTTTCCACTCTATTTCATCTTCCAGGTTGTGAGTACGAGCCGGCTGGTCGGTGTAGACCACCCACTGGAGATGGTGTATTTTGTGGAGGGTCCAAGCGGCCAGAGGATGCCTGCAGTCCAAACAGCCAATCTGCTCAACAGCCTGGACGTTCAGAGGGCCGCCATTGTCCTGGGATATCGTGTCCAGGGTATCCTGGCACAGTGTGAGTACCTTTCACATAGTAGATTGCTCACATCTGGGGGGGCGGCGGGGTGACGTAGTGAGTAGGTACTTGTGGAGGCAGAGAAGCGGAAAGAGAATTTACCTACAGGGATCAATAAAGCATCACAAGCATCACACATCTCAATTGAAAAACAGTGTACTGCAAACCTCTACTACTGTAATAGTGAATTACAGAATTCAATGTTTTTTGAGTACTAGTTGCACTGAATTGAGTGGAATTAAATTGGTTGTGTCAGAGCAGAGGTAGATAGAGAGGGAGCAAGAGACTGAACACTGGACTGAACATTATCAGTGGTTTTAAAGGGTTGACTTTCAGCTCTTTTTTTTCATGCATTGTTGAGAAACTCATGAATCATAAAAAACCCAAATGCATTACAAAATAGGATGCCAACTAATTGCTGGCTCCGCGTGTTCTTTTGTATGTTTATAGTAGCATTTGAGCTAATCACCTCCACTTCATACGCACCGGAACTGTCTTCCTCATGAAATATCCAAACAAGGGATGAAAGCCTAATGAGAGCCCCCTGGGGGAGGTCTGTCCCTGCTCTCTGACTGTGCTCTCTCATGGTACTTTCCCAGGGGATGAAATGAGTGTTAATTAAGATTAATGAAGGTCTGTACTGAAGATTAACACAAGAGCCAACAGTGCAAAGGTATCGCATGTATAAGCATACCATCCTCAAGGTGTCTTTGAATACGCTGACGGAGTATGAAAGGGTATGCTTGACACATAATGAGGTAATTAACTCACTGTATTTTTTATTCACACACCCATCTGTCTTTCTCTCTCTCTCTCTCTAGCCGTGGAGAAGGTAGCATCCTCACCCTCTGACGCTGAGAACACCAATTTGTGGATTGTCATCGGGGTGGTGATTCCCCTGCTGGTGGTCATTGTCATCATCTCCATCCTCTACTGGAAACTGTGTCGGACAGACAAGTTGGAGTTCCAGCCAGACGCCATGACCTCCATTCAGCAGAGACAGAAGGTAGGGAGGGGACGGAGGAGTGGCCCAATGTCTGACCAATGCTCCACTCTAACATTTCACATGTGTCATTTCTGCTTCAATCCTCCTTTTGTTCATTCAACTGCTCATTATTGTGGTGCAACTCTTGATTTTTAAAAGCTGTCTTACATCACTGCTGTCACTACCGTTACTGCTCTCTTCACCTACATGTAAAGCCAACAGCTGGATGCAAGTCTCTGGGGCATGTCATTCTGGGAAACAGAGGAAAATCGCTAACTGAAATAGAAGTAGATGTGGCAGGTTTAGGGCAAAACACCTTATAACACCTTATCATCTTATCACCATATCACCTTATACCCTTTTAACACCTTATCACAAATTAACTCCTGAACATCACAGACTGATGAAATATAAAAGTGTGAGAATATCTGAGAGTAGAATTTTCCTTAAATAATCCCTGTGGAGAAATTTGGTAAAGGACATAAACCCATGATATTGCGAGTACACAGAATGTGCCTCAGCTGCGTTTTCTTTTATTTAGACCCCTAACTGACTGATTTCATGTTTTTGTGCAGACTTTGTTTACAACTATTGTCTGTGTCCTCTCATACTCATACACTTAGGACACTTAACAACCTTACCCAACAGCCACTTCGTCTCTCAGGGATACAGTATAGTATTCACTCTACACCTATTACAGTATTACAGTACTACAGTACTGTATATCACTTACAACTCCTTTTCACACTTCTCTTTCTGCCTCCCGTACGTATTTTTCATCAGTTTTGACAGCTATTTCTCCTTTCTTTCTGCCTGCTCTTTGATCGTGCTTATCTGCCATTTGGCTCCGCTGAGTCTGTTCCCTGTTTTCCTCTGTTATCTCCTCTCTCACTTTTTGAGCACGTATGCCCTCTTCACCCTGAAATGACACTTGGCTAGTGGGTTCATTGTGCTGTTTGTCAATGAGGCGCCTCAGTAATCCTGATGAACGTAACATGTTTGATCAGCATGTATAGCAGTATATACAGTCTTGCAAAGTGCTGCCAAGTGTTGCTGAAAACACTGGTGTCTGCTGTCCCCGCTGTAGCACTATCAGATTCCCTGTGTCATCGTCTGCAGGCTAGCTAATACAGGAATACCCCTCAGATCCACTCATAACTTTATTGATTTCTTTATAGGCTGAATAACAACTGGGCTATTTATGTGTGTTGTGTGTATCATCCCAGCTCCCCATATCTTATCTTGTCCCAGTGATTGATCTGACTGTGTCTGGTTTACATTCCCCTCCACGTGCTTTTTTGGTCGAACTGAGCTGTGACCTAAACCCACCACCGTGGGCTGATGCAATAAATCTAAGCTCTAATGTGCAGAGGCATCTAGCATTTAGCCTGCCCGCTCTACTTAACACAATCATCTGTCACTTAACACCACTCCTCTCTCCATCTCTATACAGTCTACCTCATTCAGGGAATCAAGGACCCCTCTTCCCCAGACACTCACTCCAACTAAGAAGGTTATAGAGTTTAGTGAGGAGGAAGAGGAGTATGAGGAGGAAGAAGAAGAGGAGGAGGAAGAGGTTAAATGGGGGAAGGTACAGAGCAGTAGCTGGTGGTTTGTAGAAGACCTCGGTGAAACCTAGTGTGTGTGTGTGTGTGGTCTGAAGAGTAGTTATTCAATAGTAATCAAATAAAAACAACACAGTAGAGTAGAAGTAGACCATTGTGCCAATTTAGATCATCACTTTGCAATGTTCCTCCTATCCACCACCACCACTGCTTCCATTCAGGGACCAATAGTCCTTGCCAAGGTCAAACAGAGTATGAGCACTGAGGAGGAAGAGGAGGAGGAGGAAGAGGAAGAAGAAGAGGAAGCAGAGGAGGAGGAAGAAGAAGAAGAAGAAGAAGAAGAAGAGGAGGAGGACAAGGAAGAAGAAAAGCAGAAAATGAAAAAGAAAGGAAAGAAATCAGAGGAGGAGACAGGACAAGAGAAGAGGGCAATGTTGAAGAAAACAGAGAAGGCAGAGAAAGAAGAAGAGGAAAAGAAAGCATTGTCAAAAGGGAGGGAAGCCAAGGAGGAGGTATAATGTACAGTAGCCATAGAGACCGGTGGTTGTTAGCATTAGTGGACATTAGGATACTTTAGATTGTGGTGACCAGACACAGAACATCCACCATGCAAACTTATAATAGACATAGGGTGGATTTACTGTGCTATTAAATGGCCATCATCCTGTGCAGTATTAGTATTGGAGTGATTATTATAATATATATATAATACTATAATAATCACTCTGATGTAAAGTAGTAGATGTATAGACATCAGGTTGGTCTGTATCATCTGCTGGCTTGTGAGTGGTTCCCCAATCCACCATTTGACCAGACTAAAGGAGTCATTAGTGAGGAGAATGTGTGTGAGTTTGGTGCTTTTATTTAGCTGCAGTGTTAATTATAATAAAAACCAGCTTTAGCATCCCAGTGCTGCTGCTTGTTGCCATGCTGTGGACAGTGAGACCAGAGCAGCACAAACACACATACACACACACACACACACACACACACACACACACACACATTGGATTATCAGGTTTATACTGACAAGCCTTACACTGGATTAGCAGGTTTATACAGACAAACTGCCGATAAGCCGTGCGTCTTTCACCAGTATCAAAAGTGCAGTTTATTCAAAATGTGTGTACATATAATTCAATGAAATAACAGAAAAATAGCATCTTTTTGTTTACTGTCTCCTGTTGTTACTACATTTCATTGTTGTTGGACCTGGAAAGACGCAAACTGCAAGCACACAAAGCACGACATTCTGCCATTCTCTCTTTACTCTTATGTTGTTGGAAAGCCCCTAAGGCATCGTTCCTCAAATATTCTCACTGCTTCCACCCTCGCTCTCCATCTGCATCACCTCAGAGGACAGCAGTAAGCTCAATCTTTCCCCCATTTCCCTCTCCTTTTATTCATTAATGCCCGTCTGTCCCAGCTCAACATCCATCCATCAGTTATTCAGCATAGTTACTCACTCACTGCTCATGTATCTGTCTATGTGTCACTTCACTTACTTGCCTCGCTTGGTCTTAGGGGAATTTCAAAGCAGTTGTCTTGGCTTGTGTCTGTCTGAACATGTGTTTTCTTCTGTGTTTGTCCCCATCTATAGTCCATATTCTTACCATTAAGTAAACAATAGTTCCTGTATTGTCTTGCTCCCTCTCTCACCTCTGTTACTTCTGTTATTCCTCTTTCTACCTCCCTTTCCTTTATTTCTTACAACCATTCCCCTCCTTCCTCCCCCTTCTTTCTGCTCTGTTCTTCCCCTCCCCCCAGCTGCAGGCTCCCAGTGTGAAGGGCTTTGACTTTGCCAAGCTGCACCTGGGCCAACACAGTAAGGGTGACATCATGGTGATCCAGGAGCCGGCCCCGCCAGGGCCCGGCCCTGGGCCCCTGCCCATGCCCATTAAAGACGGGCTCAGTCCCTCCGAGAATGGAGAGGTCCTCACCCCCAAGTCCAAGACCTCCTCCACTAAGGCGTCCCGCAGCGGTCGCAGACGAGGAAGGTCAGTGCTGTTGGTGGTACAGCCCAGGAGGGGTAACGTTAACCCGGGCATAAATACATTACATACAATACAAACATTAAATTACATTAGAAGAGATGAAACAGAAAAAGTACCCACACACTGGATTAATGCAGTGTTTCAACAAATCAAGCTTCAGGCAACTATACAATGTGTACAATGTGTTTATTGGATTTTGCCATGATCCTTTTTATTCTTGTCCTAGATTTTTAGACATTTATTTTAATATTTCAATGCACTCTTTTGTACCTCCTGGCTTTGTTTTTTTTCAAGTACCTCAGTAGGGACAGTCAGTCAGCTAGACAAAAGCTCTTGACAGACCCTCAGATCAATTATTTACGCTCTACACAGTGAGGGCTTTTCCTTCGATTCACTGTTATATACAGCATGGCATCCAGGGCATTCTATCACAGATAGCTTACATAGATTATGTTTGGTTATTGTTATTACTCAGTTTAAATCTTGCTCGTGTACTAAACCTATCTTCACTTTAAACATTTTAAATTGACAAATTTGTATAGAAATGGTTAAAGTGTCACAATGTAACGTAATGTAACGACCACTTTGTGTCAGTCATGGCAGTTTAATGTCATCGCTTTGCTTCACAATCACATATTTACTATCTGCAGTGTAAGAGAATTGGTAGCATCACACCACATCACAGTCAGGCTCATGATCTTCTGATGAACTTGATGAACTGATGAACTGCTATCACTAATATAGTCTATTACACCAGTCATTGGAATGAGGGATTGATATTGGCTTGTTTCTCTTCTTTTCACGGCCTGTCTAATATTTCCAATAGGAATTTAATCATTTTATCAATGGAAATATTATTAATATTATATATTATCATTTCTTAGAATAACCCTCCCAGATTTAACCCTTCTGTAAAATAATTATATTTTGATTATCCATGGGGTTTTAGTGTGTTAGTGCGTTCTTGCATTTCGATGATTCATGTCAGTGTGTGTTTTTTCCGGGCAGGATCTCGCCGTCAGACGGTGACTCGGTGGCAAGTGACCGTTCCAGCGAGCGGGAATTGACCGAGGACAGTCTGAGAGCCCACGCCACGCCCAACGACAGCAAGCAGGCCCGCAAGATCCCCATCAATGTTTTAAATGGCAAGTGGCCTTGGCAACACTCACATCACTCCTCCAAATACAGAGAGTAGAAAAAAGGGGGGGAGGGGGAAGGAGGAGACGGCAGGCATGGAATGACAGACGAGAGCCAGATGGAGGGCAGGAGAGAGTGGGAAGTGATAGAAATCAACCCAAAGTGATGGAATGACAGCAGGAGCAAAATAGAGAAAGAGTGACGGGACAGAGTAGCGTTAACCCAAGCGGTGACAAAGTAAGACCACAGAGAGGAACAGCAAGTGGTAAACACGCCCCTATGCAGTGGACAAAGGAAGGCCAGAGAGAGGGACGAAAAATAAGAGAAAAAAATAGGTGTAGTTACTCTGTCTGACAGCTTGTTGATAGAGCTAAGCCTGCAGTGCCACTCAGAGCCTGAAGCAGAAACAGAGCCAGAGGCAGCCAGGCACACAGACTACAACCTGACTCACCACAAAGGAAGGGCTTCTGCTGAACTCTTGTGCTGCTTCCCACTGAGTTAGGCTGTACACGTTCTCCACACAAGGCCTATCGGAGCTGATTTTTACTCTATCTTTGTTAGTTTTATTCTATGTTTCTATATGTTTCTCATTGTAATAATGTTTATAAGTACAGTAAATTGTATACACGCTCAGCATTATGCAATGTACCATCTTTTTTCTGTGCTATAGAGCGTTTTGATCACTTCTGTGCTTCTTGTCAGCTTTTCAAACACAACCAAGTCTTTACATTCCCTCATCAGACTTATGAACTTCACAAGACCATAAGAGAAACTTTTATCAGCCGTGGAATTTTATCCTCCATGATGATTAATTTGCCCCCCACCCCTCCCTCTCTTGCTCTCTCTCTCTCTCTCTCTCTCTCTCTCTCTCTCTCTCTCCCCTTCCTTTGTTTTTGTTCTGTCTGTCTCTTGTTATGTACACAGCCCTAATGGTGTAGCACAGAACTCCATGTACTAAACTTGAATTGTTTCCTCTCTGATGACTCAGTCCCTGCTCCTAACATTGAGAGTGCTTCCTTTCACTTTTTCGGTCAACATAATCACTTAGATAGATTCTAGTCCCTCCGCAGTTTATTATTTGATCTCCTTCACCTCAATACATCTCTCTTTCCTCTCTGTTGCGGATTGCAGGCAAGAATAGAATTGGTAAGAGTTTGTCCTCTTTCAGTCTGTGTCCTCATAGACCTCAGGTTTGACCTCTAGCAGCTGTGTGTCTGTGTGTTGCCTCTGTGTTTCCGTGCTAGCTTTGTGCTCTGCTTGTTCTCACCATCCATCACTGTCTGCTGGGCTGCCAATCACACTGATGAAACAATCAACATCACAAACAAAGGCAACACCATTGCTCAAAATGAAGTTAGTTTTTTGGAAATAGATAGTACATCAGCATCCATTTGATGTTATTGGTTCCACTGCCAAAACTCAACACCTTTATTATAGGGCATAGTTGAAGCGTAATCGTGCCAATCAAGTGAAGAGATTAATGTTTCATACAGATCCTTATCCTCAGTAGTTGTCTTTCTAAATGCTCTGCCCCCTGGTGTATAAATCAGCATTAGCATTTAGACATGCATTTCACTCTTGACCCCTCCTTCTTCCTCAGGTCCTCCACCTATGAATGGTACAGACGGGCAGCTGTCCTCGGCCTCTATCTTTGAGCATGTTGATCGGATGTCTCGTGCCACAGACGCAAGCAGGAGATTGCCCAACAAGATTCAGCTTATTGCCATGCAGCCCATGCCTGTCCCACCTCTGCAAAGCCCCACCATCAACGGCAAACTGCCCGACAACAACCATATCAACAAAGAGGTTTGTTTTCCTGAATCTCTTACACAGCAAAAACTATTCATGTTAACACATTTTTAAATCTGCCAATGAGATGAGACATTTGGTTCACACATTTTCTTGAATCATGTGTCATTTTCTAGATGTTAATCGTGTATTTCTACTTATTCTGCCTTGTTACAAAATATTCATGTTTTTCTAGAAAAAAACATATGATGAGGCAGGTCTCACTCTAGTTGTGTGTTTTCTCCTCAGATCCAGGTAGCGTTAAGGCACAAGTCAGAGATTGAGCACCACCGCAACAAGATACGTCTACGTGCCAAGAGGAAGGGCCACTATGACTTCCCTGCTATGGACGACATGGCCAATGGCTTTGCAGACACCAAGGATCAGGATCGCATCTACCAAAAGGCACGTCTCCAGATTGATAAGATCCTGGACCCAGACGTCCACATGCCCTCCATCTTCATGGAGCCCAAGAAAAGGTGAGAGCCCAAACAGGGAGCTTATGTGGGAGTGAAGAACTTGAGAATGAAGCTATCCAGAGATTGTGATTTTGGGTCATTGTTGTAATTTACCAACTAATGGTTTGCTTTGTTTTGCTTCTGATCTTTAGTCTTTAGTCTTTAGATCTTTAGTGTGTGTTTTGTAAAAGTCCATTACTGCTGATATTGTTGAGAGGAAACCTAGTTTTGCTGATGACTGATTTTTTATTTTCGCTGTATCATTCAGAGATGTGTTCACAGATATACAACTATATATTATTATTACATAAAGTCTATTTTTCAGGCTGCACTTTAGTAGTCATGGCATCCTACACTGATAGAAGAAACATTTTCACAGTGGAACTCTATCATGATTTTTCACAGTGCTGGATAATATTAGGTTGTTCAATAATCCGGCATATTTACACAGCTCAAGCAGGACTCTATTAAATGATAAGCCTGGAAGATACACCTACTTTTTGGAACACTGCATTTGTCTTTTCCCAGGGAACTATTGAGTATTTGATCTTCTAATATGTACTAGCTCAACTGTCAGGCCACATTTGCCATGTTTGAACAAGCTACTATAATATAATTTTGGGAAATTACTGGTGCGTGTTGATGTAAGACAATAAGTCCGACCAGATTGTGCTGATGTGCGTTAAAGAAAACACAACAGAAATATAGAGGACATGTCTCCGTTTGTGTCCCAGTGGTCGAGGGAAGCGCTCACCCAAGCAGAGAAAGAAGGACCAGCTGAACGGCGGCATGACAGACGCAGACAAAGACCACCTCATCACTAATGACAGTGATGCCACTTACAGGAAGTGCCCTGGAGTCAACAACGTGGCCTATGTGGTGGGTAGTGACGTGTACATGGTCTCTTATGAGAACATAAATACCCTCTCTCTCACTGACTGTCTATAAATATGCCCACAAACTTCCATGGACCCCATTAGTGGAAACATTACAAGGGATTCAGTCACTTTAAAGTTATTATAACACATATAACATAATAAGGACTAATGACATGATCCAGAAACAGATTTGGCTCATTACTCCAGTGCTAGGGGGGTTTAATTTCACCATTACTTTTATTTCAGTTAATAAAAGTCAGTCTGCGGGGCCTAATGCTTATCTTATCTGTTTTGTGGTCCTTGGCAAGAAAGAGACCAGGAACTCTTGTATTAAACCACACTCCTGCCCTGTTACTTTCTGTTTTTCTGACATACTCACTGAAAATAAAACAGATATAACAGATATATTTGCGTCAGTAATGATAATGAAAGCTTTTCCTCGCCATGTGTTGTTCCAGTCGGACCCTGACCAAGGCCCAGGATCCCCTCCCAGGAGCCCCTCCCCTACTGACGATGTCTTCCTGGGTCCTGCTTCGTCTCCTCCAGCCCATGCCCCTCCTCCGCCCCCTTACATGCCCCCCCAGCCCTCCATTGAGGAGGCGCGGCAGCAGATGCACTCCCTACTAGACGATGCCTTCGCCCTGGTGTCGCCCACCTCCCAGGGCAGTACAGCAGGGATCACTCTCCCAGGGGTCAACTCCAACCCTCCTGCTTCTAGCCCTCCAGCCCGTGGCCCCAGACCTTGGGGTCCCTCCTACCCTTCTCTTGGCCCTTTCCCTAGCGTAAGTAGCTAACCTTCGGTCCCTGGAGCTTGCCTCTACAAGGTCCAATTGACTGAAATATCATATCATATTGCTCGATTCTTGGACTGTACAAGATTGTCAATTGACAACAAAGGGTTTTCCATAAGCCCTGAGCTTTTGCCGGATTGAGTTCCTGTAATCTGTATGTAGGTGTCTGTTTGTCTTCCTAATCAGGGGAAAGACCTAAAGAAATGGAGCCCCTTTTTTGCATCTTTGTAAATACCAAAACAATATATGGACAGATGTAAAGTACTGAATAGTCCTTCGTATTCACTATCTCCTCCCTTTCTCCCGGTTTGTCCTGCTCTTTCCCAGCATGAAGCCTGTAGGTTCAGGTTTAATCGTGCCTCTTAGGGAACTAATCAGTTAAGGACTCCTCCATCTGTCGCCCCCCATGCCACTGCGACCTCACAACCCCAGTCAGCTCTTTACTACTTCTTAAGACTCTAGAGTAATATACCCTGCATATGCTGGATCTGCATTCCCTCCTGTCTGTGTAAGACTTGTTTCAAAGAAAGGCGAGGTAATAACTGCGCTGCTGAAATACTGAGCCCAATGTGTGCAGCTTTATTTTTTATACTTGACATTTATCCAAGAGATGTACAAAGACCCATTAAGCAGTGCCACAGTTTGTTATACTGTAACAAAACCAAATATCTATCTCTTTATCTCTCTCTCTCTCTCTCTCTCTCTCTCTCTCTCTCTCTCTCTCTCTCCCTCTCTCCCTCTCTCTCTCTCTCTCTCTCTCTCTCTCTCTCTCTCTCTCTCTCTCTCTCTCTCTCTATATATATATATATATATATATATATGAAGTGAGGCTCAGGTAGAAGAAGAAGAAGTAGAAGTAGAAACTAGGCACGCACATCCCAAATACAGGTGCTAGGCAGATCAAGGACAACATGAAAGATTAATGGAGTCCACACACTGCGTAGCTCCCAACACACACTAACACAGTAAACAGTGTTTTTAACAACTTTTGGCGTTTTGTTTTTGTTGGAATTGATTCTTTTTACAACTGACCTTTCACATCATATTAAAGCACTGAACCTGCAAGAGTGGAAACTGCAAGTGGCTTTTATGGCGCCACCGTTCACTGCTCAGTGTCATGCTTTATATTTTCCTCAAAGACAAAATGCCAAAAGCTGTTAAAAACAACAGTGTTTCCTGAGGTGAGCCTCACTGCCCAAATGTACATAGCAAGACATACATTACTGTTTTGTAAATTATTAGAACAATCAATATCCATTGCCAGCTCTATTAACATTATAAGGTAAGTATGTATACTGTGTTGTATTGCTTTTAATGTTTTGTAAATTTGACTTAACTTAACTTACAGTCATTTAGCAGACACTTTTATCCAAAGCGACGTACAATAAGTGCATTCAATGTAGGTTGTAAGAAAACTACTAGTCACCAAAAATTGTAAATTGTAAACAAGCATCTAAGAGCATAACCAGCGCTAAAGTAAAAGTACAACAACATGATTACACCTGAGGACTGTTCAGTGGAGTTCAAATGGAGTCTTGTGTTGTTTAGGCTTCACTATTTTTGCCAGCTTTCTCCTGACCAGTGTAATTCTCTGTCCCGCCTCCAGAGGTATGGTGAGCTGGCCATGTCCCCGCCTTCAGTCCAAGGCCTGTTACAGAGGTGAGTAAACCAGCCAATGAGAACTGAGTATTCATGTATAAATTAATAAGTAATACACCCATTTGCTCTTCATACACCAAAAGGGTTTTATATTGATCAGTATGGCCCGATTCCCACCACTGCACCAGGGAAATGTTTTTCTTTTAGGTGCATCCAGTGAATTGGGCCTCATGAATAATGAATGGTGAATCATCTTTATTTTATTGGCTTAATGGATCGGGTTCAAGCAGTGGCCTCTTAACTGGCCCCATAAAAGGTTGGCTGGGTGGAAACAGCTTTAACTCTCCCTAATATTGGTTTGGTTTAAGGGCAATTTAAACAACTTAATCCTTAATCCTCCAGAATTCCTAGAAATTATGTTGAGGCGATGACATGCATGTGAGAGGAGGGATGTGTTGGGAATACTTGACAACAACAAGTTTCTTAAAACATATTGTTTGGATAAAAATCAAATACATTTTGTGACCTTTTGTTCTGGATGCTCCAACCATTATCTGTAGTCATAAACCAAATCATTGGCCTTGCAGCACCACCATTAGTACGCAGATTTATTTATTTCCCCACCACTAAAAAGCGCTGCCAAAGCATGGGCCTAGATTATTATAGCTTAGTCATAGTCACACTCAGTGTATAGGGACTTGCCTACAGCCTGAACGATGAGCACAAGGTACAGCACTGGATCAACCTCAATTGGCTTGTGTAGTGCTATATGTCAATCAAGACGTTTGTAATTTTGAGATTTATGTATCGGTTTTGGCAATAACCCAGTTGCCGGCAACATATATACACAGTAACACACACACACACACACACACACACACATAAATACATAGATGACAGCAGACACTTTCAGGACATTATGCAAGTTCAAAACCACACATAACCACTCACACATATGCAACATTGTCGACGTACTGTAGGCGATTTGTACTGTGGAAACTTTAGTTGGGCTCCGGTGCACAATGTGACTGCTTTTATGAAAAATGCTGAGGTCTTTGCCTTTGCTCAAACTTCATAGGGGCTTTGCTCATGAAAATGACAGTGGAGCGATTGAAACTGAAATGAATTCCTCTAAAATCCGAGGGCTTATGTCCATTAAATCACAGCTAAGTACAAATGGGGAGTGAGCTGAATTCTTCTGCGTGTTCCAGACAGGGCCTTGGCTCCAGCTACCTGCCACCAGGAGAAACAGCAGGGCCTGGCGAGCAGCTCCAACCAGACAGCCTGTACTCCAGCAGGGGCCTCTACACCAATGAGCTGCCCTCATCTGCCAGACCGCGTCCAGTAGGGGGCACTACGGGTACACTAACAAATTGCTCAGCAAAGTCCAGACACACACACACACACAGCTAGTCATACATTGGTTTTCACATTTACCTAATACTGTTATAGTCACACATGCTCTGCCCTGCATGCATAGCCCATGGTTTCTTATTCACATTTCCACCTCCAACAGCATCATTTAAGTACTAATCTGCAACATTTTCATATAAATAAATGTCTGTTTTACTACTCTCTATCGAATGGTTGATATAACACAATAGTGATCCAACCGATACCCAGCTCTGATCTAAGGTCAGTACTGTTCTGTGTGGGGCAGGTCATTCGTGGAAACACCCTCACACACAGGAAGTGATGCATTTTACATTTTACACAGCAGCAACAGTCGTTTATTTGGAATACATGGGTAGTTACCATGGACAGCAATAGCCACCGAGGCTGAACAGACAAAGAATATATCAGTACCATCCAGAAACTTGAAACCTCATCAACAGAAAATCTGAGGAAAGATATTTTACTGGTGACACGGTTTGATTGCAAAGTGATCTCCGGGAAGTTCAGTGAAAAAAACACCACAGCAATGACTTAAGATGTAATCACGAACAAAAAAAACAAACCACTTTAGAGGCAGATAAGTTACCCACTTAGTAATTCTCTGTATACAGAAAGCATTTGTCTCTGGATAAAGAGTTTATTTCAGGTCAGCTCTTGCTCCACGGCGCCGCGTCGTAACCCAGAACACTCACCTCTACCCCATAAACCTGTCAAGCTGAAAAAGTCGTGTCTCTCTGTTGAATTATTAAAGGAGCTGGTGTGATGCTGCATGTGACTTACACTAATAGAAATGGATTCTGGCGTTTACCATATGGAGTGCAGCGTAGCGTAAAGTGCATTTCAATCTGTAGGGATTTCATCAAAGTATATTAGGGGGCCTGCTGAGGATTGAGTGTCAAGTAGCTCTAATGTAATATGTGTGCCTGTGTGTGTGTGTGTGTGTGTGTGTGTGTGTGCCTGTGTGCCTGTGTGCCTGTGTGCCTGTGTGTGTGTGTGTGCACCTGCGTTCTTGTATATGTAGGTGCCCAGCTCCATCATCTAACCCAGGTGGGCTTGTCCAGCCGGATCAACGGTTATCCAGCAGGGGGCAGCACTACCCCAGGTCAGAATGGAGGAGTCGGCTGGAGCCACTACCATGACGACAACTTCTCCAGGACAGGACCGGACAGAGATGCAGTGAGTCCAGCTCCAGAATCAGACCTTTATTTTTGTTTAGACTAAGGTCTTTGTTTTCTATTCATCAAATATTCTTCGACCCAGGGCCTATTTCACCTTTCAGGTTCTCTCCAGTCTCTGCATGTTTAGTGTCTTACTGGTTTGATAATCTCTTCTAGTTCTCTCTCACTCGCTAGCTCTATCACTTGCCACTTGTATTCTGACTTGTTTTCCTTTCCCTAAACTATTTTCTTCCTTCTCTTTCTTCTTTTCTGTCTTCCCATCCTATCTGGCCTCAGTTCCTGGACTACCCTGACTACTCGTCCTCCTCTATCTTCCAGATGCCCAGGAGTGGTATCAGGGAGCCCTCCGCACCACCTGCCCACCTAGACACCCCTGGGTTGGGCTATCCATCAGCCCCAGAGCCCCTGGATACCTCCCCTCCCACCCACTCTTCTGCGTCCCTGATCAAGGCCATCAGGGAGGAGCTGCTGCGGCTCTCCCAGAAACAGGCAGCCGTGCCCAGCTACCACAGCTGAGGTTGCCCCCTTTCCCCGGCCCCCGCCTCCAGCCCTAACCCCCAGCCACCGATCATGCCACTGCCCCGGCCTGCCTACTTTGCCTAGCCTAACGATGCTTCCCATGGAAGTCCCTGACTGTGTACAGGAGAGAAACAGTCCTGCTAAACTGAAATGGACAGAGGTGGCTGTTGGAGATGTCTAACTGAAGCGGCTACCCTGATATGAAGCTGAATGAATGTGAGAGGTTTGTTGATACAGTATTCGATGAGTTCAGTGTGACTGGAACAGCATCCGAGTACTCTGAGAGATGTTTTTGGCATGGTCTATTCAGTGTGAGAGAATACAGTATCTGATCAACTATTACAACTCTCTGACTCTATGACACGAAGAACAATATGAACAGCATGAGATGGACCTCTGAGGTGAGGTGAGATCTCACTGTCCCGGCCCTTCCTCTGTTCCTGCAGCGTGGACCAGGGCGAGATCTCTGCCAAATCCTGGGCACTATGGATCCGCATTTTGGAGTTTGATTTATTATTTGAGCTGTTGCTGCATTTCCTTTCTTTTGATAACAGCATAAGTTGGACTGTTTTAATGATGACCACTGGTTTCATTCACCACTGTAATTCTTAACAGAAATACCCACTAAGACTCATGCCATTTTAGGCTTTTTGCAGTATTCTTATGTCAAAACGATTTTTTCATCAATACTTTGTTTCTTACATTAGCATGCAGGTATTTGTTGTTTTCTGGAGGTTATTCCCTCAATGCAGATACTTTCCCTCTTTATCTCTTTGTCATCTGGTGCTACTTTATGTTTTCTGCCATGATGAGCCATGCTATGCCTTGACACTGTGATCCAGTCCACCTGGCCCAGTCTGCAGTACAAGCCTACAGTAAGGTCAGAGTTCATGCAGCCAGCCAATTCAAGACAGTAGGCACAGTGGGCATACCATAGAGACTAATACTCATAAGCACTACCTATTCTTTCCTTAACCATTGCAGTAGCACAGAGATAGTCAGTATCTTGACTTAGATATGTGTTTGTTGTTGGCATCCTTAGTTCAAGTCTTGTACCCGTCTTTATCCATGTTCAGTAGCTACCAGAGGACTAGACACAAATGGAACCAATGGCCTTGAAATGACATACATTTTCAAACGCGACTCAAGGACCAGGCACAAATGTACTAAGAGAACAAATATATGTGAGAATTGTTTACTTGACAATTAGAGTGTACTGTATGTACTCAGTATGTGGCTGTAATTTGATGCACTGTTTGCAGATTACTTGGTGCAGCTCAGGTCTTTCAGAATGAGATTCCCACCGGTCAATGAGATGAAAGTTTCCTAGGTCATGTAGCTGAACTGTTAATGTGTTAATGAGGGGAAGTCATACATGTTCCCTGTGGAAGAAGGACCAGGATCAGTGGTTTAACACTGCGTCTATCCTGTATTGAATATAATATTGAATCATCCTTTCTGGTGCAGTATTGAAAGGTCTCTGTTCCCTTTTCTAGCAAATTAACACAGAAAGGAAACATGTACTGTATTTTTTGTCATTTATGGTTTACTACAACCAGTCAACTTTATGTACTTTTTAAAGTTCTCTGGAATTACCTTGCCTGGCGTTATTATGTTCTCCGTGTCTTCGTCATCCCACTGGTTTGAAATCATGA
Organism: Hoplostethus mediterraneus; assembly: GCA_034670385.1. Lineage (NCBI taxonomy): Eukaryota > Metazoa > Chordata > Actinopteri > Trachichthyiformes > Trachichthyidae > Hoplostethus > Hoplostethus mediterraneus. The sequence continues at coordinate 3,619,450 of JAXDDW010000003.1, read as the reverse complement.
AGTTACTTCTTCTGACATCACCCTCCCCCAACATATCGCGATGCTTCGGGGCCTGAAGTGATAACTTTATTTAAATGAAATAAAAGAGAACATTACGTATTTTGAAAGCAGGGTTTGAAAACACATTTGTTGGAGCGACTGGCCTCACTGGGTACCAGTATTATGAAAACGAATTTCTCCTTCACAAGCTAAACTCATTTGGCAATAAAAACCTACAGATGCTACCGCTACACCCCTCTGCTCTCCATGTGATGTGCCTTTTGGACTCACCTGTAGAGATCAAACACTACAGGAGACAAGTCACTAAGACGTCTGCAATGCTTTACCCTGTTTAATCTCTGTGTGCATTGTCTTGTCTGTCAAGCGTCCTGTCTCATAGCGTCTCCTGCTTGGTTACCAGGGTGTCTTCATCAACCAACATCAACAAAAACTGTTAAATAAATACTACTATAGAGGACATCGGTGTTCAAAGCAGTGGTGATCAAGCAGTGTCCCTGTATGGAGTTTTCTATGCTATGCAGAGATTGTTTTGGTCACGTGACCGTTCCACTTTGTTCTGTGTTCATGTTTTGTGGTGTCAATCTCACACTGTATGCCTCCATCTTCTGGTTCTGTACTGTAACAGCTCATCTGCTTTTGAATTTTCCTTTTTTTTTCTTTTTAGTTCAGTTTCTATGTCTTTTTTTTTTTTTTTTGTGGAAATGATTTGTTGGCTGGCCCAACCTTGCGTTTGACCAATATGTTGCATGTTTTATTATTGTTATTGTATTTCTCCTGTCCTGTTTGTTTTTGGGGCATGCTGATCCAAAACTCCTGAAATACAAATGAAACTGTCACTCGATGTGTCCTGGATTTTTAAGTACGCAACTAAAATCTAGGTTAGATCGAGGGCTATTGCGTCTTTGTGAAAAAGGTGCAACTGTGCAACGTTTATTTTTCTGGCTGCTTCTCCCAACAAAGCAACATTTTCTCAATTTGGTTGGTGGTGAAGAGCTCCTGACCAACATCTTTCATCACATTAACGTGTATGACGCACTTTGCAAATTCGTTAAAATGTTGTACCGTCTCATATTTGGTACTGCACTTACCACTAGCGGCCAGAGGGTGTCAGCACATCCCCTCTACTCACAACAACGGCTGCAGGTGACGCAAACCTTTTTCAAGGACGATTCTGCGAGTGTGAGGGGGAGAAGGATGAGAGGAGGTTGTTTGTTTGCTCTCCACTTCAAATGGGGGAAATATGACCATGTGTTGAGTTAATGAATAGCCCCTCCCAACCCCCCCATCAGGCATGGCTCTGTCATGTGTATCAATAGGCAATCTGCTTTGATCAGCACTCATCAGCACTTATCCAGAAGGGAGGATGACTGAATGATTTGGATCTCTTGCAGTTCAATGTCAATCAATCAGGAAGTAGATCCTGGGCATGTACTGAGTCCTATCTCTTCCTGTGAGACACGTCTCCCCTCTAATCCCATCACAGGTTCTTAAAGCCGCTGAGTGATGTAGCTAAAGACTCAGCAGACGTCAACCTCTCACACTCACAGCGGGTGGACCGAACACAAACTCAGCAAGTATCAAAGCACCCAGCACGCCCATCGACTCCCAAAAAACGTACATGCGATCACTTGATGACCTCGGCAATTATTTTTTCACCAACTCACAAACTCAAAACAGCAGGTACTGATCTCCCTCTCCCTCTCCCGGGGTCTGATCTCCTGCCTCTCCTAAGCTCTTTAAGTCCGGTCTCTTCAAGCGCACCATGTCCGACTCTTAACTCTCTTAACGCTTCGCGGATTACACTGCCGTCGCTAAAGGTTGAATTCTAAAAAAGGTCTTGACACAAGTAATATGTGTGGATCAGTACAAACTCTCAGTGGTCTTCTGTATGGTCAGATTCTCTCATGTCTCATACGAACTCTCTTGTTTTAATCTATGTCTTTTATTTCTGCATCCCAAAGATTTTCTTCAGTTTTTGATATTTTTGTGTCTTCACAGATGCATTTTCTGGCCATGACGGTCCCAGTATTCCCAGTTAGTGTCCTATCCCGTCTGGCTGCCCTTGCCCCTAGCCCTGCCTCTTGCTCCTTGTGGGTTCTGCCCCCCCCCCCCCCCCCCCCCCCCCCCCCTATTAATCCTGTCTGTCTGTTGCCCCGGTTCAGGGGCAGCCCAGCCAGTGCAAGCAGTAGAGCACAAGAGCACACCCAGGACTTAATCTGGATCATGATGGTAATTACTGCCCTGGTGTCCTGCCTACGTTGAGGGATACGAGGGGAGGACCGGGACGGGACAGGGTGGTGTGTGTGTGTGTGTGTGTGTGTGTGGGGATTGTTGAGAGGAGAAGAAGAAGAAGAAGAAGTAGGAGGAGGGAGGACGTGGAGGAAAGCTCTGAGAAAGCCGGTGCAATTGTTCACCGAGGGAGGAGCCTGAGTCCACTAGGCAGTTCTCTACCCACTGACCTTGGAGAAAACTGGGAGGGAGGGAGAGGGAGAGAGAGAGAGAGAGGGAGAGAGAGAGAGCAGATACAGGCATTAGCATACTGACAGAGCACTGCTCCAGCACTGCAGATCTGTCTTCTGCTGCTCTGCTGCTTTCGCTCTGCGGTCTGAAAGACAGCAAGGCAGGAGAAGTGTGGAAGAAAATCCTCTGGCAGACGAGCCGCTCAGACAGAGGAGAGGAGATAGCTGCTGTTGCACTGACCCCAGAACAGATTTCAGCTTTGTGAGTACAGTTTTTGTCCCCTCAGCCTGCCTGCTGTGGTTTTACTGGCTGTTTGTTGTGTGTGTGTGTGTGTGTGTGTGTGTGTGTGTGTGTGTGTGTGTGTGTGTGTGTGTATGTGTGTGTGTGCGTGTGTGTTCATGGCCGTGTGTGCTCATCATGTCAATGGCTCTAATGAGAGCTCAGGAATTTGTGTGTTTCTCAACTGAAGCAGATGGGGTTTCTTTCTGCACCATGATTTTGCAACCATGGTTGTGTACGCTCAGTGTGTTTGTGTTGTGTGTGTGTGTGTGTGTGTGTGTGTGTGTGTGTGTGTGTGTGTGTGTGTGTGTGACTGTATCTCCACGTTTCCAATGGTTCAATGGGGCAACCTTATAGGTGTGTGTGTGTGTGTGTGTGTGTGTGTGTGTGTGTGTGTGTATGTGTGTGTGCATGCTCACCACAGTGTGGGTTGTTCTGTGTGTGTGTGTCTGCACATGCCTCTATCTGTGGATGCAACTGCAAGTGTATGTATGTGTGTGTGTGTGTGTGTGTGTGTGTGTGTGTGTGTGTGTGTGTTTATGGGTGCTGACAGATGTGTATATGTGTTCACCACAGCACGTGCTGTCCTTCTGGACTAGGTGCCAATTACTCGTCAAAAAAAAAAAAAAGTGGCATTCCTGCGGTTTGATGACGATGACTGAACAAGTGCATGTCAGCGACACTCGGAGGATTTGTTTGTTTGTGTGCAATTACGGTGTCCATCCATCCATCGCAGCTGTAAACAATGCTGCGATGGTGTTGGAGCGGCGGCAGGATGTGGTCCTCGCCCTCCTCCTCCTCCTCGTTCACCAGCGTGGCTTTTTTTTAAAAATGTGTTATTACGCAACAGTCTGGATGCTGCACCGTTACACAGCGTCAGAGCCGTTGCCTACGAGTCGATGGCAGCGGTGTAGGGCTGGCTGGCTGGCTGGAGGAGGCCACTGCAGCAGCCAGCCAGGATGCTCGGCCGTCTGGGGGGATGTCACTATTTTTGCACTCTCTCTCTCTCTCTCTCTCTCTCTCTCTCTCTCTCTCTCTTGCAAAACCTCAGACGTGTTTATTCTGTGAAATCTACCGTTTCCCAAATACCAGGGTGGGCGGACCAGGAATGCTGCAGCACGCCGACTACTGCTGTGGGAGCAACAGACACACACACACACACACACACACACACACACACACACACACACACACACACTTCAAATTCCATTGTGGTTGCTATTTACCCAAACACACAATCCTTCCAAATCTAAAAGCTGCGTTACTCAGCTCATTCCTGTATTCTCCCCTTCACTCCTCTGCTGCCCAGATCCCAGCCGTGACGTCACTGCAGAATCCCACCCCTCCCTCCTCCTCGTCCTCCTCCTCCTCCTCCTCGTCTCTCCCCATGCTCCCTCTCCACCCAGCCCCCGGCGCAGGTTATCTTTTCCTCTGTAATTGGGTCATTTTCTCGTTTCTCTGTCTGACGTTGGGCATCGAGGAGAAACGTGGGGGCGAACGGTTGATTTTGGAGCTGATCTGAGTCGAGTCACTGACCAGAGCTGAGAGTCTGAAGGATTTTTTTGCAGGATAACACAACATTTACAACATGTGCATGGCATGTAGACACACACATGACAGTGGACTTCCAGCATAGTCTTGTTTTCATAACAGACGGAGAGACAGTGGGAGAGAGGAGTGAAGGTTAGAGAAGGGTAAAGGATGTTTTTGCCAAAGTGTTTTAGTTGCTGCTGCGTGACACAGAGCAACGTTTCCTCCCAGGTCAGGAGTATAGTTGTGCAGTCAGGTACCGCCGGCGTGGACAAACTCTTTTTGCTGTTGCTGGGTGAAGAGCTCAAGGTCACAGTGCAGGTTATCTCTCTCTCCCTCCCTCTCTCTCTCTCTCTCTCTCTCTCTCTCTCTCTCCCTACCATGCTCTAGTGTATCAGAGGACAGAGTGTGATATTGTGTTGCGCCGTGCTGAGTGGGAGGCAGCTCTCATGTGATGTTCAAGAGGGAGGTGAATAGCTGTCGTTCATAAGAGCTGCCCGCTTTGCTCGGCAGCTGCCCTCTGTTCTGACTTCAGACACCGATCCTGCCTGTCAGCTGCTGCTGGTCTTCTCCTGCAGCCAAAACCTTGTGTGCCCCCCCCCCCCCGCCTCGACCGGGGAGGTTAAGACGTTAGATATGCTACCATTCGTACACATTATGCTTGATGAAAGGAGTCAGGAGTCAAGATTGGAAGCATAGATTTCATTTAGGAAGCATCGAGTTCCATGTTTTTTCATCTCTTTTCTCCAGAACACCGATACAAACAAGAGTGAACTGGACTGTTTATCTATAGAAGTCACAGATCTAAGGAAAAAAACATGAAAGAGACCACCAGGCCTTTTGTCACATTTGAACAAATCACACTCTATAATAAATGTATTAAAGATATTGATAAATGTAAACAGATCGTTCTCGCTCATTCAGCTCAAACTGGAACAGTAAATGATGAGTTATGTGTTGTGTCCCAGTATGCACATGCAGCGTGCAGTATGTCGTCCAGTGGCAGCGGTGGTTTGTTGAACACGACGAAGCTATACTCATATACTCTATATACCACCACCGATCTGCTGACAGCAGTAATCCCCCGCTGGCAGACGCTGCCTCTCTCTGCGGTGCCGTCCTGCAGACCCGGGGACGCTGGACGTATCCAGGACCGTCAGCAGCAGCAGCAGCAGCAGCCCGGGCAGCACCGGGCAGGACCGGGTGGGACCGGGTGGAGGATGCTTCTCCAGGATGTACAGCGGATGTTGTTGTGGAAGCCCATCCTGCGCTAGTACTGCAGATTCTCCACACAATTCCTCTCGAGGTGTATTCCAAACTACTGCAGATACTACAAGAGGAAGTGTGTGTGTTTAGTGTGTGTTTGTGTACGTGCAATGTTTTTTTTCTAATGCATGTGCAGTGTATACAGTGCGTGCACATCTTTTTGCTGCAAACCCATTACAATTAGAGGAGCTGCAGTATGGATGTTTTGCCTGCAAACCTTCCGGACGATAATCATGAGATAATCTTGTTAAATGGTATTGTTCCTCTAATGACTGGCCAGCAGATGGACGCTGTAGGGGGGTTTGGGGGGGGGGTGGGGGGGGGGGCGGCTGGACTGTAGATCAGTGTTGACAGAACAGAAGTAATCTGTACAGGATTGTTATCACGTAAAAAATAACATTTACAATACTTGACCAAGAGAATTTTCTCCTTTTTATTGCTGTAACATAAAGCATCACCACTCAGTTCCCTGTAGACTGAATGTGGACAGGCGATGACTCAACATTACTAAACAAACTACCTTGTATCTGAAGGAAGCTATCTATGGAAAATCACAGAACCCACAACATGTCTCTCTCTCTCTCTCTCTCTCTCTCTCTCTCTCTCTCTCTCTCTCTCTCTCTCTCCCTCTCTCTCTCTCCGTCTTTTCTTCTGTTTCCCGGCTACTTGCTACCCATTATAAATGTACTAACCACAACACTCTACTGCAATAGAAAATTGAGGACCTCGGTCAGGTTTCATTATACTCAAGCTCTATGGGAAAGTACAGATGCTGAACTGGGGTCAGTGCGTTGGTCTGTGAAAAAGTCCATCCAGTTCAGCAATTTTGCGATTGGCATTGCCTCCGTATTCCTCAGCTCAGCGGACGTCATCAGAGTTGAATGGCGGCCATCCTTCAGCTCTCAGGCCGCTGCCGGTCTGTGTGTTTATCTACCTGGAGAGCCCAGTCAGAGGTTGTTGTGGATGGGAGCCCAGGTCCGACGCTGCCCTGGCTCAGACCCTACAGCTGCTATCTTTGGTCCATCCTGGACTTGTGTTTGGCTGGTAGCACTGACCCCCGGGTGGACCTGGTGAACCCTCTTCTCCCGTTTGAAAACCCAAACCAAGGTCTGTGCCAGTCTTCTGGAATTATTCTCTGGCATCCGGCAGCAGCCGCACTGACATTTTTCAGCCAACAACAACCAGAGTTGCGGTCGAGACCACCTCACTCGAGTTAACAACCACAGCGCTTGCAATGAAGGAAAGACCTTCACTGGTCAGACTCCAAACAGAGCTGTTCTCATGAGAAAAATAAATTGCTTTAAATTGGTTTGTTTTGTTGTAGAATTTATTTACCCTGTAGACAAATTACATAATGTCCATGAGCATGAGGAGAAACAGTCCGAGTTATTTTCATGACCTCCCCTCTCCACACACCCACAACTGAGTCATGACCCCTTGTTAGACGTTTATGTGACTGTAAGAGGGCTTGATCTAGGTGCTCCACATGTGAGCGCTGGTGAATGCCGTTAGTAGGGCGGGAGTGAACGGCAGGAGCGTCTGCAGCATTCCCAGCAGTCTTCAGGGGATGCTGAAGGAGAACAAGACCTTGATGCAACGGTGATACATCGTTTAAGTTCAAGGGCAGGAAAGGATAACGATAATAGCTACTGGAGAAGTTGTTATTCTAACCATTGTACGATTTAGGACATTGTGAGACGCTGACGTTTTCCAAGAAGTCTCAAACGCGACAGTTTTCTGAAGAAGAATGGTCTGACCTTTTGTGGTACTGTATGGGGAACATATGGGCACCATATGACTATATCTGATTACGCTATCGACCCTCGTGTCTGGTTTCGGCGCAGATGCATTGTCCAAGTTGTCCACAGATCCGTCTTTGACATCACAGCCGGTTAGATTCATGACTCGCACTAACAAAAAAACCATTAACCGTGACTCACTTTAATGCCTCATGTGAGAATGAGTCTTCAGATCAACAAACAAAGTCCAAGTCAACAAAGACAAGGAACACCATGCACTGCAAGTTGGGGGTTTTGTCTCCAAAGCTGCGGTGCGATTATTGGACAAAGAAACATCTGTTGTAGTTTAGATCGCCGCCGTGACTGTTGTGGTATTTCGCGTTATTTGTCTCGGAGGAAGACGGTTGCAGTGGATTTCCCTCTTGTTGGATGTGTTGCCTGCTGCCCACTTGTCATTTGGGTTTAACTCTTCACCCTAACCTGTTTCAGATGTGACTGAGCACCGATGAGAAAAAGCCCCAAGTGATGAGAACATAGACAAAATAATCCATCCCTATCAATTTAGCTCTGAAGCTAAATGGCAGTTCATCTTAAATTATCTGCGGCCATGTCTGACTACTTTGTTTATTAGAATGATATAAAAATAACATCCTGTTTTGAACTACTGTGGATTATTTTCACTGTTTCCAAAGGAAGTGAAGGTGGTGAGCGATGGGAGACTGCGTACAGCTAAATCATCACTGTGCAGTGGATGAATACGTGGTTGCTCACCTGAAATAGCTCCAAAAATAAACCTGGCTACATCCACTATATTGAGTTAATGGTATTTTAGTTTTTTAAATATATGAATCTACAGGCCAAATCATCAAAACCATTGAAAACATTTTATGATTAAAATGTCTTTTTTACTTTGGATAAAGCTCCTCGCCTCCTATCCCTCAACAGAGCATTAAAGTCACAAGGAAACAGCATTTTGATGGTGTGTTGATTCCGTCATTTGATGTTGAAAGTTCAAAAGTTAAAAAATAATCATATAATAATTTTGAACTGTCACAAACTTTTCAGGGACAAACATGCAAAAATGCATTTCATTTGAAAGTGGTGAAAGTTTTTATGTACACCTACCAGTACACCATGAAGTGACCACTAAACATAAAGTAATGGGATTATTAATAAATAAAAATACAAAACAGATATTTTTATAAATATATAGCCATTTATTTGCGAATATGGAGAGATTGACACGTGGATAATTTTGGTGTCTATGTTCTCAGTTAATGGGTACCCAATCTCACAAAAACTTCCGTTAAGTATGACATAGTATTTATATGACCAAATATTGTGAGAAGTGATAATGTGTGTGTGTGTGTGTGTGTGTACCTGTCTGTATACTGTATCTGAGTGCAGGTGAGTTTGTATGTGCATGCTCATGTCTGTGATTGAGTGTACTGTGTGTGAAGTAGGTCAGCAGGGAGTACAGCAAAGATCAGAGGCTGATGGTACAGAGAGGCAGAAAACAGGATGTGCCAGTGTTGCACTTCCAGAGGAGATGAAGGGTGGGGAGCAAGAGTTAGTTACACACCTCGACACATAACACCGGCTGAGGGGGTGCAGATGTGTGTGTGTGTGTGTGTGTGTGTGTGTGTGTGTATGAACTGGGTGTTGGCATGAGGTCAGACCTGGGGGTCAGACGCACATAAATAGATGCAACACACATTCGGACATACAACACGCACACAAGCGTAGCGAGGGGGTAGCGAGTCCAGACTGGACTTATCCCAGCTTCTCAGTGCAGCTGTCTCCCCGGGTCTCTGCCCCGATCCCACCGGGATCAACTGTCGGACAGACGGGGTGTCGGTTACACAACACCCGCAACGCCCTGAGAGGGTCCTCACGAAAACACTCTCAAATAATGATCTATCCATCTATCTATCCATCTATCCATCTATCTATCCGTCTATCTGTCTGTCTGTCTGTCTGTCTGTCTGTCTGTCTGTCTGTCTGTCTGTCTATCTATCTATCTATCTATCTATCTATCTATCTGTCTATCTATCTATCTATCTATCTATCTATCTATCTATCTATCTATCTATCTATCTATCTATCTATCTGTCTATCTATCTATGTAGGTTCAAGCAGCTCTGCCACATGTACTGTGGGATCCTCTTCCCCTGGATGTGTTCTGCGTAGTGTCCTGTTAGGTGTGGTCGGGAGGTGTGGGTGTGCTCGGGTGGTGTAGGTGTGGCCGGGAGGTGTGGGTGTGGTCGGGTGGTGTGGGCGTGGTCGGGAGGTGTGGGTGTGGTCGGGAGGTGTGGGCGTGGTCGGGAGGTGTTTTAGGGGAGTGGGTTCAGTTCAGGCCGCAGCATCTGGCAGTCTGCAGCACCACGGTTTGTCAGTCAGCCCTATCTGCTGCTCCTGCATTGCTCCTTAGATTTTGAAGTGGCGACTCACCAACTCACCGGCCGACTGTCTGTCTGCCTAACCGGTTATCTGTCTGTCTCTCCCCCGGCTACGGCCAGAGAGGGGACGAGGGAAAACATGCCATTATAAATGATGGCGGTAGCGAGACCCGTACGGCCACAGCACCCGGAAATAACAGCCGCGCGGAGACGAGCCGCTGACAGGGGCAACTGTCCGAGAGTGCATGGTTACCGTAGCAACACACTAAAATCACACCGCACACATGAGCTGACTACAGGCCTTGAAGTCGCCCAGCCCGCTGCTCCACACCCTCGCTGGATGAGAAAAATGATGGGATGCCTGCTCCGGTTGGGATGACTGTTGTTCTTTTGGGTGACATCCAGCTTGTATACAAGACGTACGCACTATCATTATGTTCCTGTGAATTCAATCTAGCTGTGCACCAATGGTTGATAGTTAAAGTACAATAGGTTACAGCATTTATGACAAATGGCAAGGCAAAACTGTTATGTAATTCGGTGTCTCCGTGGACGTTGGAATGACCTAATGGACCGACAGAGGTTTCGTTTTCTTCAGAGGTTATAACAACAACCTTTCCCTTCCTCTGTTCGTCACTGAGAAAAGGGGGAACGAGGGGGAGAAAACAAAGACATGAAGTCACACATCAGAGCTGATGTCATGGTCAGCGCTGCAAGACACACATGGGTTCACACGCACACTCACACACACGCACACCCTCAGGGGTTCATAAAACCTCAACCCTCACTGCAGCTGAAACTGAAGTAGATAGGAACACATTGGTAGATTCACGCAGTAGAGAAGGTACATAAGGCACAATTACAAATCTTTCTGTAGAGACCAAAACAGGGTTATATCATCAGCATGCTGTCATCTGTTTTGTTGTTCGTTTGCGTCAGATTGCAGCGCCAGATTTTGCTTGATTTTGTCTGGCCTGCTTGACTGAGGCCAAACCCTGGCTCTGCTCCTGAGGCCTCATCTGAAGGGTTTCATTCCAATACCCTGGGCAGTATATATATATATATATATATATATGGTTTCCTATACTTTGGATCCGTCAGTATTTCAAAAACCACAGTTGAGTCGATCCTCAAACTATTTTAAGACTCATCACTATAATAATAACCCATAATAATGTGCTTTACTTTCATGCAATCTTTTACAAGAGAAGGCATCATATTTTTCAAACATCGGATATGTCCGTCATATGGAAAGCAGACATTGGACTGCATACAGTTCCAGAAAAGCAGGACAGGGATGATGGATCAGAATATAACTAGCAGAAGACTGAAAGTTAACAGCAGAAGATGACCAGCGCTAGAGAGTGGAGCTTCTCAGTGAAAGAACCCAGTCGGTGAGCTCTAGCAGGGTTTAATGGGCCACTCTCACTAGAAACATGTTAGTTTCAGAGCTTCATCGAGCCGTGGCCGGTGTTTGTGTACCCTGGCACATTGGAGCGATCCGAACGTATACGAGGCCCCTCAGATCAAAGCTTCATTTCATACCTTCGTGCCTCGTGACGAGCCAAGTCTGCAGAGCCTCAGCGGGCCGAGATGAAAAGCGATGATGACATCTTGAGTGTGAAGTCATACCTCGACTCCGGGATTATCAGAATAGCCGGACTCTGACGTGACTTTCTTCTCTCATTCGCTGGGATTGAAAAGACCGCCTTCTCCCCAGATCTGTTTTTCATTGTACAATTAGATACATTTGGCTGCAATGATGTTCACAGTGGAGTTCAGTTGCGTAACGTTTCGGATGCGTAAAGTATTCAATGCGTGACAAGTTTACGGGACCTCTTAACTCTGAACGAGCCCGTGCTGTAATCCTGCCACACATGTTTTGCAGCCAAAATCTAGATTTTTTAAAGACCATTTATCCTTTATGTCTTTTCGAGCGATGAGACACGTTGAATGGAGTGTTTGTGAACGTGTCATTAGTCTTGAATACAGGCTTCAAAATCCCATGCAGAGGTTATTATCCAGAGAGAAATCTTGGCATCCAAGTCCCTTACAATTCAAGAGCGCAATTTCACACTTGTTGAAAATGTTGGGCAGTCCAGCCTGGTGATTGGTTGAACCTCTGGTGTGTAATGCAGGAGGTTTTCTAAATTACTTTCTAAATTTGCAAGTTATTTTGGGTTTTTTTGCTGACTATCTTTGCTGATAAGTGTTTTTTGATGTGATATCACTTCTGCAACAAACAGCATCGCCATCTGTTTTGTTGATGAAGTTTGACTTTCTGTAGTTTGCACTCTTTTCTTTGTTTATTCAGCTGCGGTGGCTATCGCTGCTCATGCTAACACTTCAGTTCTTCATCCATTTTTTTTGCAAACGAAGCACTGTTGCTGCCTCACTGCAAATGGAAACTGACATTTATTTATTTGAAAATGTCGCTGATTATTACTTTAAGCTGTCGCATATTCTCAGATGGTATAACATCTTTACATCATACACAAGTTTGTTCAATTTACTGTGCATTTTCTTTGGCACCCTAGATTCTTTAATATAAATTTGGATGAAATCTTAATCTTTTTTGTTTTCTGCTCTTTGTAGTATTTTTTTTGATGTTTAGAAACTTTTCATTTCATTATTTTTGAAAGCATCTTCACTTTACACAATGTTTTTACATGTGCTTAAGACTTTTGCACAGTACTGTATGTCTGCTTGTGCTCTGTGATGTACTTTCACACAAAGTTGCATGGTGCTATCACTACCACATTACAGGCCTCCTTAATCCTCTCAGATCTCAGATCAGCTGTAGGTGAGAATAAGGGTTCAACAGAGGTCTCAGAACTCAGAGACTGAGGGTTTTTTTGCCTGTTTGATACAATTTACTGATAGAAGCTCCAAACTCACAACAGGAGCGTTGGCAGCAGGATGAACAAAGCGCTCTCCCTGTCGAGCCTCTTGCCAGAGAGTGACGGAGCGGAGCAGAACGCTGAACAAAAGCACTTCTGTTCTGTTACAAGATAAGGAATTCACTTACTCCTTTGATCAAAAAAAAATTGCAGTTGGAAACCACCCGCTCAATGTAATGCTTATTCAACACATGGTTCATGTGGGTAATACTTCTCCTCTGATTCCGTGATTTGTCTGACATGATCGTGGGAGGTGGAGCGCGCAACAGTAGCCGGCTGGTGGAGGCCACAGTGCAGCACATTGTGCAGCAACTAACCGACACAATACGACACAGTGCAGCTCGTTGGTGTGTGTGTGTGTGTGTGTGTGTGTGTGTGTGTGTGTGTGTGTGTGTCGGTGGGGTTAGCGTGATGAGCTCCATGTTCTCCCTTTGGCCTTTGTCTCCCGGTCGTTCTTTAAAAGCCCTCTTTGTGCCAGCCTGAGATCACATGTCACAATATTTGAACAGCTGCAGATGATAGTTGTGTGTTTGCTCTTGCTCCATCAGCGCAGCAGAGGGCAGAGATCTGGTTCGATAAGATGGGAGTGTGAGAATTTGGAGAGTTGGTGTGTGTGGTGGGAGGTGTGTGTGTGTGTGTGTGTGTGTGTGTGTGTGTGTGTGTGTGAGAGAGAGAGAGGGAGAGAGAGAGAGAGAGATGTCAGAGGGATTCATGTCTACTACAGCACCATACATGTATGCATTTTTTTATGTGGTGCTGATATACTGTATTTTAATAACTGTGTGCATGGAGTGTTTTGTTCACTGTAATATTTGATATTGTGTAATGTAGCCAACTATTTGTGTATAGTAATGTTTTAGGTGCAACTACTTTTTGATGATCAATACAGTCAATTTGAAACCACCTCTCTTCTCTTTTTCTTCAATCTACAATAGGTTGGTAGTAGGAAAGGGAACTAATATTATAGGTTATTGGTTATTTTATTTAAATTAGTAGTAGTACTTAAATTAACTTCATATCAGGTAATTCTGTAGAATTATTAAAAATATGTGGCCAACCAAGGCAATAAGGCAATAAAAGGTTTGGGATATTGATTGAACCTTTTAAAGGTTCTATATAGAACCACTTATTATTTGTGTGCATTATAAGAGATTCACTGACCACTGTTGTTGGAATATGATGTCTGTGTCCCTTAAGATCTTTTTTTATTAACAGGGCACAAAGCCATCAGAAATAGCGCTTACATTCATTACAATAACATACACAGTAATATATAGTAAGGTGGTGGTAGTGGTCTTGGTGGGGATGGCCTTTAATCCTATAGAGTGAAAACCATCACCTAAGGGACTGCAGGGGCCGATACTGGTCCAAGCCCAGCGTTCATCCAGCATCTTAGTACAACAACTGATGCTGAGACCGTTTTGTCCCGAGGTCGTATTGATTGAGATGGAGCAACGTGAACTGATAAGGACTTCTAAAGTCTAAATGCTGTTCAGAGATAAATGCCTTCATCCCCTGACAGCTTCAAGACAGGGGATGCTACTGTAGCAGTAGAGCTGACAACAAAGATCATCTCTGGAATCATGTTTCTGCAGGACTGTAGGAGAGAAGAGGTGGCTGACAAACAAGGGTGTGTGTGTGTGTGAGTGTGTGTGTGTGTGCGTTTCAAGTGTGTCTCACCGTCACCCAGCGTTAAGAAAGAGGTGTTTGGTATTCGGTTCTGTCCTTGGGCTGTTTGGGCGCTGCTGAACGTGACTGTCATGGCCTCCGTGTATCAAGCTCAGAAATCGAGCGAAACCATGACCTCAGTCCGCGGTGGAACGACTAAGTCAACATCCACCGATGTGAGGTGTGATTGAAATGCAAAAAGTGGGGAACGTGGGAGCTGAGGAACCTTGATGTTGGAATAAACAGCACAGTCCGGATCGCGTCTTTTGGATGGAAGTCAAGGTCAGGTGAGGGTCAAGCATTTATCCCCTTTGATGCAGTATCAAAACTAGCGTTGTGTTGTGTGATAAATTGAAGGTTTGTGGTTACCGGTGACAAAATCCTCTCAGTGCAGATCTAGTGATTTGGTCTTTGAGGTCACTGTGTAGCTGCTGCTGAGCTCTGAATTGTCTCTATGGCTGTAATGAAGAAAAAAAAGCTTCACTCGGGATCATGTTTACTGACTGCTGATTACAGTTAGAGCTCGCTGGCAGGGAACGGCTGGATTGGGCTTATAGGAAGACTGCATCCGGAAAGAGAGGGGAAGGGAGAGAGGGGTGATGCTAGAGAGAGAGAGAGAGAGAGAGAGAGAGAGAGAGGGACAACTTGGCAGCTGGGGGGAGAATGCAATTAAAATTCTGCTGTGTTTAGCGTCGGTGGTTCATAGGATACGGGGACGGCTACACTGCATCATCTCGGTAACATGGCGTCACTGACCCCTAGCCCTAACGCTTGACGGAGCAATCAACAGAAAATATCTCCTCCCCTTATGAATCATTGAAACATCCCTGAAGAAAAAGCACGTGAGGTCGAGTGTTATAAACGTTACTATTGCGTAACCACACCCGTGACATTATCACAGCGAAGGAACTGTCCTGCTGGAGTTGAGGTAAAGCTTGTGGTTGGTGTAGATAAACAGCTTGTTAGATAAGATTGCGATTTTCACTCGAGTGATCTTTGCTGCAGACAGTGCGTGGCCCAGGTAACTGAACTGGAGTGAACCATCAAGTCAACAGTCAGAATGTGCACGGCGCCATGATGTAATGCCACGTGTTAAACCATGCTGATGCTATATGGACTGGGATGTAGTGACCCATCTCCGTGCTCTGTTGTGTCTGACTCTGCCAAGGTATTAACTTGATGCTATTAAATCAAGATGAAGTTATACTAAGATTACTGTCTGTGGTATAGGAGGGAACAGAGTACTGCATGAGGCTGTTACTCAGCTGCAGCATGCATTAGGTTAGATGGAGCAGCATGTTGTTATCCACTGACTGTATGTGGGTCTACTGGTCAGGGTCCTTGTCTACACAAAACACAGGCTAAATGTTTTCACTCTATCTAACCTGTTTTTTCCTCTGCATTTTCTGCATGTATGTGAGCAGACATTATGTGCTATGGGCTTCAGACCCTGTAGAACCAGAAAAAAGTGTGTGTGTGTGTGTGTGTGTGTGTGTGTGTGTGTGTGTGTGTGTGTGTGTGTGTGTGTGTGTGTGTGTGTGTGTGTGTGTGCGTGCACATGTGTATGATGTATGAGTTGCACAGAAAATCAGTGAGAAGGGTCTTAACACAGACTGCAAAACTAATATCATAGGGTTAGTGGTGTATGTGTATGTGTATATGTGTGTGTGTGTGTGTGTGTGTGTGTGTGTGTGTGTGTGTGTGTGTGTGTGTGTGTGTGTGTGTATGTATAGCACAGTCTCCCACCAAACTGTGCTCCCTCCTACCTGTGAAATGTGAAATCCTCAGCAGTATCTCCGCCAACGGGGGGCTCTCACATTGGCCACGGCTGGAAGAAAATCTGGTTGCCATGGTGACTGATCATGTTTAAAGCCTTGTTTGGTACCGCTCGGACAGGGGGGGGGGGGGTGCAGGGATCGGAGGGCAGACTGCCAGCCAGAGATTCATTAAGGTCCTTGGACTGTGTGCGTGAAGCTT
This sequence comes from Hoplostethus mediterraneus, assembly GCA_034670385.1. Classification (NCBI taxonomy): domain Eukaryota; kingdom Metazoa; phylum Chordata; class Actinopteri; order Trachichthyiformes; family Trachichthyidae; genus Hoplostethus; species Hoplostethus mediterraneus. The sequence continues at coordinate 3,603,232 of JAXDDW010000003.1, read as the reverse complement.
ATCTCAAATTTTAATAACAGTGGAGGAGAAATTCAGACACATACAAGCTAAAACTCTGTAGGATGCAGACGGGGGGGGGGGGGGGGGGGGTCGCTTCATCGAGTTGAGTTGCTTAATTTGATTGTGCATTGATGTATTAGACTTGAAAGCGGGATATTACACAGTGAGTGGGGGTAAACTGGTAGTTAGTATTCCATGTCCTGCCTGTTTTGCTGAGATAGAGAGAGACATAAATCCCACTAAGACCACTCAAGGCTGTGCTGCATTCACTGTCCTAGAGAGAGAGAGAGAGAGAGAGAGAGAGAGAGAGAGAGAGAGAGAGAGAGAGAGAGAGTGTGTCTGCCTGCCAGCTGAGCTCAGTAGCGATGCTTTCTCCTGATCAATACACTGTCGTGAGATACATAGTCAACATGTCTCTTTTTCCAGGTGCTGAACTGTGGGTTTGGAGAAGGACGTTATAGATCCTGTAGTACTGAATAACTGGATAGAAAATAAAAGTTTCATAAACATCAAACTATATCAAAGATTCAGAATTATAGCTTCTCTACAGAGGAAAACAACGGACTGGGAAAATTAAGAGTGATAGGAACGTTTCAGTATCTCATCTTATCTTTAGTCACGTTCGCTGGCTGGTCAACTCAGAGCCAATCCAATATAGACATCTAGTTACCTTTAACCCCTAAACACCCCCCACGAGTCATTACAAACACAACCGAGGCCGAGAGTTACTTAGGATCAGGAAGGGAAGGGGGTCAGGGACGATGGGTCAGGGACGAAGGGTCAGAGCCGTGACGTTTGACCCTCGCCGCTTCTAAGTAAGGGGTTCGATTTACCGTCCAGCGTACTGGTAAACGGGCCGTGAGAGAACGGGAGTCCAGCGTGGGCGCACCCCTGACCGCTGCTGCTGTCTCAGCCCTCACACAGCCCCGCTCTGAGGTCACCTAAACACATACTGGTTATATTTAGACTCGCTCGGACCGACCACAGACGCAGCGAGACCTCCGGAGATCTGAGATCATTGTCTGCTCTCTCTCTCTCTCTCTCTCTCTCTCTCTCTCTCTCCACTGTGTGTTTTTCCCTTTCTTACCCTCTCTCTCAGTACCTTTTGTTCCCCTCTCTATCATTTCTCTCTCTCTCTCTCTCTCTCTCTCTCTCCATTGCTCCCTCTACCCAGGGGCAGCTTGGATCAGGAGTTGATTTACCGAGTGTTTTCACAGGGTTAGTCCTCGTCGTTCTGGAGGAAATTAAATGTTCAGGTTACAGCACCGGCCGGATTCATGTTACTTAAAATACCGACGCGATTCTGGGAAGCCATTTTTCAATATCAGCTGTTCAGACTTCGAAGTGTAATACGTCCGTGGAGCGATCGCCTCCCCTATACGAGCTCTGCGTGTACGTGTTCGCCTTAGTGATCTAACGAGGTCTGTTAAGTGTTTGCTGACGGTTTGCTGGCGGCTTTACTGGGAATTTTGGGATATCACATTCGCTCTCAAACACCGGCCTCGAGGAGTCCATCTCCAAGTGGGTGTTTGTTGGACGGAGTGAAACTGTCCACCCGTGCAGCCTTCTGCGCTGATGAAATGTCTCTTCCTGGCAAAACAGATCACAACCAAACCTGTTAGCCCACATTGTGCTATTGTCTGCGTGCGTGTCTGCCTTTTTTATTGCAGGAAAAGTGTCAGCTTGTTACTTGGTTACGTACAGACAGGTGGCTTTGCATCATGCTTCAATCCCCCTGGTGTCTCGACTAGACGGGGGCCCACGACAAAGCTGCTTCTTCAGTCTGTCATTCAGGATATTTCAGGCCTTTAAATAAATATGTGTTGCTATCGTCTCCATTCGTCATTATCTTGGATACTGTGGGTGAGTGAGATAATGTCGCTTGTTTCCAATGCAGCAGCTTCACTCTAAGAACTGTCTAGAATATTCAAGTGTCAATATCTTGAAAATGCCATTGTGGCAGATTTTTACACTTGTATGTACTTGTATGTGATGTATGTATATATATATATATGTGGTAGTCACATTTCTCCATTCCTGTAGCTGATGCTTACAGTATCTTCTTCTGTGTGTCACAAGCTGTAGTGGTGCCCTGCAGTAGCTAGCTCTCTCTCTCTCTCTCTCTCTCTCTCTCTCTCTCTCTCTCTCTCTCTCTCTCTCTCTCCTCTGCAATCCCAGCAGCCCACAGTGCACTTGAGGGCTGTGTGCTCAATGACCCGTAACCGATTCCTGATGGCACATGATGGGATCAGCTATTAGTATCACGGCGCCCATCATCTCTCGGCCCCGCCTCCTGTGAGCGTAAAGAGGCGGGGCCGAGAGATGTGACATCATTCATCACGTTTCACTACGAGACGTCCTCTATATCTGGCACCCATTAGCTCAAGTTCATGTACTCCCATGGCATCCCAGTCCTGCGCGCACACACACACACACACACACACACACACACACACACACACACACAGTCATTAAAATGTAATTGTTGTATCTTTAATTCATCCTTCTCTATTGTGTTGATGATCTAAGCTTTGTCACCATGAGGATAAACACAAGAAGGAGATCAAATATATTTTCTCACAGCAAGGAGGCAGCCTTTCTGCAGAAAACTGCCTTTGTCTGAACGTGGAAAGGGCTCATACAATCTGAGGTTTGAGGCAATTACAACAGAATCCATTGTAAAGGCGTTGGGAAAGCAAGGAATGATTGCAACGGGTGGCTTCAGAAACCCTTGTAACCTTGTGAGAATTATATTACAGCAAATGTTTGTGTCAGAAATGAATGACACTCTTGTGTTGCCAGTTGTTGCTGGGAAGAGAACCGGGTGGCTTTTGTAACAGGGGTGTATGTTTTATTAATAAACCTCACATTCCCACAGCCCACATATAGCATTAGACCAAAGATGGCTGCATTATGCATTACCCTGGTCGCAGTCTGAGCTCCACTTTTGATTGCTTCAGACAGCCTCTGTACCAGACGGGACCAAGAGAACTACCAAGAGCCATGTCGTTCTGGCAAACACCGATCAGAGACAACAAGAATGTTATTTGTTCAGGGTCCACAGTGGAAATCAGCTTCAGATCCTTCCAAATCATTGCTAGGGTTTTAAAATGTGATGTTGATACCCTGTCATTTTTTATACAAATCAAACAATCTGCTGAAATAATTTAGCTGGGAAGTTTTGTTGCTGGTGTGTGTGATTATTGTATACTAAGGTTGGAATGAAGCACCCAAAGATGACAGATCTCTGGTTTGATGTCATTACCTGTTCAACAGTGCAAATCTGTTCTTGTCAGTTAAACACACTTTAAGCACTTGGTCCACTGAGGATTATTTCCCTTTGCTTCGATGGGCTGACAAGACATTTCGTGAGATTCTCAGTACCTGGAAAAGACATGCGCATGACATCATCTCTGATATCTCCTAGAAACAAGACAGTCTCCTCCCATCTCTGGCAGCCTGGACCAATCCCCAGACCCGGGGCCTGTAGCCTGGACAGCTGAGGGAGTACCCTGGACCGTGATCACACATGTCATCATTGGGGATGAGAGTGAAATTGACAGAGACCTACTTTCCCTCAAATGGGGCGTAAAATACTCAAGCCCTCTTTCCAAATTCTTTTGATGCCTCCATGAACACAGAGAGCATTTCTTTCCTCTTTCAGTCACCGGCTAAATGCTGCTTTCATTGCTGCTGCTCTTGTTCCAAGCTTTTTCTTCAGTTTCAAGTCTGTAAAATGTGAAATGTATAGCAGCAGAGCTCTTATCATTACGCAATTATGGCACTTATGCTGTTTAGCACATGTTGCACTATTGGTCTCTTGATCTTTTAACTTTTCACTTTTGCATTTGCTGCTGATAAAACTAAGTGTGCAATATTAGCGCAATCTCCTTATTCAGGAAATTCATTTGGGTCACTTACTTGTTATCTGCAAGGGCAAGAACAGTCAATGTTGCTTTTGTCTATAGCAAACAGAGCTTTTGGTTTGTGTGGAGATTTTGAGATTTTCAGATTGTGCCTGGCTGTTTGTGTCCGCGAGGCTGCAGCATGCTTACATGTGTGCTTGTATGTAACCTCTACACGACTCCATGCGTTTCCTTTTCCCGGTAACAACGGCAGATTATTTTCAAATTATTTTCTATTCAGATTCAGGGGTTACACACGGTTTGAACGGTTGCCACTGCATGCCGTGTAGAATGTTACACATAGCTAAGACTGAATAGCAGCAGAAGTGCATCTGTCTGGTTTCTGCAGCGCTATAAATAGCCCACGCTACACCAGTAGGAGAGGCTGTGCTGTGGTAGGCCAGCAGGTCAAGCTGCCACATATGGGAGCTCTGGTATGTCTTATAACGGTTGTGTTATTTCTGTATCCTCGCCTCTGGCGGCTTAGCGTGCTGGAGCACATTTTAGTGGATGGCTGGCAGTAGCAGCGTCACAGAAGAGAGCAAACAGTGGGAGACAACTGAGCCAGAGCCAATCCCAAGATCCCATTTCAGCAAGCCAGAAACCCAATCAGGTTGCCTGTCACTAAATCAGTCAGCCAGCCTTTCACCAGTCAGTCACTTGGTCGGATAGTCAGTCAATCAGTGTCTCCTTGACTGTCTAGCAGCTTTACTTTGGCTTCCGTGACTCAACTCAACCCCACCTTCAAAAGACGTCCTATTGTGTCTGTGTGCTTGCAGGCAGCCTGAGCGAGGATCCCTCCCTTTGTGAATCGGTGGGCGTGTGACATCATCTCTGGGAGGCTCCCCGCCCCCCCTCCCTCCTCCCCTCTTCCCCGTGTCTGACCAATCAGCACCCGGGGAGACGCGGTCACGTGAGAATCCCCCAGTCCCGGTTGCCATGACAACGTGCACTGGTCCAGGCAGCATCTTGCCGTGGTGAGACGGGTGGGTGGGGCGGGGGGGGGGGGAGAGTAGGAGGGAGGCGAGGAAGGAGAACAAATCCCAGCTAGAGGAACACCTTGGCTCTTCAGCTGCTGCCTGTCTTCGTTCAGTACTGTAAGTAATATACCTTTTTTTGAATCCTCTTTCATCATCATCATCATCATCACAAGTGAATGAATGAATGCTTGACGCACGCCGTTGCGATCAGTCTTTGATAACGGGATATGTCAGATCTGTCGGATTTCAGGGATGAAATCATGCACAATTCCTTTGTTATTGCAGCCTGCCTCACCTTAGGTAGACAGCCCTTTGTCTGCACACATCAGTCAGCTTCCATTGATCCTCACTGAATGAATGTTGACAAACTTCCCGGAGGCGTGGTGGAAACCAAGGTGTTCAGAGCGATTAGGGGCAGTTTCATAATGCGGTGAAACTCCCTCTGATGTGTTGTGAACGCCGCGGAGCGCTCAGCTGTTCTGTTCCTCATTCCTCATCTCCCATCAACCCTTTTTTTTTTAGTCTTCCTCCAAGTCTCTCTCCGTTTTTCTCTCTCATTCTCTCTCAACTGGAGTCGGTTAGCATCCTGCGTCCCCCCGCGGTTTGTTTAATTAGTGAATCCTTCCAAATCCAACTAGGTCATCTGAGCCTGATTGGAGGCCTCATATGTGAAATGTCCTTGTGATGATGGAAACAGTAAGCTCTTCTGAAGACGAGCCCTCTCATCACCAAAATGTTGTTGTTTCAACTTAAGCGTAGGTTTGAAACCCATATTAGTGCTGCAACAGGGTGAGATGTGAGTGGTCATGATGCAATGTTAATGTTAATTATTTTTATTTAACCTTAAATACAGAACACTATTTTTAACTCGGTTCTTTCTCAACATGTTTCCACCTCAGTTGACTCATTTTCATCACTCTGTTAAAGGTAACACATGCCATGAATAAAAGCAAGGCTCTTTTGTTTACCTCGTAGGTTACAAGACAGTCTAGTCCTATTATACACTTACACAGTCACGCAGAAGTACAGGACCCTAATTCACTCTGCTGCGCAGTCTAATGTTTTTTCATTGCCCTAACAGGAAGCATTACAAATGCCTCTGTTTTTATTGAACATGTGGGAGAAGGTATCTGGCCTTCAGCCCGTATTCCACCCAGTCCTTAATCAGATAATCCTCATAATAAGCATTAAATAGAGGACATAGACGTTTGGAGGGACCCTAATGATTATTTAGTTTTCTACTAAAGACAGTCTTTGTCTGTGCAATATGCAGCACTGTACTTACTCAAGGAAAATGACATTTGACTGTTGAACCCATTGTGCATGGCCCATTCATGATAACCTGGGTAGTGGCTGCCATTAATTCCTGCCAGATTCCATAGATGCCTCTTTCCCTCTTCCTCCTCAACATGTACGCTTTGAAGTCTGGAACAGAAATGTGGCTGTCATGTACGGTGTGTTGAACGAACCATAGGCTATCGTGTAACACTTGTAGCATAACATGACTATCGCCGTGCTGTTGCATAAGAGTAGTGGTAACATTGGATCTTTCCACAAGGTTCAAGTTGAAGTTCACACATTATCTTTGTGGGAAACTGCACGTGTCTCTGTGTGCTCTTGAAAACAGCCACACAAGCCTGTGTATCTGTCCAGCGATAGGAGGTGACAGGAGGGCGTCCGCCTCGCTGGACCCTCGACAGGGAGAGACCAGCTCTGTAATGTGCAGAGAGCTGATAGTGAGAGCGGGGCTCCTCCTGCCAGCGAACATAACAACATACTCTGCTTGGGGAGGCTCAGCATACCCCTGAACACTCACTAGACAATAGATACATGCCTATTTCTGCCCAAAATGTCTGAACTTTATCTCAAGTAGTCACATCATGAAGCTGCTGCTGTGTTTTGCTAGCCTGCAGTCAACCCACAGCGTGTTTGCAATAGCAGTGACTTTGATAGTTGAGTGGGTTTTACTAATAGTCTGCATGTCGTTGACCTTTCCCTCTAAACAGTCAAGAGACTTGGGATAATTATAAGGGCTATTAGTGGGTTATTTGGATTTACAGCCTGGTTTACTGTGCTGTTGGGGCATACTCTTGATATGCTCGCTCTGGTGGTGTGAGGAGGAGTCTTGGATTGTGATCTGATTCAGAAAGGACAAAGGAGTATATGTCAGTCAGTGACAATGTGTGTTTCTGTCTGTGGGCAGCAGCAAAAACACTCACTGTGCTACTGCTTTTCATGTGATGTCTTGCCGTATGAAAATGATGGCATGAAACCTGTAATTTTCCCAAGTTATAATCTTCAGGAGTTTTCCACAAAGTCAAAATTCAGCCCCTCTAAAACCACATGTCTAGACATAGAAAATGGGAATGATAGGAATCATATTTTTGAAGATTTTCTCCATATAACAGAGAGACAGAGAGACACGTGTGCAGACACAACAGACTCGCTGAGACTGAGGAGCTATATAGTCTATTTACCTTATGTCACACAGCAACCCGGATGAATTATGCTTCCTTCTTCAAAGGCTCCTCATACCTCTGATTTTGGAAGAATATGTCTTGTAATGTGTTCAAGTGCTTTTTGTCAGAAATAGGATCCTGTATTTTGGTTTGGAGCTGTCTATTGTAACTCTGGAGTGTTTACTGCTTTAGTTCAGTTTCATTTAGGCAGCTGAGAACAATGCTGTTTAAACTTGGCACCAAATAACCGCACCGAGACACCTGAAAATACGGGTCGGTCCACTTCCAAAGGAACTGTGGTGCAGTTTGTCAGTAGTGAGAATGTAATCCCAACCAACTACAGGAAACTCCAAAACACAAGGTTTTATGAGTCAGCTACTCATGCTTGAAAGGACTGGCATAACAAAATGAACAGAGCGCAAACTTGGAGTCAAGATGAGGTCAAATGTCTCCTTAATACATTTCCCAACTACTTGAAAATATGACATTACAGCAAAGAGCTAAAGTCACTGAGAATAGAATTAGTTTTGACTCCTCCTCCCCAATGCCAAAGTCTCTAACCTTGCGGATGTCAGGTTACCAAAGCTCTGTCCAATTAACAAGCTACTTGTAAGTCCATGTGACTTTTGTTTAAAAGACCTGGTTCGCTTGTAATTAGGCAGCAAACCTAAACCTAAACAAACCAAATACAAAAATGTAACAAAGTAAAATTTTCCACTATGGTTTGGACCAAAGAAAATGAACTGGAGGAGTGATTGTACCTTTAGACAGTGGCACAGCGCTACTTGGAGCTGGAGCAACAGAATATCTGGAATGTAGTTGGTATTTCAATTTATCTTGTAGCCAAAAGTTGTTGTATATTTGTTCCGCTAGGCTTTTCTAGTGTGTGCAAGGCCAAGAAGAATGCCAATTTGCTAATTAATAACACATAATTATTTCAAATATCACGTTTACCATCAGTTGTTGACAATACATCAAGGCTCCTTGCCCCGTAAACGTCACATCTTGACAACTGGAGTTTCATAATTCTGATTTTCTGATTTTCACTCGTGATTGTGACATTTCCACCAGCACTTGAAGGCAGCATTACCACCACCATCGCCTACTGCAGCGTCACGTTGGAAGAGACCAATCGGATTAAACCGAGTTAAAACACGCAGGCTCACTACGAGGAGCGGTGGGGGGTTATCTCTTTACAGCGTTAAAATAATCAAACTGTACCGCGCATATGACGCTGTTTCATCCAATGTGAACTATATAGTCTACGTTACTTTTGTTGTAACGATGAGTCTCGATGACATGGGCAACCCTGTAACATTTGAATAACGTGGTGGTATTTTTAGACTTGGTCGAGGTCCCCCCCGTACCGTCGACATGGCTTCGACCGATCCCTCTCTGTCAGTTTCAAGTTGCGCCTTCTCTGCTGTGTGGCTGGTCTGGCCTAAACAAGCATTACCCACTCAATAACTGACCGGGTGAATTTTACTGGCGGTGGCGCGGGGGGGGAAACCTGCATTTACCAACGGACATGGATTCATACTTGAGTTACACGGATGGATTATAAACACGCGATTCAAAGGTAAGAGGAGATATTGCTCCCGATCGCTCGCAAAACATGGTGCATTTCTCCCCCCCCACTCTTCCATGAACTGCACCTCTCTGCACGTTTGGGAATGTCACGCTTTGGTGATTTTCATTGTGCAACTTAACGACTCAACAACACGTTCTCACATTAAATCAGACTTTAATATCTGGACATAACACGTGTGTTGCTCCAGTGGTGATCGGGGGGGGTCATCTGTCAACATTACCTTTTTGATGTAATGTGGCAGCCTTGTGTGGATCGGATTGGATAGCCTGTGGAATGCAGTAATGGATGAAACTGTTTATTTGATCATTAGATGGTGCATTTTCGAAGCAATGTCGTCTTGATAGCTGATTCCTAGGAAATATTTCTTCATTTTTATGAGGAAATAAGTGACATTGTCAAAAGGGTACCCGTTACAGTGTATCTTTTACATGAAACCTGAACAGATGTGCCTCTTTTATCCAGGTTGACATTTGAGGCAGTGAACACGCCGGGCTAGTGACAGCATGGTATTTACTGTAATAAATGACACAGATAGGCTAATTCCATTGTACTTGATTAGGCTCTTAAAGGAGAATACCTATCGCTATGGTGTTGTTGTGGTTTTCGTATTGAGATGTTTATTTTTGCTGTAGCGGTTTTAATAACAAGTGATGGCAGGAGTCAGTGCATTATGTTTCTCAGAGCAGAGCCTCTTCTGCTCCAGTATCTACTGGATGTATCAAGGTATCCAGTTGAAACTAAATAGTATATGACCTTGATAGATTATTGACAGGTTTCTTTATGTACACTACCTCACCTCTAGTGTTTTGAGTGTCTTTTTCTGTCTGTCTGTGTTCACGGGAGAAGATATGTGGCAGAAGTTGGTAATTTTGCAGTTTCTTTTCATGCTCCGAGCTAAAATCCGAGCCCCAAACTGATTTATGCCAATGTTCGAGGCAAACAAGTAGGCTAGCATTGATGTTGCTGCTGAGAGTTTGAGGTTTGTCCTGGTTTGTTGGTCTAACACGCCACATTCATCTGTCATACCTTTTTCCTTTGACAGGAATTCATTCACATTGTACTGTTACCTGCTGTCAAAATAGTCCCCCTGGCCTCAGTTACACATGTCTTCATGGATGCTTCTGCTTTTGGTCTCAGTCTTGACTGACTGCACACCGACGGTCAACAACAACACCATATGACTCCAGCTGACCCAGATCTGGCCATACATCAAAACCATAGCAACAAGAGTCAGCCTGCGGCTAACTGGAGCCTCAGGTCCTGACCTGACTGGCACAAAGACTCTTATCCTGCCGTTGTGGAGAGATCTGGGGACGTTTGTCATATTGATTAGTGGTATTGAACTCTGAGGTTGTTTCCATTTCCTCTAGCCTCTTTTTGGTCTGTATCAGCTCCAGTGATGCTAGACTTTGTTTTGGCAACTTTGTCACTGACTATTGCTGGGCAGGCAGGCAGACGCTAGTTGGGATGGGCTGCCCTCCTGCACCTCCCCCTGTTATCATTACACTCAGTTTCCCTTCTAAGAGGTCGGGATACAGGGCAGAGGAGGAGGGTGTTTGCTGGCTGGCTGACTCAGCACAAACACACAGATAACTGGAGAAGGCTCCAGTCTGACACTTTGGAGAAGACGGGTCAGACATGTAATCTCTCTGGTCTGCAGCAGCACCACCCACCCCTACATGGACTTGAGAGGACAAGAACATTGATACTTCAATTCTGTTGTGTGTGTGTGTGTGTGTGTGTGTGTGGGTTGGTCAGACTCATAAGGAATCCTTTTTAAAGTCACAATGAAATGAAAAATGACTTAATCTTAACGTCATAACGCCTGTTAAACAGTAAATGCCAAAACATTTACAAACCGTTTAGTTTCCTGTATTTTTTTAATCAAAATCCCATTACTTTTAATTGGTTACCTCATGGCGTACCAGGTGTGCATAAAAATTCCAACCAATATTATATCACAAATTTTGGACCAACCACCTCCCCAGCCCCACCCCTCCCATCATGTATGACCTGCTTCCTTTTCCTAAGACACCGTCGTTGCGTCCCGCTAGAGTGGCTGGAGTTTATTCAGATTTAAGTATGTGACAGCTCAAGGTTATGTGCAGAGCATCGGATGTTTGTTATGCTTTAAACCGACTGACCTTTGAACCTGCACCAGCATCCTGAAATGCTGTTTCCTCATCCAGTGCTCTCATATGAAATTAATACCGTGCATTTGATGCTTGACCGCATCTCGTCAATGCACCGATGGCATCCGCTGCGTGTTGATGCACGGATGGTTGTGCGGGTGTGTGCAGGCAGTAGGTGAGACAGACTGAGTCACTCTGACCCCCCCCCCTCCCCGACTGTGCCATCTCTCAGATGGAGAGGGTGAGTTCCTGTCCAGCTCCGACCCCCAACGGCCCTACAAAGTGCTGTGGGTTTTGGAAACACCGCGACATGAAAGGAAAAGAGGGAAGGAAGTCCTCTGAAGTCAGCTCCTGCTGTGTCACGAACAGCTGGATCTACCCCAGCTTTGCCCAGAGAGGTCTGATGCCGGGGCTAGGTTGACTCATCAGTAAGTAAGCTGGCCCCCGTGCTGTCAGAGGAGCTCCAGCAGGCGTAATGAGCCTCACTCTGGGACGTTGGGAGGACCAGGTCTGCTGTGCCTATAAAAGGAGAGATGTCTGTAACCGGACGCTCGCGGGCATGCCCGTTAACCGTTTGAGGTTTATGTTCCGCGACAATCAATTACTTGAAGGAATTCAATATATTGAGCCAACCGTCATGTTGTCTATTCAATCCCCGTCTGAATGAGGTCATGACGGTTTAGCCTGAGTGTTGAGTCAGCTCTCTCCTGTGCCTCCCTGGAAAAAAAAGTAGGTCTGCACACACTGTCAAGTCCAGCTATGCCTGTAATAGAACGATAATAACTTACACAGAGAAACGGCTTCTTCAACTTAATGGCCTAGTAGATGCAACAACATGAAGGTTATTATGTTTTTTTATTTCAGAATAAAATGTAACTCAAGAACGTGACCTATAAACCCAAGACTTCTCCTTCACAAGGTCTTCTTCAAACTATTTCACAAAGTTTTGCATGTTTTTAGTGAAACCTTTGGGACCAGACGAGATGGTATCTGCTACATTCTTCTTCCTCGCTGCCGAATGCATCCAATAAAGTGTTGGATTTAGAAACATGGCATGTCACGTGTGTGTGTGTGTGTGTGTGTGTGTGTGTGTGTGGAGCTGTTGACATTTTGTTTAAAAGCATACAGGTAAATGACCATATTCCATTTGCTGTGTTGATTTCCTCCAGCTACAGATTAAGGACTTAACAGGACCTGCTGCTTTGCTGTTTCACTGTCAGAAGTGGGTCAGTGTGACAACTGCATTCCACAGGTCAGTCAAATGAGACTGTTTACCTTCATCCAGTCAGCTGACCCTTGAACACCAAACTGGCTTTTTTTTTTTTTTTTTTACACTTAGGTCTGCAGCGTATTCCTACATAGTGGATGTTGTCTCCAAGTTCCCACACATTGCAGGGTTAAAAAGACGTGGACTCTTTAAACAGTGTTGTTATATGGCACGCTGGGTAATTAATCAAGTGATTTATGAAGTGCATGCTCGATATCTCTTATCTCAAACCATGCTACCAGTAAACTTCATTCCCATGCGCGGTATCCCTGTGACGCCGGGCCAATGACCTTGTGGACTGGAAAACGAGCTCCGCTGGAATGTGTTGCTTATGTCAGTACAACGAAGCGGCGCGTTACCTTTTGGTGGTACTAAGGGGACACGTACGATGACCTCTGGGGGTGACCGGCATTAGTCACCGCCAACCTGGTATGCGCTGCTACCACCAGTGAGTTAAAGCAAAGTGTCCTTTCTCCTCGCCTGTTGAAATCGAAACTGCGCCAAAACTCTGAAGACGGGAGATCCGCATGATTAATAAACCATGTCTCTGTTCTCTGAGAGGCTAGACGGCAATAACACCCAGGGGTGTTGCAACCGAGCGCTGGGTTGATCCAGCCTGATGGATTTAGGCCGTGTTGTTGTCTTCCTCTGCCACAGCTTGATGTTGCTAAAGCTTCTGCATTCAGCGTGTGTTCTTTTCTTGGACAACAGCGTGTCCTTTATAGCTATCAGGCTTCAGGAAGCGCCTATAGCCCAGAACCATCCTCCCATGTTCGGCCCTTTCACTCGAGTAAACCCCTCATCCCTCCAGAGACCACATCATATTTCACATTCACTCTCTGGCTGTGTGTGTCGGAGCCCCGCGGCCTTGTTATCTTCTTATCTGGACAAGAGAAGAATTTTTCTCTGGCAGTCCTGATGGAGAGACTAGCCCGCTAAAAGTTATTTCCCCAGAAGAATGTGGAAGAACTTTACAGTAGGCTTGTTTCTCCATGTCCTTTTTTTTTTTTTCTCCCCCCATCAGGATGGTGCAGCCGGTCTGGCTCAGGTTGTCAGTGCCAGGTCACAGCTACCCTTTTGCCCGCTGACATACATCAAAGCACACGCTCAGGGTGGCACTTCCTCTTTCACTTCCAAATGATCCACACTTCCTTAGCAACAGATGCTATGAGAGGTAGTAGGTTAGACGCATCTCTGAAATATCTGAGAAGCCATAGATTGTCTCCCGGCCAGGTTTGATGAACTGAATTCATCAGTCCATCACAATATGTAACCAGCTTCTGTTAGCCAGTTAGCATTTTAGTGGTTTAAGGCAAGTGGATTTTAGTGGTTGTTTTTTTAAAAAACAACAACAATAAGATGTGACAGAGAACGAGGAAAAGGTCTCATTTATTGTTAGAATTCAGGAAAAGTAATTTTCTGCCTTCTTTACTTGGAGGAACACTTAATATTTAAACAGCGTTTGCTTTAAAATATTTAACCTATATACATATATTTATCCTATACAAATAGGACAAATAGCACCTATCGCATAACACGATAATAACACGATAATAACATGATAATAACACGACGATAAAAGCACTGGATAACAATCTACTGTGATATAAAACAGTAAGGGAATGTACATTTTAACTAAAAGCCACAATCTGCTGGACTGGTCCGCTAAGTTGCCGCCTGCCTGTTTTTAAAAGTAGTCCGTGCTGCACCTGCCCAACAATTGATTTGACTCGTGCCTGCAGCTTGTTAAAAAAAATGAGAGGGATTAAAGTGTAATTCGGGGGCGAAGCTGTTTTCATGCTTTCTCCGGTAAAGCTATCAACATCTTTCATGGCTCCGTGTGGGTGTTGGGTTACCTTCCTACTGGATTAGTCTGCTGCTGCTGCACCGTTCACACAGGAAGGCCTGTCTTCCTATGGCTGTGGGTGTGCTGGCCTGTTTAGCGGAGCTGGCTGGAGGGGAGACGAGAGTGATTGAGCAATGTGAGGCTGGAAAGCAAGCTCGCTCTCGCATAGTTTCACGCTACCATGTGATTGATCCTGTGCGCGCAGGAATAGAATTTATTTGACCGTATATTCACATGTTTTCTTGACAGGTTTGACTTGCAGAATGAAAAATAAACCTTTTTTTTGGAACTTTCTTCAACACATCACAACTCAAAGTGCAGCTGCAGGTTTACTAACAAAAAACAGTTTTGCGGCCTGTCAGCTCTTATATCAGAAACTCGGTAAAGAACATTTCTGTGAACAATTTTGATCAAAAACAATATTTGGGTGACATTGTTTCAAAAGGGGGACCCATAATGCAATTGTGCATTAGGCTTTATTTTAATAAACTTATTAAGCCCGCTATTCAGCCGGCAGGGAAATTCCTCTTTTTTGCTTGCCTCCAATCCACAGGGAGGTCAGAGTGCAGAACAGTGCCCCTGGACTTAGAAGAGAGAGTGATCTGCTCAAGGGCACTTCAGCAGGACAGATACTTGAACCTGGGCTCTCCGGACAAAAGATGGTCTCTTTTGCCACTAGGCCGCCCTGCTGCAACCCTTAGTTTAGGCAAGTCAAGAATGCAAACGTAGTCCATGAGATTCACCAGTTCGTTGATACGATATTAAAGCTACAATAGAGCTTTAACATCAAGGAGGTTGCATGTTCATACCTACTCTCCATGGTCCTGTACAGTCCTAGGCATCCTGGGTTTCCCCCCTAGTAGCTGGTCTGAGGAGAATACAACCTCCTCCACAAGTGCAGGGGCCCTCAGGGTTGCCGGATTGCTGCAGCTGCTTTCCTGCAGCCTGACTTGCTGTCACAAGTCAAACTGTGAGGTTTGTTTGAGCTCTGGATCAAGACCAAGGCAACTGCAGGCCTAGTTAGAGGTGCTAGCTAGTCATGAAGCAGAGAGGAGTACTGGTAGCTCACTCTGTCAGTTCCCTCATCTTGTCCATCACTTGTTTACCATCTGAGCTGCTCACAAACCCCACCCACGCACTGGGATTAGAGAAAGTGTGCAGTGTGTGTGTGTGTGTGTGTGTGTGTGTGTGTGACAGGATTATGTCTTGTGCTGGCTAACTGTTTCATGTTCCATCTAGTCTCTCCTCAGCAGTCATCAAGTTATTTGTCAACCTCTATTGATCCTAATAGTTATTTTAGGTTTGTCTGAGGCGCTGGTGTTAGTAAATGTGTTAATGAACGATTACATCTCGGGGACGTCATTCTTTCGACACCTCCTGTTAACATTCCTCACGTTCCCACCAGTGAGGAGGACTCGGCCATACCACAACCTCTCAGTTCAAACCCCACAAAGATCTCCTCAAAGAGCAGTGGGAATATAACTTCACCAACTCATCCTTTCTTCAGCCTGCAGTTAAACTCGGCGGCCAAACCGAGTCTGGAATTCTGTCTGTTTGCCGAGGCTCTTTCGAAGTTTAAACATTGGCTTTGTAACTAATACGGGGAGGAGAGGAGCGCTGAAACGGTGAGCCGGAGCAGTACTGCCGTTTCCCATGGCCCGCCAGGATCAGAAACACACCACGAGCCGGCCTACACGCGCTGTACGTGTAGCTACTACAGTCAGTTATTGTACGTCTCGGCCCCAGCTGTTTATACTCCTGTCCATCATGTGTCTGGAAGTGAGGAACGACGAAAGGAATCAATTTGTACGTGTTTGCTTTGTCACGGGGAAAAAAAACGGGAATCCGCTGAGATTGACATGTCAGGTATTGTTGGAGATGAATCGGCTCGCTGGTGTTGTAATGCAATTCCTTTCCTGAGTTGCATTCATCGTTTTTTTTTTTTTGCTTTCTGGACGGTTACATAAAGCAGATGGGTCACAGGTGACGAGGTAGCACATGTCGCCCGGTCCTGTGTTTCCTTCCCCCTCTTCCATTCCACAACGGGTCGAGGAAACGAACTGGCCTCCGTCGGTTATGTTTGCGCACCGGTCTCAGATTGCACTTCCTAGTTCCCTGGGTAGGATAGATAAATCCGAGATACATGAAGTAACCGGATATGCGCGCCACCGTCTCACCGCTCTGATGTGACATATATGCAAACCGATGCGAGAGATATCCAAATCGAAGCTCGTTAGCTCGTAAATCAGTGGGGTTTGAACGAGCGAGCTCATAGCTGCCGCGTTACGGTTATTTCCCGCGTTGTGGCTCCTCTGTGTTTATGGCTGCGTGGCTGTGGTGTGCCTGGTCTAGTTTTTTTTTTTGGTTATGAAAGGCATGAAGGTAGATGAAGAAGAAGTGTGGTGTCGCAGCTGGGATTTGATAGGTTTGCTGGATGAAATAGCGCCGGCAAGTGCTGGCAGGCAGTTCTAATAGACCATGTTAGACACCCGTAAACAAACAGTCTGGGCAAAGGCTCCGATTACCCTGCAGGCATTACTAATAGAAATCTGATAAGAAAGACCCTTTGTAGTCACTAAATATCTGAGAGTCTGAGAGAGAGAGAGAGAGAGACTTTGAGTTGGTTAATTCTTTCATCGGCTGTGCTATTTGCACTTTGTAACCAATCCATCTGAAATCCTCTGCCGTGGTTGGAATGGGTTTGATAAAGGCCAGTAAATTCAGGAATTTTAGACACGCTCAAATTCAGTTAAGCCTCTCTCTCTCTCTCTCTCTCTCTCCTCTCCTCTCTCCTCTCTCTCTCTCCCTCTCCCTCTCCCTCTCTCTCCCTCTCCCCCCCCTCGGACAGAGTCGAAGGCCGCCTTGGCAGCACAACTGAGCAGACCAGTATTAATCAAGTGGGATTGCTTCTGATCTAAAATGACTTGAGCCTTTTTAGATGACATAATATGAGAAGGTAGAGTGTAGCTGGTCATGGTTTGTAATGTTTAAGCTATAAGGTGTATTGGTTATGTACTGCACAAGAAACAACTATAATTGGAATTGGAAACCTGCAAGATGGCTTGTCCTGTGAGTGCGAGGCTTATTTTTAATTATTTTTCCTGGATGGAATGAGTTGAGGTGGGGAAAAAAAGCCATTAAACACATGTAATATACAGTACCAGTCAAAAGTTTGGACACACTTACTCATAGAAAGGGTTTTTCTTTATTTTTACAATTTTCCACTATTTTAGAATAATAGTAAAGTCATCAAAACTGTGAAATAACACAAAAGGAATTATGCAGTGACCAAAAAAAAAAAAAGAAAATCAAAACTATCTTATATTTTAGATTCTTCAAAGTAGAAACCCTTTGGCATTAACAAGAAAAGAAATTCCACAAATGAACTTTTAAAGGCCACAATCACTATGTGAGTTTTTAAAATGATGATTTAATCATTGTGGTTCAACATTCTCCACCTCTAAAGTCTAAATGAAAACTACTTGTTGGGGGTGCATTTCAATTTAATTCAAATGTAAGTTTTGAAAATAAATTCATACACAGGCATCAACTTCTCTATTTGTCTAAGAAAATGTCAAGCATTTAAGCATCAAGCCTTTATATCAAAATGTCATGAGAAGATCATGAGAAACAGAAACAGGTGTGTCCAAACTTTTGACTGGTACTGTATATTTAGTATTGGCTCAACTGAACTGAGCAGCAAGCTTGAAGAGGAATGAGTCCTTTTTTCAGGAGCATGGGTGGTCTTTACCGGGCAGCGTATAGTAGAGTGACAGGAAAGACGTGGGGGGAAGCGAGCAGATGACACACGGCGCAAGTGATGATACAGGATGCGGCATGTATGTGGTGTCTGGCTTGGTTCACTGCATCCCTGTAAATGTGACAAATTTGACTGAGTACACGATGTTATTCCAACATGCTGAGTATTCATTTGTCAGGCTGTCATTTGTCTGCGCGTGAGGGCAACGTGAAATTCGGACATATATTTGCGATGTGGTCGCTGGAGTTGTTGAAATCGTGCATCAGTTGTGGGAATTAGAAGGAATGGCTCAGCAGCGGCTACGGTGCAGCCTAGTCGTCGGAAACAAAAGTGATTCAAAAGCCAGATGGTTCGGAGACGGGTCTTTTTTTTTTTTTGCCAGAAGCAAGTTGAGTTTCAGTCAACAAATGTTTGTATAATCATTCATCTCCCAGGCTTTGTCTGCTGATATCTGTTTGAACAGAGAGGCAACTGTCTCCTCTCCTGTAGGGGGATGAATGAGCAGATGAATAGGACGGGAGACGACTCCACTGAAGAGCTCAGCGTAGTGGTTTCGACGGGCTCATAATGGGCTTAAAAACTGAAAAGAGAGAGAGAGAGAATAAAACAATGACTTCAGCTCGTACTATCATTCTGCTCACACGCCTTGATAAGGATTGCCTCTGTTGTTGTGATTGGTTCAGATCATTTTTAATTGGCTGCTTAAGACAAACACGTGTTCACCAGGAATGTTTAGACTAGATTCCTGATAACCGACACACACCTGATATCACCGTACTACCGCTGACTCGTCATCGGGCCGGAGTTTGACCGCGGTGATAAGCTTAGCCTTGAGTTTCCAGCTGTGGTTCACACAGACACACGGTTCACAGACGGGCTGGATGGGGATGGAAGAGAATTTGCTGGGTAGTTATCACTAACTAACAGGTCAGGTTGTCTGGGAAGGGCAGGGTGGCCTGGTTGGTTGGAGAAACAGAGGGTCCGGGTTCAAACCCCAAGCATCTGCCCTGCTGAAGTGATGGGATGCTGTCATTAACCATGCACTCTGAGCCGTGGAGGAGGAGCAGGAGAAAAGACAATTTCCTAATGGGGATCAATAAAGCGTCACATTATGACTATGCTAACTGTAGTGATTTATTTTGAAGTTGTCAGATCTGCTGCAGTTGACAGATATTGATAACCCAGATTATGCCTTTCTGTAACATTGACGATGTAACGACCATTTCTGAGTGCTTCTTGAAAGAGAGAGAAAGACGAGTCACCCAACGGGGAGGATACATATGACATCATGACACCGTTGTGCATCTATTGAGTCAGTAGAGTATGTTGACTGTGTCTGGAACAGACTCTGGAGACTCCCCACCGACTGCAGAAAGAGGAAGGACAATTGAGGAAAATTGTAGGACAGAATTAAAGTACGCAGGGTTTTTTCCTTTTTGTTATGAATAGAGTGCAAAATATTTTACTGACTGAACTGAATTTTGGTTTGCTTGTTTATGGTCGCTGTGTCTTCAGTTACATAATGACGGCAGTGAACTTTACCCTTCTGTCAGCCGAATAATGTGTACATAATGACCAGTGGAACGAGCCGTGCAGGAAGAAGAAGAAGAAGCGATAACAACTGTGCCCGACCGTCTCAGTTATGATCTATATACAGCTTGCAGTCGGACCCTAAATAGACCACACCTGCCACTGCATTGCACCGCAATTAGCTTTTACAGTCACGCAGTAATGTAGGCTGTGATTATCAGGGCGAGTATTAGGGGAACGTCGAGGTGATCGCTGACTATCAAGAATAAGGACAACACAGCTGGCGTCTAGAGGCAATAAGGAAGTAATGAGACGAGAAATCCAGGCGCCAAATCAGGAAAGTGGGCGTGGGTAGTTCGATTTGGAGTTAGGTGGACTAAATGTTCTGGTTGCGAATCCCATTATTCTGAAGAGACCCGCCGCTCAGGAGAGACCGATCACATGGCATCCCGTCCTCCCGCCTCCTCTCTGCCAAGTCCCCTGATCCTGATGGATGAAAGGAAGAGGTGGAGGGGGATATTACTTTCATCTCTAGAGTGTCCTCTGAGCATCACTCATCCAAGAGCTGGAGACGGAGGACCAAATGCTATTTGAGGATTCACACAGTACACACACACACACACACACACACACACACACACACACACACACACACACACACACACACACTCTTACAGTAGCCCAGTTAGTTATTCTGCTATAGTCGGTAAGCAATTCACCTCGCCTCCCTGCACTTTACAGAGCGCCACGCCGCAATCCCCTCAGTAATCTGCTCTCTGTCATAGTGACAGGAGGGGAACGACATCTTCTGGACACCATATCATTCTCTATTGCTTTTTTTATACTCCTTTTTTTAGTCTGTGGCTTTTTTTTTTACCCTGGAATAAAAATCAAGATTGAATGCAGACAAAATAAACACATGCAATTGTGTGAAACCCTAGCTGGTTTCTCCAGTGATCACAAAGGAAACGGAACATAAATACATCCGTGAGCCACCGCTAGTTTGAGTTAACTTTACAGTGTATTTATCCAGGCAGGTAACTTAGGAACAAATTTGTATTTACAATGTACTGTTTACTACTAGTCAACACGCAGTGCCTTCAAACATGTAGCCTAGTGGCCTAATCTGTGGCTCCATTTTTAGATTAGAGGATGATGTAATACAACCACTAAACTACAAGAGGCATGCCATATGTGTGTGTGTGCACTGGTGGGGCATGTGTGTGTGTGTGTGTGTGTGTGTGTGTGTGGGGGGGGGGTTATGGGCTTGTATGCATGTGTGTTGGGATGTATTTCTTCAGAGTGTGAAATCCTGCAGCTCATCCAGCTGTCATGAGATTTTGAGGGTGTGCCGAGGCAAAGCTGTTTTTACATTCTCCTCCTGGATTATCCACTTAACAACGGCTCGGCTGGATTTCTGTTGTTAGGGGGGGCCGATTTTGTTGAACAGTGGTTCTGTCACTTTATTCCATAATCATCCTGACCCTCGCTCAATATCATCAATGCACGGGTTGCTACTCTTAAGGCCCCTGAACCAGCCCACCACACCACTGCTGCTCTGCCTTTTCTGAAACCAATCCGGTAACATTTCCCACTGATGATGATGTGAGAATCCTTGATATAGTTTTGTTTTTTTTTGTTTTTTTTAGACCACCATTCTCTATGTAACAGAAATACACGGTGCAGCATTTCCAGTTGAATGGACATATGAGTCTCTGCAGGAGGCTACTATTCTATCTCATTACAGGCCAAGTCGTCCCTGGTCGTTTAGCTGGGTCAGGGTGTAGCATGTCACAGCAGAACCGGGCCTGCACTGCAGCATCTTTTGAGAGCGCACACACACACACACACACACACACACACACACACACACACACACACACACACACACACACACACACACACACACACACACACACACACAGGGTGTTAAATGTTTACTGCTAGCTTCCTCAGCAGCGTGCCACAGGGGTGATACTATCTGCTCACTTGCCCTCCTTGGCCGTTCGTGTGATTTGATTTTGAAGTAAGTTGTTATTACCCTGCTGTGATCGTCTTCCCAAGCTCGTGTTCTGATTTAGGCCACAGAATTTGAGCTGTCGGTGTAAGAATGGCTTCACGAGGCGTTAGTATGCTTTGTCCTATGAACAAGGAGTTTGAGCTTCCTATGTTCATGCTGTTTTTTGTTCTTGGCTTCTGGCGAGCTGTCTAAATGCTGCTGCGTTGTCATCTCTGAAAACCTTCAGTCGGGTCGAAGGGCAGCACAGGCATTCCCTTCAGACCTTGGCAGGCCTGAGCTTGAGGTTTTGTTTTGTTTGTTAAAATGAGTGTTTGTTCCATTGTCTGGCCTCCACTGTCATACACTGTGTTACGTGGCGGCTGCTACTACTCTACACTGAGGCCCTTTGCAGGAAATCATGAATGTTTCAAAGGCCCAGTCGTAATTGTGATGATTTGTTCATTCAATCAGCAGCTCGAAAATGGTTTTAATTGTCTTATTGTTCTTCTACTACTGGTCAGCCAAGATGCAAAGGCAAACAGATGTACTATTGTGTGTGTGTGTGTGTGTGTGTATGTTGTGTGTGCGCGACTTTGCACAGACTTTGCACAGCTGCTGCAGGTGCCGATCGACTTCACAGTGTGGTGTTTTGCATCGTTACGGTGAGAGTCGAGCCATATACTTTCACTCGACAGACTGTGTTGTGGGTGTAGCTGGTTATCGAAGTGACTGCGTTGGAAGAGGCCCTTTCAGTCTATGTTGGCACTACACTTCCAAATCCTGGGCCTGACGGACTGAGGCTGAGCCAAACCCAGGCCCTGCTGTTTCCACAGCAGTGAGGAGTTGGCAGGGTGTGAAAGGGAGGCCTACCGACCTCTGTACCTGCCTCCCTTTCATCATGCATTGCCGCTGGGACTGGGTCTGCATTGGTTTCCGTGAGCTAGCGAGGATTCCTAGACAGTGGTGTGCGGAGACTTCATAGAGACCAATCGATCTTTTACAGAGAAATAGATCTATAGTCTTACTGCTCATGTGTGACTTCCTCAGGAAACATTTGCAGCTTTCCAGCAATAGGCAGACTCATGTGACACAGCAGAGTCAAGATGTTCCTCTAGTTTAGGAAGATTATGGTTACAGAAAGAGTTTTGATTGTGTTACGTTTCATAGTTTAAATTTTTTTAAGACGTGCGGTGGATGAAACCATGCCCTGCCCTGTCCAGTCAAAGACAGAGCACAGGCCTGGTTCCCAGACAAAAACATTTAATCATTAATCTGTATTGTTTACCAGCCATTTATTTCCTGATTTATAGTGTAATGATTCCTGTTAAAAATCTGTGAAAATTTACTACTGGCTAAAGGCTTTACGTTGACTTTTATTAACAGATGTTCGACTGCCTGATATCAAATTATTTTTTTACTTGCATATGCACACCATTTCCATGCTTTATTTCTGACAGCTGTGGACAGTCACTAGCTCTAGACGTGTTAAGAAGTGTTACATAGGTAAACCTCCGTAAAATAATCCTATTTGCTGAGCCACAGTGACCCTCTAGCAGGCAAGACATGTTTCTGCCTCGTCACCCTGGGGAATGAATGCAAACCAGAGACGGTGCTTGGCTCTATCCTCATTATTCAGCAAATAGCCCTGGTCAAACAAGCTTTAGTACAGTCATCACCATCGATATGGCAGGACTTTCCTAGGTTTCTTTTAATCCTGTTTTCCCCATTATCTCCCCTCATACTTTGCCGTGATGTTGAGAAAAGCTGACCTTTAAAGGCTGCCCATTCTGCTTAACAATCCAGTCTGAGAGTTAGAGCGAGAGTCCATAAAGACATTCCTGGACTAACAGCTGAGCTACAGATGCCAAAGAGCATGAATGATCTCTTCCTCCTGGGGGTGAAAAAAACAGAACACACAAAGCTACACTGCAGCATGTCATAACAGGTAAAAATGACAGGAAAAGTCAACACTCGCTCACGTTGTTGATGCAGGAAGCAATACCAAACATCTTTTGAATTGCCTGTAGCTGTCTAGGTCCTTACAGTAGAGACCTTGTTAAACTGGTGCCAAATGATCTTGTTGAATGAATGTGATTGTGTTTTGATTCCTAGTGTTTTGGGATGAACCAGCTATTTCCTGTGTCTGGGGCAGGGAGTCTGCCTGGAGTGATTCTGTGCACACTTGCGCTCTGTGCGTTTCCTGTTTGGCTTTGTGGGGTTTAGTGCACTTCCTGTGTCCGGCAGCCCCCTTCCTAGACAGATAAGGGGTTGTTACTGATTGACTATCGGCCAAAACTGATGCTAAATCAGTATTTGTACGCGGAGAAACTTGTTAGATGCTTCTGATGTTTGCTTTTCAGCCCAATGATTTGTGATAATGTTTGATACAACATTAAACTTAAAAGAAAGCTTAATTATCTTCTCATGATCCACTCAATTTGACCATTATCCTTGTCTTGCTCCCCTTACCAGGACGAGGATGCCTGAGGCTGGCAGCTAAGGCCCCCCAGACAGAGAGACCGAGACAGATCCAGGGCTGGGGCTGGACCCAGAGACCCCTGCTTGGGGGTGAAGGGCCCTTACAGCCCTGTGTGAATCTGGACCATGGGGGATGGGGGCGTTGGCGCAGGTGGAGGAGA
This sequence comes from Hoplostethus mediterraneus, assembly GCA_034670385.1. Classification (NCBI taxonomy): domain Eukaryota; kingdom Metazoa; phylum Chordata; class Actinopteri; order Trachichthyiformes; family Trachichthyidae; genus Hoplostethus; species Hoplostethus mediterraneus. The sequence goes on along the minus strand of JAXDDW010000003.1, from coordinate 3,579,124 downwards.
AGGGGCAAACCTGTCCCACGTCCTGTTTGACAAGTTTGTCCAGGCGAGCACTTGTAAGGGCACGCTCAAGGCCTTCCAGGAGCTGTGCGACCACCTGGAACTCAAGCCCAACGAGTACAGGGTCTTCTACCACAAGCTCAAGTCCAAACTCAACTACTGGAAGGCCAAGGCGCTCTGGGCCAAGTTAGACAAGAGGGCCAGCCATAAGGAGTACAAGAAGGGCCGTACATGTGCCAACTCAAAGGTAGGCCTGCATTATGAGAAACGGTATTAATCCTTTCATGACTTAAAGCTGCTCTAGGCAACTTCGTGTTGGCGGCTCCAAATAAGAGGTCAAATAAAGTTAAGTTGAGTTTACTTAAATAATTACCTCCATAGTTTCTTTAGTCTCTATGAGTTGCATCCATTACTCGACTACAACATCTCAGTTTCTCTCTCTCCCCTAGTGTTTGATCATTGGTGCGGGGCCATGCGGCCTACGCACAGCCATCGAGCTGGGGTTCCTGGGGGCCAAAGTAGTGCTGCTGGAGAAGAGAGATGCCTTCTCCAGGAACAATGTGCTCCACCTCTGGCCCTTCACCATCCAGGACCTCAGGGGCCTCGGGGCCAAGAAGTTCTATGGGAAGTTCTGCGCCGGTGCTATCGATCATATCAGTGAGTTGGCATCGTGAACGTTACCCATCTCTGTTTGCAACGCTTGCCTGTCAAAAGTGATCTTTTGTGAAATATGGATTTGGAGGAAGTTGTCCGAATGCTCCCTCTGGAGTCTCTTTTTTTGTAGTTTTTGTATAATTTGTTTTTCTCTGTCACTGTAGGTATTCGTCAGCTTCAGCTGATGCTGCTCAAAGTGGCTCTCCTCCTGGGTATTGAGATCCACGTCAACGTAGAGTTCAAGGGTATGATCGAGCCCCCTGAAGACCAAGAGACCGAAAGTAAGTGACTCACTACTTCCAGGCACGTACATGAAACATTAAAAGGAAAGGGACCATGTGATGTTTGGAGAGCTCTGTCAAAGACAGTCGTTGCTGGCTCTGTTGACACATTTCTGTCTGATTACACATGCCGTGTTTTCTTAGGGATAGGCTGGAGAGCTGAAGTCCACCCCAGGACACACCCTGTCAATGAGCTGGAGTTTGATGTCATCATTGGGGCAGACGGGAGGAGAAACACCCTACCAGGCACGTACACATGAACTGAATGGGAGTAATGCTTTAGTATGAAAATGATTGTAGTACGATGCCCGACTAATCAAGGAAGACAAAAGCAAAAAAATAGGGGTTTTTTTGGAGGTCAATAAGAAATTATGATCTCACTTGCATCCAGCTGTAGTCGGATGCCTGACCTCACTCCATTCCTCCCTTGTGCTTTTAGATTGTGTAATTGTGCACATCTGTCTGTATGTGTGTGTGTGTGTGTGTGTCTGTGTGTCCAGTTGCTAGATCCATCTTAAGAGAGTAGTCCTGACTGCTCTCTTAGCAGAGCACCGCAGGAACTGGTGAATTGGCTGTCTGTTTCCTGTATGAGTGTGTGGGCCTCACATGCAGCCACACTAAGCATAGAGTATGAAGTAGACTACCATGACCCCTCTCTATTGTCTTGCCTGTTACATCAATGACGGGAAGCAGACTCCCTCTGGGATGACCATGAACTACACTCGCACAGCTTGAATTACTAGAAAGTTGTTTATGTTGTCATGTTACATCTGGTTGCATTCAAGATGTTTGCGTTCACACTATGATTTGATGCAAAAGCGACTATGAGTTGATGCATGAAAAGTGGTAGAAAACCTGGTATTGTGATTTCCTGTCTCCCCTTTCGGAAAGCTTTGAATTGATGGTGTCAGAGTTCACTGTCTATGTAACGATCTGCACCCCCTGACGTCTAACGCCACATCCTGTCTGCTTCCTTTCCCCCCCCCTCCTCTTCCATTTTCCGCAGGGTTTCGGCGCAAGGAGTTCCGGGGCAAGCTGGCCATCGCCATCACGGCTAACTTCATCAACAGGAACACCACAGCGGAGGCCAAGGTGGAGGAGATCAGCGGCGTGGCCTTCATCTTCAACCAGAAGTTCTTCCAAGACCTCCGAGAAGCAACAGGTCTGTCCGCGGGCGCCGTTCTGCTACGTGGAGGTTTCGCTTGTAAAAAATATCTCTCCTCCTTGGTTAAAGGTCTGAATGCGTCAGATGTCCCAATTAAAATGCTTGACGTTGGGTTTGATGCCAGGCCTGCCATCGGAGGTTACTGCTGACATGGCAGTGTCCCTAGGCCTTTTGGTTTTGTGCTCTGAGTCGTGTAATTGCTGCTGTTGTCCTCTAATGACGACATTTAGTTGCTGCTGTTAGTGGACCGGCCGTACCGATAGGAGGAAGGGATCTTTTTGAGAACGTATAACAATCCTTCTTTCTATTGGTTTTTAAAGGAATTGACCTGGAAAACATCGTCTACTACAAGGATGACACGCACTACTTTGTGATGACTGCCAAAAAACAGAGCCTGCTGGAGAAAGGAGTCATTCTGCATGTGAGTCGATCAAAGACGAGTTGAATCTCTCAGTCTCTCTCTCTCTTTTTCACCCTGATACAGACATAATTGCTGTATGCACGTACATACTGACGCACACCTCTCACTTCTTTCTCTCTCTCTCTCTCTCTCTCTCTCTCTCGCCTTGTATCAGCCTAATGGCCTCACCAAGCCAACAGGGTGTAGGAACAAACTGCCAACTCAACCACACTTACTGAGAGTTTGTGTTCTCCATAATACACAGTAGTTTCCTTTGCTTGGCCACTTTCCACAGGAAACTGGGAAAAAAAGGGTTTTAGGAACTCCTCTCAGGGCATTTCTTGCTTTTATGTCCAGAGGTTACTGAAAGTGCAGCGTGGTTGTGTGTTGATTGCAAATTCTCTAATCCCCGCTGTTCTTCAATTAGCTTGGGATTTCTGATTCATCACTTCAGTGTTGGAAGGTAGTCCATTTCCCACCAGTGAGTAGGATCCGAAACCTCCCCAAAAGACACAAACATGGTTATGGCGAGCCAAGGACTGCAGATTGAAGTTGAAGATCTCGTTTTACCACGTTTTTGGTGAACACTAATGAGGTCTGTTGCCAGAGAATCGAAGGAGTCAGCAGGCACACGTTCATGAAAAGGTGCAATTTACTGAAGTACGACTTGTACGGTAGCTTTTGGACGTTTCCTTTTAATAGAATGCCCTAGACAGATCCTTTTATAGCAATGGAAATGACTATCCTGTGCCTGGGAAAGAGGTGGAAGAAGTGGGAGGTGGAGGAAGAGGAGGAGGAGGAGGAGGGGAGGGGAGGGTTGGCAGACGGGTGGCGAGTCCACACAGTTCCTCAGGCAGCACCGTGAATCAGAAAACAACACCCATTCAGATCTTCCACTGCTCTCCCCTTCCCATCCAAACACCACCAGGCAGCCTGGCACGGGTCAACCAGGCAGCTTGAGGAGGGAAGAATGCGCCTTTCACCGTCCTCTTTAAAAACATGTCACCTTGAAGGCATGCAGTGATTTGATGCTACATGTTGGAGAGACTCGTGAACAGCGCAGTTCAGTCCTCTGCAGCTAGTCTCTATAATACAGTGAAGACTAAAAGTATATTACTTCATTAGGCTCATTTTTGGGGGGTAGTTGGTAGGGGTGGGCAATTATCGTGTTTATAATCGCGATTTAATTATGTAATCGTGGCAAATTTTCAAACTCGTTGATTTCGATTGTTATTTAGGCTACAAGAAGAATCTAGAAGCGCCAGTTAGAACAGCAACCAGTGTGAGTGTGTGTGTGTGTGTGTGTGTGCGCGCATCAGACGTAGCATCACTTTCCCGTGAATGAACGGGCCGAATACTTTCCCCAATACTGCGTTCATGAACTGTCCCCTTAAAAAATACTACGTGGTATTCAGTCACGTCGCTCCGCCCCGTCCAGTAACGCCGTGTTCAGACAGGTTTGGACCGTTCGCTTTTTTGCGAGCCACGAGTGAATGTGTCAAGCCGGGCAGGAAGTCAGACACAGGAACGGCATAGAGCGTCCGGTCAATTTCAAAATAAAACAAATTTCAAAATAAAAGAAACAAATAAAATAATCGTTCATTAATCGTAATCGAGGTAAAAGTTTGAAATAATCACGATCGCCCACCCCTAGTAGTTGGTAAGGTTTAGCCACTCATTCAGCATGCTGCAATGAATTTCTTTAACTACACCCTTTCACAGCCTTTATTGCTCTTATTTGTTTGAATTTTCACTTCTAGTCTAAGCCCGTTCCCTTCCCTCTCCTCTAGGACTATGCCGACACGGAGATGCTGCTATCCAGGGCGAACGTGGACCAGGCCGCCCTGCTGTCCTACGCCTGTGAGGCGGCGGACTTCTCCACCAACCACCAGCTGCCCGCGCTGGACTTTGCCATCAACCACTACGGCCAGCCCGACGTAGGCCATGTTCGACTTCACCTGCATGTACGCCTCGGAGAACGCCGCCCTGGTGCGCCAGCGCAACGGCCACAAGCTGCTGGTGGCGCTCGTGGGAGACAGCCTGCTGGAGGTGAGCGAGGAGGCGCCGGAGGGGTTTGAAAGATTCGCGTGAGATTGTGGATTTGGACCGCAAAGGAGAATTTGTGTCAGATTTACACTCATCACTGTGGTTTATGAAAGAGATATTGCAATTTTAGAGTGTGTGAAACGAGAATTTTTACTTGTCATTTGAATTATTTGCCGTTCTACATTTGCTGTGTTGAGATGTGAAATGCTTAACTGGTTATGCATGGTTTATTCTGTTAAAGCGTCCTTTGATTCAAGGTGTGTGAAAAAAAAAAAAAGAAAAGCTGTTGCCGTCACATGCCAGGAACTTAACACTGCTGTGTGAGAGAACGAAACTAGGTGATCAGAAAGGGTAAAAGGTGCAGAGAAAAAGGGTGAAACTGATCCTGCAGACCAGTTCAATTAGTCTTTTGAAAGGTGTCGTTTGCTGGTGTGTCTCCAGCCCTTCTGGCCCATGGGCACTGGCATCGCCCGAGGTTTCCTGGCAGCCATGGACTCGGCCTGGATGGTGAAGAGCTGGGCTCAGGGAAACACCCCTCTGGAGGTGCTGGCAGAGAGGTGAGGGAGTGGAAACACTGACGCTCACTCACTCTCCCACTCTCTCTCTCTCTCTCTCTCTTACTCACACACTCCAAACACACACACACACACACACACACACACGTTCCCTCTCTTCAACATACCCTTTTATCTCTGAGTGCTTTGCTAGGAAATGTGCCTGTATTAAATCTCCGGCGTCAGTCCCACCTCTGGCAGTACAAATGGGATAAGAGGCTCTCATAAAGGCTGACTGGAATGCGACTCGTCTGTTACACAGAACAATCATGTGCCCTCCTGTAAACAGGTTACCATGGTTTCACCCTCTGTTACCGTGGTTACCCTATTTTCACATGGTTTCCGATTTATCACCCTTCCCTTTCCCCGCTAATCGTGATTACTCCGATGATGTTGTGCTTGGATATGTTTTAGATTTGAACCTTCTTTTCTCTTAACTTTAGGGAAAGTATCTACCGCCTGCTGCCCCAGACCACACCGGAGAACGTCAGTAAGAACTTCAGTCATTACAGTGTGGATCCGACCACGCGGTACCCCAACATCAGCCTTAACTTCCTCAGGCCCAACCAGGTGGGTACGAGAGCAAACGCATCACGAAGGCTGTCTGTTTGTCTATTTCATTTCCAGTCCAAATGATGTTCAAATGAAAGAGAATACTCAGTAAATGAAATTGCAGACTTGCTTTTCATTCGTTGTGTCCACTTCTCTGTGTGTGATCAGATCAGAACTGACTGTAAGCTTCCATAATTCAATATAACACTGACTAACATGGGAATTGTGCACGTTGCAGGTGCGGCACCTCGTCGACACGGGCGAGTCCATGCGCATTGAAATTGAGAACGTGATCAACTCATCGACTCCCAAGCTGGCCAGGAACGGTTCGTGACTTTTACATCCTCATCCTCTATAATCTGTTTCATTAACGTGATTTTTAAAGAACACATTGATTTATGTGCTGATTGATTGTTTCTACTCAGTGTTATAGCCTGATTAAATGTTAGGATTTTGCTTCAATCTTAACTTTTCTGAAATGTAATAACGAACTATTTCCACTCTAGAAAATTGCCTGCTTCACAAGCAGTTGCAAGGTAACACGAAAGTCCAAGTGCATGGTGTTGCTTTTCAGGGAGTCCTAATGGGTTTTAACAGTTATAAAGTGCATCTGCTATGCACTCACGAATTAATCGTCCTATATGACTAGAGGAATGATGGGTACTGTATGTGGATGGACTGATTGCAGCCTCTGAAACTTCCTTTGCGTGCACTAACTCGGCCATCGATCTTCTCATTCGGACTCACTAGTTATGTTCCACGTGACACAGTTTCAAGTCCTGCATCTCCTAACCTCTCATCTGCATTCCTTCACTCCTTTTATATGCCAGTAAAACATTTCACATCTCACCGTTCATCATCGTTCTCATAGGCTGGTTAAAACTGGGACTAACATGGATGATGTATTGCTCTGTACTAGCCTGAACAAAGACCACAAGATTGCCTTAGCCAGAGATGTACACTGCTCTACAGAAAATGGCTTACATTTCTTGCTAGAGTAGCGTTGTGGTGCCCCAGGCCTCTGTGACCGCCTAACACCTTTTAACATCAAGCCTTTCTCTACTCGCTATCCCAGAATCCATCGCTCGATCCAGTAAGCTGCTGAACTGGTGCCAGAGACAGACGGAGGGATACAGGAACGTTCACGTAACAGACCTGACGATGTCTTGGAAGAGCGGCCTGGCCCTGTGCGCCCTCATCCACCGATACAGGCCGGATCTCATGTGAGTGTTTGAAAGAAAAAAGCATGCAACACACACACAGAAGCACTCATATTTGCACTGCACTGCTGTGTGACTAATAATACAAAAATATGGCGGTCAGCGATGCTTTCACTGTCCATGCTGGAAACGCTTGTCCATCATCAACTGAATCATGCAGCATATGAATCCTTCTTCATCTTAAACTCTGAAACTATTCTAGGATTAAACTCATTTCTCATCTCTCCCTGTTTGTGGACGTCTTCTGCAAAACCCTCTGTGACTCATGTCCCATTATGGTCACTGTGAAAGGGTTAAGGCGGCTGCGGTCCCCGGAGTGGCTGGCCCGCTGTGTTTATGACAGTGTTTGTTGGTTGCTAGTGATGTTTATTGTCTCGCTGGGCCTTTGGTCTAGGTTCGTATATCACTGTAAACCAAGTGACAGGGACAGCTACCAGTCAGAAATGGCCCCTCAGGTCCCTCAAGGGCCCACACACACACACACACACACACACACACACACACACACACACACACACACACACAATGCACAACTCCCCCTCCAAGCCCTCTGTAAACAACATAACTTCCATCCATATTGCTTAATGCGGTTTGTTGCCCTCTGAAGGCAACATGGCAATTAGCATTATAGCCGGCTAGTGCCTGACCTTTACTAAGTTCTGCTCTGCTGCCTTTCGTCGGCCAGATGGAGGAGGGGAGGGAGGCCGATAAGTAGAAGTACCTTGGGGGGGAAAACTGCTCACATGCACACACATGCACAAGGGCGGCTAGTTTCAACTATTATTAAACCACTTTATTTTGGAGGAGGACTGAACGGACGGTCCATTACTGTGACTGATGTGATGTTCCAGTGCTAATGCTTTTAAATGGGTTCTATGTGATGCTAAGCTGTATTGATGAGCCGTGTTAAGTGGCATTTTCAGCTATAATGGCATTTACAGTAATGCAACCTGCAACATCCAAACCTTTTAAGTGGCTCTGGCTGGTCAGTTCTATTACTGTCATATTTACAGGAGCAGCTGAGATTGTTGATATGAACCCTCAAGGTTTGTTTGCTATTGAACATTTACTGTATGTCTCCTTGTCCTTTCTCCTCTCCCTCTTTCTTTCTTTCTCTCTCAGCGACTTCGACTCGCTGGATGAGAGGAACCAGGAGAAGAACAACCAGTTGGGCTTCGACGTGGCGGAGAGGGAGTTTGGCATCTCGCCCTGCATGACGGGCAAAGAGATGTCCTCTGTGGTGGAGCCAGACAAACTCTCTATGGTCATGTACCTCAGCCAGTTCTACGAGATGTTCAGGGACACAGTGCCCCCCGGAGGTAAGAGAGGGGTGTTACAACAGGTCGGCTCATTTCACAACCTGGGTTTTTTTTTGGGGTGGCGTCTGGGTGTGATTCTGCCAGAATGTTGTGAAAACTATTTCTGTTTATTTCTTATCTACTTCCATTTGACATTTTGCTTTTGTTGTGTGCTGTTTCTGTTCAGATAACCACAACTTGAGTCCTGAGGAGAAGGCGGCACTCATTGCTAGCACCAAATCTCCAATCTCCTTCCTCAGCAAGCTTGGTCAGAGCATCGCTATCTCCAGGAAACGTAACCCCAAGGTCCGGGTCTTTAGAAATGCCTCTCAGCACCCCTTGATCACCCCCCCCTTCAACATCATTTCATTATTGTGGTAGGAGCCGATCACTGTCTGCTTTAAAAATAACTCATGACATCATCAACAGGACAAAAAAGAGAAGGAAGTGGACGGTTTGGGGAAGAGGAGGAAAACCAGCCAGGCTGGTCATTCTGAAGATGTGAGTAGCGCCGTCAGAAACACCGTTCAGATATTGAGTTTGTGTTAAATTACCAGTCGATTCAACCAGAAAAGGACTGGCTAACACAGCTAGACTGACGGCAACAGGCTAAAAACAGTTTCCAATCCCCTTCTGACAGGAGGAGGTATCGAGGACCGGCCGCGACGACAGGCCGTCTGCCTCCACGGCCCCGTCGGAGAGGAAGATGGACTCTGCCGCCGTGGGTAACCACAACAAAGTCAAGGTCATGGCCACCCAGCTGCTCGCCAAGTTTGAGGAGAACGCGCCAGCCCACTGCGGGGGACTCAAGAGACAGGTATGGAGAGAGCGAGAGAGAGAGAGAGAGAGCCACATGCAGGGCAAAGATGATTGCAGTGTTCAGATTTCCTGTACAACGCGGGAGCTATCAGTTTTCTGCACACACAGAAATATACGCACGCGTTCCGGGTGAACGTGTAGATTTTTTGCGGCGTCTTGAGGTCCAGAATGCTAATATTGGTGAGGCTGACCCTGGTGGGGGGGGGGTATTGTCCTTGAGGTGTGGTAGGTGGCCTCAGAGTGCTGACTGGGCTTGGACGGGGCTGGGGGTGAGTAGGTTCACAGAGCTACCGGGTTTTGCTTGCTACCCCGGGACCGGCAGAGCTCAGGCAGTGTGGGAGGGAGTGGTGTGGGCTTGGGGGGGAACACTAGACGCTATTGTTGACACGAGAGAGAAAGACAGCTCTCGACTGTTGGCCGTTTCAGTCTTCCCCCTGTGTGTTTAATAGCTGCTGCTCATATGATCTTTGATGATACAAAAGCCTCTGTTTGGGGCGGAAGACTCTATACAATGGATGAATGGAAGTTGGTACACAAGGCCAAAGGTGTGTGACTTAAAGGGCTCTGGAGGTTTGGATGATTCAGTTATAAAAGGGCTATATGTGCTGCAGTGCCCATTTGCTAAGCCTCCATTGCCAACAACCAACCAGCTATCAGGGAGGGAGACACTTCATGCCAACAGGGGATTTCATTTCTTCCGTCATTCATGTTCTGCACCACATTTGCTGTCTAATATTATTTCCAGGTATTGTTCGTGCTCATGTCATACAGCGTTGTAGTCATCTTTCCCTCGGCGTGATCTTCTCATGACCCGCCGCCGTTTCCTCTTTGGGTTTCAAACAAGGTCGCATATTTTCCGACCAGCATGACTCTATCCGCCCATGATTCACTTCCCTACTTCTGTTTCTCTCTCTCTCTCTCTCTCTCTCTCTCTCTCTGCTCCTCCCATCATGACTCTGACTCATGGTGGCTTGCATGGTGGTTTTGGCGTCTTGTCGTCTTATCGAAAGGGGGACTCTCTGCCCAATCTGGACTGCCTCCTGCCCCTTACCCCGCCCCTAGCCCCCCTGAACGAGCCAGTCCGCCTGACGCCTGTCCCGGCGTGGAGAAAGGTAAAGAGTGGACGCCCCCCCCCTTTAAGAGATTGTGTTTCTAACCCCTTAGATTCACCATCTAACCCACCCACCCCTCTGATGTATGATAGTGGGGGGGGGGGGAAGCTGGTAGCTGCACTGCTCGAGCCGTACCCTTCCCTGTAGACATCTGTTGTGGTGTGTGGGATTTTAATCTGCAAAATGTTCTAACCTCTAGATCAGATAGCGGTGTGTGTTTGTGTGTGTGTGTGTGTGTGTGTGTGTGTGTGTGTGTGGGGTGTGTGGGTGTGTGTGGGTGTGTGTGAGTCAGGAGTGTGGCAACATCATCATGGTCTCTTCTGCTTGCTTCTCCTCTCCTGGTTCAGAGACGCACTCCGCAGCAGGAGCAGCTCAGCATTCGCTATAAAGAGATGGTCAAGTGTCAGACCCTGCCTAGCAGAGGGGAGCAGGTATGGTTAGTCGTGCTGGCCCGGTTAGCTGTGCTGCTGTGCTCTAGGTTCTTTCCTCCTTATTCCTAGTAGATACATTGTTTAAGGGGGAAACGACTTCGGACTTGAGTTGAATGCCTTAATGTCGAAATACGTTGTTGTTTGCAATCCGTGGCGCACCGAAAGGCCCAGACGTCTGTTGCGTTTGCATTTGCATTTGTTGAGACCGCTGCACAATTTAATTTACAGCCTCTTTGGCATCGATAAGAGGAATCGATAGTACAGGAGCAGGACCCAGCCCGTCCCAACCCGGGAAGCACGGGGAAGAGAAGGGAGTAATGCCAGTCATGTTAAGAATTGCATATTTTCAGCATGAAAAAGTTAAATGCTAACAGGCCAGGGATTATGTTGCGTAGCTGTGATGTTAAAAAGCAATAAACGATAGCTAACAAGCTAGCATTAGCACCCAGTCACATTCTGTGCATCTCCTTTGTGCAGCTAGAGAAGCCGAGCACCTTTCTGTACTACAAATACACAAAAACAAATTAGTAGGTTGCATTTCTGGGGGAAAAACAACAAAATATGTGGCAGAGGTATCGGGGAGGTTGCTTTTGTTGTTGCCTGCTTCAGTAGGAAGAGACAGAAAACATCTCCTTACATAATCTGCCTTCCCCTTCTTTCTGGTCGTATCTTCCCCCTCCTTTTCTATGGGCTCAGACTTCAAGGTTTAAGTCTCCTCCAGCCTCAGTAGTAGACCAACTAGAGCCAGCTTGCTTTCCTGGTTGTCACCCTGCTTCGACTCCTCCCGTGTGAAATAGTCGGCACAGTTAACTACCAACACCAGTTTTCTCCTGCTTGAAGCATAGTAGTTAGCTGAGTTGGCTTTGGTTGGGTTAGTCTTCCAGCTCACACGGGGCAAATGCTCTGCAGCTCCGGCCTGTCAGTAGATTAAGCATTCTCATTACAGATGTATTATTTTAAAGCTCTGCTGTTTAAAGGGATTTAATTCAGAGCTGTTCTTGAATGACCTCTCGCTGTTGCTCTTTAGCTGAGCTAATCAGCTGAAAGTCAACGATAAAGACTGGAAGTAGGTACACGCATAAATAATCTCTTTTAGTAATTGCTTCTCCAGTCCAGTGGATCGGATTGGACTTTTTAATGCCACTTTTCCATTTAATGTTCATTCCCGTACAGTAGCGAACCCACTATAGTTGCTCCTCGGCTCTCTTGCCTTTTTGCTGTTCTTGCCCCCGTTTTCCTCCATTACCCACAAGTGCTTGCCTTTAGGTTTTTCTTTACTTGCAGTGTGTTTCTCATCCTTCCCATAGTTTTTATAGGTCAGGCTTTAAGCTTCAGGACAGGTTTAATTACAGCACCAGTGGGTTATTCTTCTTTTTTGGAAATATCTCTCTGACAGCCGTCGGACCCTCGGAACACCGGGCGGATTTATTTGGCCTGCGCGTCCACTTCCACGGTGTGGGTGGTCTGTGTGTGTCTTGGGTGTGTGTGTATATGTGTGTGTGTCCGTGTGTCAGGCGCTGTTAACACGAGTGCGTTTGCAAGTGTAACACACCGAGTGAACCTAATCCAGGGTGGTGGATTGTATTAACCCGCTTGATTTAGTTAGTTGCTGGAACTTATTGATGAAAACAGGATAGTTGAGTTGAATTTGTGTTGAGTGTTTGTACAAATTCTTCCGAGAGTGAATATTGCAATTTAGTATGGCAATATGAATGCAAACGAGTGGGTGTATGATTCGTATTTACTCTACTGAGTGATGGCTCCATCATCATCATCATCATCATCTCCATCATCTCCATTTCCTGTTCCTCATCTCTCATCTCTTCAAGGCCAGAAGCAGCACAGACCAACTGTCCAGCTCGGGCTCTCGGAGCTGCCCTAAGAAAACCATTCTGCTCCCTTCCTCTTCCTCCACCTCTTCGCTCTCTCTTCACTCACAGGTGACACGCAGTCTATCTGTCTGTTTATCTGTCTGTCTGTCTGTGCCACAAATCCATGGCCCGTCTCCTATTTGCCGTCTTCCTAATCGCACATTCACCTCAGGCTTTTCCCTCTCCTGTGTCCTCTTAAGTAGAAACTAAATCATCTCCTTCCTCTCCCCAGATTAGCTTCCCAGAATGATTACAATCTTGAGAAAATTGTGTGGTTGTTTTTTTTTTCCCCCTCCCCGTGAGTGGGTAGTGCATGTTAATATGAGCGGGGCTGCTTGTTGTCGTGATGACTGGCGTGTAGGTGGGGATGGCGCCTCATAAGTACATACATAGACTCAGGGGATCTCGGGTATAGCGTCAATTCATTCTCACGCACTGCCAGAAACGCTGCATGGTAAACTGGATGCAAACGGGCACCATCGTTTTGCACGGTCCTCTTTCCCCTAGACGCAGTATTAATACGTACGTCTGCTCATTTCTGCCTTCAAGCGTTCGGGTGAAAGTCCGGAGGAAGAGGAACCCGAATACACCCGGATGCCTCTGAAATACGGGGTAGCGTAACCGTTGTCGCACGGGTGTTTTCCAGCTCGTCGTGACTAACTCGCTGTTGTTTGTTTAATAAGATCACGTAAGCTCATGCAGCTCACTCGGCATCACTCGGCATCAATAGAGTTTCCCTTGACAGGAGTGGAAGCCGCCGCACCTGGACGAGCCGGGGCCCATCCACATCCCTAGCATACGGGAGAGGGCTGACTGCCTCATCTCCAAGTTTAAAGGCAGACCCGATAAAGCGCCAAAGGTGAACACCATGCATGGGCGTGTTGTGGGAGCATGGTTTCCTGGAGTGATTTTTTTTTTTTTTTTTTTTTTGACATGTAAGCTATCATAGATTGATGCCGTTTTAACAGGCGGGTTTGTGTTGAGAATGATCCCCTGAGGGAGTTTTAAACATAGCCCCTGTCTGGATGCCTGTATTCATAGAGTGTTTACTGGGTATACTTAGCCTGCAAGCTATCAGTCAATGTATGCCATCCATCACACGTCTAATTCCTTCTTTCAACCGTCCTTTTGTCTCTCTTTTCTCTCCCTGGAGCCTAAGAAAAAGCCGTCCCGTTTCTTTCTAGAGCAGTGGCACTCGTCTCGAGGCCGGAACGAGAGCCGCGAGTCGCCCCTCTCCTCTCCCGACTCTCCCAGAAAGGTCAGGGGTCGGTGCTGTGGAATTGAGACCATAACACATTACCCACTGAGTTAGCCTCTTGTGGAAATTTCACTTTGAGACTAAGATCGTACTGGTACTGGCAACACTCATGTATTTACTCAAGCTCGTTCGGTCTAATTCATGTTCATTTAGCTGCAGTATAATCTACTTGATATCTTACTTGATATTTTTGTAATAATGCCCAGGCTGTTAGCTGCATAGGAAACGACAGTATAAAAGTGTAAGTGCTGGATCCCCTTGCTAACTGGGGACCATTCTTTCACAGTTTACTTACTCAGGCTGACGTTGCTGCCAGGGCGCATTACAATTAGAAGCTGTCTTCTGAAAGCACTAAAACAATGACTAACAGCTCCTCCGTGGCCTAAACCACCTAAAAGGAAGAGCACAACTCCATTTTCCTCTCCTTCACATCGTCATCTAATGGTGTGTTTCTGTGCAGGAGCAGGCAAGGCCTCTGCGGTCTGATGACCAAATGCCCTTACATGTGCTCAGTATTCAGGAGAGGGCTGTGCGACTTGCCTCTCAGTTTGAAGGCAAGCCGGCCAGACCACAGGTGAAACATCCCCGTCCACCTTGGTGCTTCATGAGGCAGCTTATGTTTTAACACAGAAACCAAGCTACCATTATCTTTGTTGTGTTGTTAAAGGAAGAGAACTATTTTTTTGGGTAGATCACCGTTAGAAAATATACACCAAAATCGTCCATCTGTCCCTGGTTGGCTCCGGTGCTCTATGCTAACTCTTTAGCATACATTATGGTGAGTCATTGCAGGCGACTAGCATTAAGTAAGTAAGAGAATGAGAACTTGTAGCATCTCTAAAGCTAAATGGTGAGTATTCTTAATTATATGTGGCTACGTCGAGCAGTTTTGTGTAGGATATTGGTGAAAATAATGACACAAGGGACTACTTTCCACCTTTCCACAAGAAGTGAACAGGCAAAGGGAGACTGTGTACAGCCAAAAATCACTCAATGTGCAATGGATGAATACATGGTTGCTCACCTGAAGTAATTCCAAACATAAATGTATATTTCAACACATTTTTATTACTTACTTTTGATAATGCAGTGTTAGCATGGAGCACCGGAGCGAATGATCTACTGGGGACACTTGGATGATTTGGGTGTCTAAGTTAAGTTAACAAGTAAGCGAGCCAATCTCCCAAAAAATGTGGTGTATTCTGAGAGTGATGCAGAATATATTTGTAAAACGCAAATAGTAATAATAGTAATTTTAACATCAGGTTTTTATATTATTGCCTCATGTCTTTTCTAGTTTCCATTTTCCAGCGGTAACTTTATTCTCTCTTTATTCCTTTTCCTTGGAGCCTAAGAAAAAGCCCTCACATCTCTTTATGGAACAGTGGCACCTGGCCCGAGCCCAGAGTCCCCCCGAATCTCCCCTCTCCTCCCCTGACACTTTCAGACAGGTAGTCCCTTTCACTCTGGCGAGGAATGGAAAGTGGCGAAACTAACATCCACCTGCGCAAGGCCTCGTGTAGGAACCTTTTTTCACTGCCCTGGATGTAGTTTAACTCTCTAGAGGCGCATTTTAAAAGCTGACTGCCGGTTGTGAAATGTGAAGCAACTCACTTGCAACCTCTCTCCTCACAAAGTTAAGCATGTGTAACTGGAATGCCTTGTCTCTTTGCTTTTTGTGGTTGTTCAGCTCGGTGTATGGGAGTGTATGGTGAGAGTAATCCGCCCCAGTGACTGCAAGTGGTTTCTATTTGAACAGACATCAACAGTTCCTTAGGTAGGGCGTTGCTTTTTGGAGTCATTTTGCCTAGCGAGTCCCTATTGGCTGTTTTGGCTTGAAAGAGCAGCTTGGCAGAAACGAATAAACCTCATCTACTGTAATTCCCATGTTTGTCAAGCTCACTGTTTTCCAACTGGGATGGAGCAATCACAACTTTGCAATGTGATGCAAGTGTGCACAAATCCCATCCTTGATAATCGTGGTTTTCACGGCTTAGGTCCACTTTGTACCAAATGTGACCTCAACTCTTCGCCTGTAGAGGATAACATGGTATTTGGGGGATTTTACTAGATCTCAGTTTAATCCTGGGGTAGAACAGGTCAGTGTTGAAGATGAAGAAGGATTCATACGCTGCATATGTGCATACTTCAGTTGACTGCAAACCAGTATGGACAAGCTGCACTGACTGTCTGTGTGTGTGTGTGTGTGAGTAATATCAGTGTGTGCATGACTGCTGTACACGGGTATGTAAGTATGCATAGTTTTCGTACAGCTGTCACTCCTCATCGAGGGAGTGCCGTAGTTGATGGCTTGTGATGTCTTCTACTGTCCCAGATCCAATGATGCTTTTTTTTTGTGGGCTGTTATTGAATAACTCGTCTGACTGAGCTTTGGAGTTGTTTCAATGAGCCATGTTTGGTTTGTCACCATTTCTAATACTCTAAATAGTATCTGTCTGGTGGGGCTGCCAACACATCTACACGCTTGATCAACCAAACAAGGCTTTGTTTACCCTCTCATGTCTTAAAACCGTTGCTTGCAAGTTCCTTCCATACTTCCCCGCTACCTCATCAATGTCATTTTCTTTCTGTTTTTCCACTCCTAATACCTGTGTGTTGCCTTTCTTCTTCAACCATTTTTTAAATGTCTCTCAACCTCCTGTCCTTTTTTTTCCTGAATCCTGTTGATAGCGCTATGTAAAGATGTACACAGGGGGAGTTAGCACATTGGCTGAGCAGATAGCCAGTCAGCTTCAATCTCAGGAAGACCCCAAGCCCCTACTTGAGAAGAGAGACTTGGTAAGAACCGGATGGTCTGTCAGTAGTAGAAGGCATGTGGTTGCACAAAAAGTCATCCCACCTAAGTGTTGATCTGATGTGGTAATATGTGGTGATGAGTTTTCTGTCACGGTTTAACCCCGATCCATCTCCTGTAGCTGTAGAGAGCTGTGTGTGTGCTCGCTCCACAACTAACTGGTGTAGGTTACTGTTCTGTTAGTGGATCAATTGTATTAAGGATGTGTTTGTTTCTACAGATAAATAACTTCTTATTTGTGAGCTTGTGGTCCGATAATTTCCCCCGAGTCTCCTCTCCTCCTCTCCTCATTCTGATCCAGTGCTCTCTCTTCATCCCTCTCTCTCTCTCTCTCTCTCTCTCTCCCTCCACAGGGCTCTCTGAGGAAAGAGTTCCCGGTCAACATTGGGGGAAGCGACGTCTGCTTCTTCTGCCGGAAGCGCGTCTACGTTATGGAGCGTCTGAGCGCGGAGGGGAAGTTCTTCCACCGCAGCTGCTTCAAGTGTGACTACTGCAGCACCACGCTACGCCTGTCCTCCTACGCCTTCGACGTGGAGGACGGTACGGCTGTTCGCTTTCCATCTTGATTCAATCTGTCGGATAGCACGGAAAAGACTGAAATGATCGCAGAACCAGAATCAAACAAGTGTTGATGATGAATTATTTCTTCAGGCTTGGGGCGAAAAGTCAAGCAAATTAATGTAATTGAGGAAAAACATTGTATGCTATAATTTGTATTGTGCAACTAACAATGCATATGTATTGAATGTTAGTTTGCAATGTCTAGCTCGTGTGGGCTGGGCATCTGTGATGTTAGTCACATCAGCCCTCACATTCTTCAATGTGTGAAATGCAACGTACAGGGAATTGCTGTGTATTGCATGTGGTTATCTGAGCAGGGGTGTTATGCATTGGCACATTATCCTCAGTGCCCAGTGCAGTCTCGTGATTTCATATTCTCTCCTCTCTGGGAGGGGTCTATTGTGCTCACGGACAGGCAGCAGATTGTTAGTCGGGACAGAGTGGCTGTTTCTCCTAGACCAGTTGAGCCGTGGGACTAAAGCCCACTGGTGGAGCATGGCTTGTTCCTTAGCGCCCACTGAGACCTGAACTGAGCGGAAAAGAAGAAGGATTTTCTGACTATGAATGACAAACACACAATATGCTTCTGCAGAACAGATTCTACAGCAAAATCTTAAGATTGTAGCCTCTGAGGTGATGATAGCATCTGTATTGAGATCAGGCGTCTGCTAATTGACTGTAATGTAATGTTTGCTTAACTGCTTTGTCTGTCTCCTTTTTTTCCTGCAGGGAAATTTTACTGCAAGCCTCACTACTGTTACCGTCTGTCTGGCCAGGCTCAGAGGAAGAGGCCTGCACCAGCCGCTGCCCCGCTCAGCGCCAAGGTACCTGATTTACCTTTTACTAATACGTTTCAGGATCATTGTCTGTTGAACTGGCACTTTATCAAGGTTTAGGTTAGGTCCAACGCTTGGTTAGTAAGTAGGGAAACTGCCTTTCAAGTGGAGGACCTGGGTTCACGCGTCCGCCCTGCTGAAGCGCCCTTGAGCGAGGCATTGAATCCCCTACCAGCTCCAGGGGTGCTCTGACCTCCATGTGAATGAGCGGCAAGAGAAAAGAGTATTTCCCTACAGGCGTCATTAAAGTTATCTCTTGGGTTTGCTCATCTGTGTGTCTTTCCCGCCGCAGGAGAACCAGGCAGCCCAACCTGCCGCGGTGACCGTGGATGCCCCCGGGAGGCCGACGGCAGCTGCGACCCCCTCGGCCGAGCTCCGGCCCTCAGGTACCCCACTTTCCTCTCTTGCTGTGGCGGCTGTGCCCCGCCGTCTGGCCCTGGGCGTGGGAGTCTCGCTGCGTACCCTCCGCCGCACGCTCTCCTGGACCTGCCACCAGGTGGCGCACAACCCCCTAGACTCTCCCTTCCTGTGTACCTACTGCATCTACCTTTTCTGCTGTTTCACCATCAATGTCCTGCTCAACCTCCTCTAGCATGACTTCTCCCTTCCTTCCTTCCTTCCTTCCTTTCTTCTTTCCTTACTTCCTTTTACACTTTGCCAACTAATGTCAGTGCAATTACATAGATTTAGTAAAGGCATTCTCTTCTGACTGTACTGACTGTAGCTTGCTGAATGTTGATGTAAATCTTGTGATTCTCCGTTTCAGTATTTCTCTCTTGGAGATGCAACATTCTTTTTGTTTCTATCGGCATCCCGTTTTTGGGAGCCGAGAGGATTTGTGATTGACTTTTGGCCAGTGAAGCATCTCTCTGGCAGCTCAATTTTAGGAATGAATGGTGCATCTTAGACCTTTTCTTCTATCTTGGCTTGGAAATTAAAAAGAGTCAGGCAAAGTTTTCTTCTGCTTCTGTAGCTGCACCCTAGGCCGCTATAATAGACTTCTGTTGCAGCTGCTAATCCTGGTTTTTACTGTCGGACTTGGCAGAACCGTGCCAGCTTTCTTGATAGATTACTGGCATATAGAGACATACATGTAACCTAAGTTATTCATGTACCTAAAGATAACGGTCTTGCTTTTTGCCTGCCTGTATTTTAATAAAAGGCCAAGCTTCGTTCTTCTGTGACTGTAACCTCTGGTGGCCTGTGACGGCTCTCTTCCTAGAGCCTGCTTTGTGATGTGTCTCTCTCTGTAAGCTGTTTTGCACCTATCCCTCCTATTGAATCTCACCATACTGTGATGAAGTGCCTGTATCGGGTGCTTGTGATTGGTTCCTCTGTAAGCTTTACCTTTCCCCCTCCTATCAGAGCAGCTTAAAGCTGAGAGCTATCGTAGTGCTTGAATTTGTGCCTGTGATTGGTTCTCTCGTGATACTCACTCCTCCTCTGTCGGACCTTTTTATTGGCTGCCCAGCCCTCCTGCATCCCTCAACCTCCCACCCCCAGCCGCATTGCTGCTAATACCCACCTGTGTTTGCTCAATTCTGAATATTGCATCTTTGCTGCATTAAATGACATTGCATATTGCAGATGGATATTGATAGTAATATAGCAATAGCACTAGAAGGAACTGAATCCATTAGATTGGTAAGAGTCATCGAGAATGACCGTAATGTACTGGAGTTATTATGTAAGTAATGTGTAGGCCTGCTGCGTCGTGCGGCAAGTGTAGTATATTATAAAAAAGATATAGATATTTATTTACTAATACTGTATTAATTGTTTGTATTGTAACATCAACTTTTGGGCGTTCAATACACGATGTTCTATTAAGAGTCTTAATTTCATGTTTTTGGAAGATAGGAAGATACAATAGGCTCTTGCATTTTCAGTCATCTTGCATCCTTCAGAGTATCTACAGTGTACCATAGCGGTTGTTTGACCACTCCCCCTCCATCTACATGAGATGACATAAGCCACAGTATCAAATATCACACATTCACTGTCTCGCCAGTCCTCGCTTCGGGTGGGGTTCGCATGGGGGTCATCGCTTACGGCATTTTCAGTCATTTTGTCCCAGGTGGAGGGCAAGGTAATCTCCACTCAATTTAGTGGAGAGACGTGTTAAGTGTGGAAATGGGGCAGAATGCATTAAAATGTGACCCATTCTCCGCTCTCCAATCTCCAAGTAAATCCTAAAGATTAACTTTAGTAAAAACATGCAGTTTTAAGATTTGCTTCTCGGGATGGGAAAAAGGCAAGGCACCAACCTTTTACCTGTTAACAGACAGTACTATGCTAGAAGTATTTTAGAGTATATTTGTGTTTCACAGATTCTATTTGCTGTAGGAAAATGATCTAATGCAATAAATTCCTTTATAGATCTTAATTGGTGTGTTTTTGTTGATTTGTCCTTTAGAATGGAAGGTGTCTTCGCTGTAATGGGGATAAGCGATTTTGGGACAAATGCACGAGGCAGTACTAGTTTCTTTGTCGGATCATTTGCAATGTGTGATGGATTGATGCTCCTTTTTTATTAGATTCAAATGGAAGATATTTTTCGCACATTCCCAAAATTCATATTGATCCAGCACTTTTCACACAGTCCAGTCCAGCTGACACGCTTCCACACAGAGCCAGTGTTTACAGTTAGAAGCCTGATCACGTCCGCACAAGCAATCCTGCATGGCTCCTGCACTGCAGAGGGTTATGTTCCAGCTCCGCTCCTCTCTAATGTTACACCTGCCTGATTCTCAGTTGCCTTTTTTTTTTTTTTTATACTCTCTTCCCTCCACCTTGGGTGCTCTGCCTTCTACCTTCCATCCCGGTCTCTCCAACGGTCCGCTCCACCCTCATCATTTCTCCAACCTGGGGGTCTCCACCTTACGCGCCTTAGTCCCGGAGGTCAACGGGCTGCAGGAGCCCAGCCTGCCCAAGCGGTTGCGGGGAACTCCGGAGCGCATTGAGTTGGAGAACTACCGTCTCTCCCTGCAGAGGGAGGAGGAGTTGGAGGAGGTGCCGGAGGAGACGCTGGCAGAACACAACCTCAGCAGTGTGCTGGACAAGGCCGCCGATGCCGACCTGGGCTCCAGGTGAGAGCATGATGACGTACAAGATATGCATTTTGGCAATAAGAGTGACACTTGTTGAATGTCTCAATAACTGTAATAACTATACAACATTCCCTATCACAGGCCTTTCAAATTCACGTTCAAGAGTTTGCAGGAGGAAACAGGTTCTACAACCCGACAGAGAATGGAAAATCAGAGTTCCCTATTCCAACACGTTTCTGTGACTCCTCTGTTTTCCAACAGTAGTTCAGAGTCTGACATGGAGGAAGAGGATGAGCAGGAGGAGCAAGATCAGGAGGAGGTGGAGCAGCAACCCCCCAGCCCCTCGGACCTCGGCGGGGTTCCCTGGAAGGAGGCGGTAGAGCTCCACGCCAAACTGAAGGGAGACAGTGACCATGGCGACGAAGGAGAGGACGAGGCTCTGGCCGACGCCGTCAGCAGAGACGGAGAAGTGGATGAAGAAGAGGAGGAGGAGGAGGAGGATGACGAGGAAGACGAGGATGAAGAGTCTAGTGATGGTACATTTATTTTTTTATTGTCTATATATAAAGGGTCAGACGTCATTACACCGATAAGGGAAGTCTAGAACTCTTCTTCTTTTTGTAGAAATCTGTTTCATCTGTGGTGTCACTGTTTCAAACATTGTTCTCCTCATCATCTGCCTCTCTCCTCCTCCTCCTCCTCCTCACCACTCCCCTCTTCTTCTTCCGTCCCTCCGTGTGTCCATCTCACCTGGCGACTGTGTGCGTGTGTGTGGGGGTCGGTATTGTTGGGGTTCTGTCTCCCCCTTCTGGCAGAGGGGGAGTACTGCCCCTGGGAGAGGGAGCTCCAGTCAGGCCGTTGGCTGGAGAACCTCACAGACGAAGAGGCTATTGGTACATTCAAAGGTAGCAACACTGCCTGTGGATGCGTTTGCAGTAACTCTGAGAAGTAATCCTGATATGTAATGCTGGTTTGGGTTTCTTTTCCTAGGCTTTCTCCAATAAGAATGAATTTTGTTTTGGTTCTTGTTTGGTTTTGACTTTGTGTTTTTTAGTGTGTTTCAGACGTGTGCCATTTAAGACTTAAATCTTTCATCTCGTTTTACCCTGCTGTTTAACGCTCCCATTTTGTCCAATATAAGGCTTTAAAACACTAATCTAATGAGTCATAGATTTGGAGGTTGTGGCTTTGCTAGAGAGTGACAGAATGATCCTGTTTAACAAAGTGATGAGATTTTTTTTCTCCCTTAATCTTAAATATTTGATGCTCACTTTTATGGTTTGACTTTTGTTGCAGTTCTAGTGCATGCAGCCTCCACCTCTCCTCTCCGGTGATTTTTCATTGCCATTGTATTCTAATTGTCTCTCTGCCTTCTTTCTCTGTCGTGTCTTTTCCCTCTCCCTCTGTGTTCCTGTACGACTGTCTTCATCTCTCCTCCTCCTTCCTTGGCTCATACAACTTTACCACACCCCGATACACAACATGATCAATGCCCACCGTGTACTTTACACTCAAATCCTGACACCCACATATAGCCAGGAGCCTACAGATCCAACAACTCCTGCAGCCTGTGGACCCCCAGGCCATTCCAGGTCTGGTGAGAACACACCTGGACTCTGAGGGTGACAAGGAGGGCCAGCCGGTCTCAACCTCCCAACTCTCCCAACCCTCTGAGCTCACGCAGCCCTCCTCCACAGGTAACCCACCCAGAGGAGCTGAACCCCGGGATGGCTTCGCCGGGCGAGTCCCAGGCTGTAGGCCCCCGGGATTGGGGGGGGGGTTGGTAGGGGACGAGGGTATTTCATTGTTACCAGTGTGGCTGCTGCTGTTCTATATGTGTGTTTGTGTCTGGGATAGGAGGGTCCACCTCCCCCCACTAACCCACCTGTTGTTTATAATCATCTGTGATTTTGGTACATTTTGTTATGTTGCTTTTTTTCTTGGAATGTCTAATTTTGTGTTCACCCTTTTTAAGTTGTCATTCAGTGTTGCTGCTGGTTCTCTGGGGTGACCAGAACGATCTCCAATCACACCCCACTACACCATAACCCCCTTGTTAAATCTTTTCTAATTCTTGAATTTTGTTCTGCTTTGTTCTTTTGTGTTCTTTCCCATGTGTCTAATTACTTGTCTGTTATTTCCTTACCATCTCTCCTACGTTGTTCTCCTGGTTTTAATGTAGCCCCTGCCCACACATCCACCCGACACGAGGCAGTGAGAGTCTGGTTGGAGTCCATGTCCGGAGGTAGCACAGACTTGAAAAGGGATCATGAGATCCCATCTTAGACTCTTATCTGTCTATCAACTGGCCTTTCCTGGAGCATGCAGAAACACATGCGGAGACCAATAGACTCACAAGCATGCTTGCTGTAATACTGTCACACTAGAGAGCCCAGCTCTCTTGGGGTCAGATCAACACCCTGCATTTCACCTTTCACAACCCAACTTCTCACCCTACCCTGCCGAGTCCCAGTAGATGGTTACTTTGGTTATCTCTTCAATTAGACAGTGTAGTGATTTATTACAGAGGCAGATGGGCCATCAAGACTTGAAAATACTAACTATCACAATGTTTTGTGCCTAGAATGGATTCAGCAATCTTGTCCCTGATATGTAAGGCATAGTGTATTTCGTTAGTGGGCATAGCTGTGGCCTGGTATAGTTATTGTATTTTTTGGACTAACAGCTTTATGGCACTTGTACCTGCCTGAAGTCTGGGGGATGGTTGAGGTACTATATTCACTGGTTTAAAAGCTTGACATTAAGGTTACTAATTGAATGGAATGAGAGCCCTACACATACATTTCTATTATCGGGGAGCGCTTGCAGGTTTCCTGGGTTAAAAGATCTCCTGGTGATCAGCCTCATTAGAATTGGATATTCTTACTGTATGTGCTTGTGCACGTCACCTACATCAACAGAAGCGTACGTAGCAGTTTACTCAGAAGTGACGGTTAATCTTGTTGTATTGGATTTCAATCGTACTATGTCAACAATTGCATGCAAAATGTGTGGGTCACTTCCATGTCCAAGTTCTTTGTCAGAAAAATAGTCTCTTTCTCACACAGAGTATTGTTTCAGAGGAGGGATTCCTGCCTGTCTCTTGACAAATGTCATTAACGTCTTTGATTGCGCAGTTGCCTGATTCCAATGACATCCATTTTGCTAATACAGAAATGGATAAGTGCATGTATCTAATCACTAATGTTATTCTGTGCTCATCCTTTTGGTCATATTTATTGACATAGGACTTGTTTAACGTGCTAAACTAAACTTGTATTATTTTCTTGCCAGAAGTTTTCCTCAGACAAATGTAACTTGTTTTTTAAGCTCTTTCCATCTTCTTTCACATTATAATTCCTTGCTATATCTATGCTCTATACTTCAAATTGGTCTTGATAGCCGTTTTGAGTAAGTGATCTTTGCAACTTGGCGCCTTCTTTTTTTATTTTGCCCTGCAGCCAGAAACCTCAGAACGGTTCAGATAAGGTTATATTGTTAGATAGTTGAGCGAAGTTCTCTCTTACTCACTCATTTTATTGACTGAACAGAACACGTAATAGCCAGATGACTCACTTCTCGCCATTTGTTTGACATACCAGAGCCTTGTGAGGATGATGACCTGGAAGCAGAAGCAGACAGTCCAGATTTGGAACCTGGTACAGAGATGGATCAAGGTAGGTAGATAATGCAAACAATGACAACTACTTTGGTTAACTTCAGTAGTACTTCAACACAACGTGTTGAAACGGCTTGAAAAAGTAAATGCTCTGAAACTGTATGACAGTGATTTATTATATGTTGTAATGTTACGTTTATTCCAGATGACATTCCTTCAGATGCGGAAGCTGAGGCTCGCTTGCACCAGTCGGAGCACATTGAAGCACTTCCTGAGGAGGACAAGAAATCAGAAAGTCTGATGGCCTCTAGTATTGGTAAGGGACTCTAACAACTGCTACATCTTGCCAGTCATTGCTTCAAATGAATTACTTGTAGATGTAGTTCTTTTTACAAAAATGCATTAGAAGTACAATCATGCATTTTGTGCATTCAGAACCATCCAGCATCAGCCCTATGCAGAAAGGACATGATGTTGTCCTCTCCCCGGTCAGACCCTCTCCAGAGCCTGAGACACAGGTAAGATAACTCCACACCTATCAAGCTGCAAGTATGTGATGTTTTGAGTGAGTACTTGATCTTCCCTGTTTTATTTTCCAGATAACTCCGATATCTACTCCCTGCTTGGTGAAATCTCCTGGCGCACGTTTTTTCCCAGAACCTTTCATACCGGAATTGGAAGTGAAGCCTGAGAAGACGGCTCCGTCGCCAGTCGCCAAGAGCCCACAGTGCCCTTCCCCTGCTCCTGTCCATGCACCTTCCTCTGTTCCTGCTACTGCTTCTGTCGTTGTTTCTGCCTCGTCTCCCAGGTCCAAATCACCCATTGGCTCCCCAGTCAGGTCCCCAGTCAGGTCCCCAGTCAGGTCCCCAGTCAGGTCACCAATCCGCTCCCAGCCTGTCCCCCTACCAGAGACTTGCAGACCTAAATCTCCGGTCTACCCAAAGCGCTCCGTTTGCCCTCTGACGGGCAACCCCCTCTCCCCCATCTGTGCCCAACCCTTGCCCTGCCACGAACCCTCCTCACCCCTTACCTCTGACTCCCCTGTCAGAACTCAGCCTGTCCCCGCAGTCACTTCCACACCCATGGCCAAGATGGACATGGCCATGCCTGAGTCCTCAAAGCCCATGGATTCCTCCATAGAGGAAACCCCATCTAAAAAGACTGATATCATTGAGGAGTTTTGGCTGAAGAGTGCTGAGATCAGGAAGAGTCTGGGTCTTACTCCTTTGGATCGCAGTAGTAAAATCCTTGAGAAGAACGTTATGGTACCAACCCTAGACTCTTCCACTCCCAAGTCCCACTCTCCAGACCTGCCCGAGGAGCTTAAGCCTGCTTTTACTGGACGCTCTGTCATTCGCAGACTCAACATTACTCTTGAGGGTCAGGTCATTACTCCTATTAATCTTGCGGAGCCCAAGAGTAATGGCTCTGATAAGAGGAATCTGAGCAGCAGCTCTGGCTTGGGCCTCAATGGTAGCACGGCCACCAGCCAGACAGCAAACAGTGACATCTATAACACCTCTGACTCCACCATGCTCACCCCTCCCTCCAGTCCACCGCCACCCGTGCCTGTCAACCAGTCCCCTGCCATGCTCAGGCAGCAGAGACACCAGGTGTCCTGGAGCAACGGAACAGAAAAGCCTGCATCTGAGCCTACCAAGGAGCTAGCACTTACAAAAACTAAGACCCCTGTTCCTGCACCGAGGACCCAGCTGAGCCCTGTGTCTGTGCCCAAGCCTGCCCCCAGGACAGCAGCAGTGACTTCGCCACAAACAGATCCAGGAACAGCTCCAGTGGTGGTCATGAGGGAGAAGAGAAAACCTCGGCGGGAGGAGGTGAGGAAATCATTTGTGGAGACTGTGGAGGAGATTCCGTTTGCTGATGACGTGGAGGAGACCTATGACGAGCGGACACCACAAACAAGCAGGGAGAGATTCTATACTCCACCCACCAGCAAACCCAACAGGGACAAACCTCCCCTCCACCTGGCCCTAGCCATGGAAAACGGTAAACCCAACATCCCAGTCAACCCAGCCTCTAAGCCCCAGAGGGTGACTCAGTTCTCCCCGGAGGCCAAGGAAATCGCTGAAGAGAGAATTAGGGCCAGAGAGAAGTCTGTCAAGAGCCAGGCTCTGAAAGATGCCATGGCCAAACAGCTGAACAAAATGAAAGAATCGGACATAGCAAAGGGTGCGTCAGCAAAAGTGGCCTGGAACATCACCCCAGATGCCGCTGGAAAGAGTAAGAAGTCAGCAGGATCTCCAAAGACGTCAGCCGTGAAAGCTCTGGAGTCGAAGAAAGGTGAGACTCTACCTGAGCGTTTCTTCAGCAGCAACAAAAGTCTGGACAGCTCGGTGGCTTCATCCGATGGCTCGTCTGGGAGCAAGAGCAAGAAACGAAGTTCCCTCTTCTCACCACGTAAGAATAAGAAGGAGAAGAAAGCCAAGAATGAGAACAATAGGCTCTCTGGCACGGACGAGACGCCGCCCAAACACAAGTCATTGTGGAAGGCTGTCTTCTCGGGGTACAAAAAGGACAAGAAGAAGAAGGATGACAAGTCATGTCCCAGCACGCCATCCTCCAGCTCCACCACTCAGGACTCTGGGAAGAAGAGAACATCACCTCTTGGGAGGTCATCAGGTGGGAAAGATGGTCAAGAGTACAATTTATTTTTGAGTGTAGTATTACTATGCCATGTACTTCAGGCTCTAATAAATTGAATAGAAAAATAAGTGAGATGCTAGTTACTTACTTTGGTTATTGCGTTACAGATTTGAAATCCCGCAGAAACTTGAGCTTCTCTGAGGACTCAGACCTGTCCTGTGATGATGTTCTGGAGAGATCCTCCCAGAAGTCTAAGGCAGATGTAAGTAACAATTGACACAATTACATGCAACATTTTTGTCAGTAGGTAGTTAGACATCTCGCCATCACATCCAATGCATCCATTTATTTTGTTTCCTTTTAAAGCCACTTTCCTTTAAACAATTTCTTCCATTTATAGCGACACACGGACATCTTTGACCTAGTATCAGACTTTCAGAAGGAAGCAATTAAGGAGGAGAAAATGGAAAAGGAGAGAAGGAGGGAGTTAAAGGAAAGAAAGAGGGCAAAAGAGAGACAAAAAGAAAGAGAACGAGAAAAAGAGGTTGATCGAGAAAAAGAGAAGGAAGAAGATGAGGTACTGTGCAGCAGAGGGTTAAATGGTTTTGAATTTCAAGTAAACATCATAGTGCAAATGAAATGAATGGTATTGGACTCACTGTATTTTTCAAACGGTCTTTCATTGGAATCAACGGTTTTTGGCACAGGTTATATTTTCTAGTTTAAGTAGAAAGCCCCTGGTTATAGAAACATTATAACAGGCTGAACTCAGATTCAACACTGCTGTTTTCAATGAAAAGTAGTATTTTTAAAGCTGTATTATTTATGTTCAAAAATAATATTGGGAATATTATATTCTTCAGTTGATATTATGAATGGATCACACATATTCAAAGGTTGTATGCAATAGCTATGCTTGTATAAATCCTATTTGGGAAAAGAATTGGGAAAGATTGTCTACAATATGAGTCCATTTATTTGATTCCATTTGCATTCTGTGTGTTTAAAATGGCTGAAATTCAAAAGTATTCTGTCCACTGCTGTTTATTCTGTGTGTTTCTAGAGGTTTAGATGGACACATTGAGCTCAGGGCCAGAGGCATGCATTAATTATCCAATGTGAACACATTCAAAGGAGCTAAAAGTGAAGCTCCCATCCCGTTTTCCTTATTTTGACTACATAGGTGAAAAGTAAGATGAGTTCAAGTTCTTGAAGTTGGATATGAATTCTGACGTGTCATAGAGGTTTATACTGCTGGTAACAGGAGCCTAAAACTCTCCCATGCCTGCCTGGCCTTGTCTAATTCAATAAGGACCAAGAGGAATTGTGTTAGTTTAGTCTTTAGTCGTGCTCTGTGACTGATGTGGTGTTTGTAGCTTTCGAGATCTGTGCGTTCATTAGATCTATACTGGTAGGGGTCATTTCAGAAATTAGTCTCACCAGTTTGTGACCAAATAAGATCTGCGGTCTTACAGTATGACTAGTAATTTTGTTTTTTTTGTGTGACTAATTTATGATTAACTTACAGAGTTAAAATATGTCACTGCACCTTGTCAGATTTTTTGTGCTGGTGTGGGACATTAACATTGCCTGTTTTGATTGTATTAGTAATTTAGCTGAATGATTAAATTTTTTTTATGTTGACTGACTTAACATAATCATTAACCCATTTAATTATATCATCTGTATCATGTTTGTTTCGTCCTTTTTTTTTGTTTGTTTTTTGTTTTGTTTTATTTTGTCTTCCCCAAGTCTGTTTATGTCCCTCACGCACTGGCGTTCAAGAGATCATACGCCACAAAGGTAGTATTTCCATACATTCCCATTGATAACCCTTGTTTACCCACCCTCACGCATGTGCCAGTTCACCGCCATAACCCCTCTCTGTACGTCTCGCCTCGGCATTCAAATCATTCACTAACCATCCTCTCTGGATGCATGTGGCAGTCGAAACCACAGCGCCCCCACACTGCTGGAGGTTCAACCTGTTTAAAACGCGGCTTTACGGCACTACTCACCTTTTCTGGTCATAATGATACCTCTGCAACTCTTGATGTCAGGGGCTGTTCCTCCTCTCTGGTATGATGTTAACCTGCCTGTCTATCACTGGCAATGTTCCTGCTCCAGTGCAGCTGTTGGATAAACTGGATAAACATTTTCCCTCTCAATACTATTCTCTCTTTTTCCTGTTTTGCTCCAGCTTTATGTTATCTTTACATCACTAAAGGGGGGGGGAGTAACCTTGCTTATTCACATATTGCATATCTTTGTGGAAGATTTTATGATGTGAAGTACAACAGTTCAAGAACTAGAATTTTTATGATGTGATTCTTGTGATGTGTTGTGTTAGATTCCCAACTAGAGCCCCATAGAGCTCAACAGTGAGTTTCCGGAAGTGAAAATCCCATTCATATTCTGCATAGGGATTTTGATCATTAGCCATAATGTCGTAACCATCCAATGTAGACTCACCACAAGCTAGTAGGTTGTGAAACGATAGTGTATGCTCCTGTAGAAGCCACAAGTCCGTATGATATCAACCTTGTTTTGAGAAAAACATGTTTTATTCGCAATGTCATGTAGACGTACTACACTACCCACAATCCTAAAGTGTAACAGCGACGTCTCTGATTGGTGGAGCTCGTTGTTACCATGGAAATGATTACCGCACCCGCGAACGTCTTGTCAGCTAACGTTAGCTACTAACGTAACCTAGCTAGCTGTTTATCCTATGCAGCTGGAACGAATCACTGTACCATGTCGATGACAACACTTTACACTATACTATATGAAACACTATATATACGGTCACAAAACAACAACAATATCAACACTATACTATTGACAAATGTTAAATTCAAGAAGAAGCGCGCTAAACTGTCGTTAGTTTGGAAGTATCATTCGCAATGGTTTATGGGATGAGTAGTTCCTTCACTTCATAAAATAATGATGTACACAGTCTTGTACCTTTGCCTTGTCTTCTGTTTTCCGATCTTTTTTTTGCTCAGAATCAAATGTTTTATGGTCACGATTCATCGTCTAGCTGGTTGGCTTGGTTCCAGCCTTAAAACTCTTTATAGAAGGATTTTCTGAAACGTCTATGGAGTAAATGAATGGGAAATTTACTTCTGGAACCAGAGCCGTAAAAAAACTGGGTGGTCACTGTTGCGCTCTATAGAGCCATAGGAGAACATACAGTTCTTACATCCAGTTCACAGTCCAAGCTACAGGAGGTTGTGTTAGCCCATGTTGTCTCTCGCCTTATAGAAGACCGACTGTGAATCAGATGACTTCCCTTTCTCTCCTTTTTTTGTTTCTGAAGGGCCTGTGCCCCATGGAGCCAAATAGACCATTATTAACAGTTAGATGACGAGATCTCTGACCCCGTCTCTTTGTTGTCGTAACAGAAAACCTACACGGAGGAAGAGTTGAACGCCAAGCTGACCAAAAGGGTCCAGAAAGCTGCGCGGCGACAGGCCAAGCAGGAGGAACTCAAGAGGCTGCACAGAGCCCAGGTAACTGACTTAACAGGAAGTAGGAAGTAAAGACAGAACATCCAAATAGTAAGTAGTACCTCGGGCTAACCTTCTTCGTCCCTTCAGATCATCCAGAGACAGTTGGAGCAGGTGGAGGAGAAGCAGAGGCAGCTGGAAGAGAGGGGCGTGGCCGTGGAGAAAGCCCTACGCGGGGAAGCAGGTAATGATCTGTCACTCGTACCTTCACCCATTCTCATTGGTTCTCTCACTTACGTGGCCGGCCCAAGTGGCGTGGTCAGTTTGGTGGTCAGGATCGTTAGAAAGAGTTTGGAGATTTCCGTCCATTCCATGTTATTGGTCTACAGTTTCAGTTTTCGTCTTATAATAGAGTATAGGCATTACATCCGTATTTACATGGTTTTATTATTCTCTTAACATTCATATAATTCATATAACCTGCTTATTATTCTGAGTTATCTGCACAATTGTTATCTCTATTGGATGTTTTCTAAGACACGAGAAGAATGATAACACAGTATAACCCACAAGTACATCATTTTAGAAAAGCTCGCCTGCACCATCCTCTAGATCGTTGAATCCACAGCACTATATTTATTCATTTGTACTTTTGGTTATTTCAGAGCTGTGTTGTTATTATCATGACTGAGATGTCGACGTGTGTGTGTGTGTGTGCAGAAAGGCAGATTTGTTCCTCGTAAAAGCAATAAATTCAACCCATGCTTGACAAGGGACTATCACAGACAAAACACACTGACGCAGCGGAGAACACATTATTTGTTTTAGAGCAGTACAGTTCATTAAATGGTAAATTTTTTACAAGCGTGTGAAGCATGAATGGTGCTCAGTAGCAATAACACGGAGTTGCGCGACATGAAAGTGCGGCTTATTTCCAGTGTTGACAATGCAACCTAATTTGTTGAGATGCTTGCCCAATGAAACAAAAGCTTTTATGTGCAAATGCATGCACAGTTTGGATGCATTGTCTACTGAGTGCATTTATTCTTACCCGGCTATTTGTTAGAATTTGGCCTTTTTTCCCAAATAATTATATACTTTTCTCTAATTGTCTTTCCAATTAAATGTTTGAAGATGATTTAACCTGTTTACTACTCTACTCTTTTAAAGGATTGTATAAAGGTACTTATACATTACCCAAACAGCACAAAAGAAGATCAGGTATTAGATTTACTGTAGTTTCCTTTTTTTTTTTAATGCCATTTACAAGTCTGTATAGATGCCATCTGTGGTGACACACTGCAACAGTTCTCCATCATTGAACATTGATTGTTCGTCCATAACATGTCCGTCCGAGCTGCATGCGATCAGGAGTGTGTCCCCGACATAGATTTGTGTGTGTGCTCACTCTGGATGTGTTTTTTTTTGTCTTCTCCATAACCTCTCAGCGAGGAGAGTTTGTTCCCTAATCAAGACTCGGATCACGTTCTCGTATTCAAAATTTCAATTGGTTTGCGGGGCGACATAATATTTCTGCAAACTTTCTGCATATATTTGCTTTGGCTGAGTGACATGATCTGGATCCTTGTTACAAACTCAAGATGTTTTTGATATTGTAGCGTTGGAAGTGAGAAGCAGCAATTCAGAGTTGTTGCTGACTTCATTTATATTACTCCAAGGTCACACTCTCATTTAATGACTATGAAAGCACTACCGTGTTGTGGTTTTGGATATTACATAACTAGAATACTACAACTTCCAAATGGCTTTCATATAATAAGTTCACTTCATCTCCACGTCAGTACACAGAAAGAGTGGCTTGGTGTAAAATGAATTCAAGTTAAGCATACAGAGCCAGTAAACGGCAAATGCAGCAAATCTATGAAGCTGTCTATCATTTTGGGAAATGCCATGTAGTACTTGCACTAGCTATACTTTACTGCATCATGCACTGTGGTGAGTACTGATGGTCTTTGTTCTGTGTGTTGCTGCAATGTGTGTGTGTGTAAGTGTGTGTCTGTGTGTGTTTTGAAGACCATGCATGACTTGCTGTTGTTGGAGAATTTTGTGTGTGTGCCCAGTTTGGGGCCGTGTGAAATAACTCCTATCTTTAATATATCCCTATTGTTGTAGACTATTGGGGAGATTCTAATTACAGTGAAATCCTGGACTTGCATCTGGGCGGTATGTATTTCAACTCTGTCGCTTTAAACTGATTAACCTAATGGCTAACCCAATCTGTCCTCCTCCCTTTACTACCTATTTGTACCCCTTACACCTGCCCTGATTGGCTGGCTGGCTGGCTGGCTGGCTGGCTAGCTGGCTGATTGGCTGGCTGGCTTTAGCCTTGCTGCAATACTTGTGTGTGTTCCTTTGACCCCTCCACTCCTCCACCCCTCCCTTTGGTCTTTCCAGTTCAAACACGTTTGCATCAAAACGCAGATCCAGACACTCGCCTCATGTCGTCCTCTTAAGACCGTCTTTGATCAGTTTCAAGTTATGCGGTCTTTTTTTTTTTCCGGGTTTGTTTAATCTCACATGGCTGGTTATGAAAGACAATTTGTAATTAGATTTTAACTGTACAGACAAAATGACAGATGAAGTTATAACTTTGACAGTTATTGGAAATGTACATTTACATAAAGAAGAGATACGTGACAGCCTGCACACACACACACACACATGCACATATAAACGCACACACACACACACACTGGAAAGTACTGGACTGTAATTCCCCCCCTTGACTGATCCCTACTAAACTGCTGGCCTGGCTCTTGATAATTAGCCTTCCCTCAGCGCTGTGTGCTGCTGTAGTATTGACCTGTAGTCCCGGCTGCAGCTCCCTTGACTCTCTCATACCTGCTCAGTTGCATAACTCCCCCAGTGTGTTTGTGTGTTGTGTGCTGCTGATAGGCAGTGTTGGCGACCCTTGACCCCTTAGCCGTCCTGTCTTTGGTCAACAGTAACAAGAGTGTCCCGTGTGTCTCGCAGTGGGAAGACGTCTCGTGCCCGGTTTGTTGTCCTGTGGTTAGACTGTAGCCGTGTTGGAATATGACTGAAATGCATCCGTTCCTCCTAACCCTTCTGCAGTGAAGTCATGCTGACATGGCTGGGTTCGTCATACTGACAGTGGAATGGCTCAGGAGGAGTGAGGGGGGAAAAAAGGTGCATTTCCACATATTCGAGCAGGGCCTGTGCTTCCCTGTGGTCCTGTCCTGCTGGTGGTTGTTGTCGTCACTCATCAGACAGGAGATTGCGTGGAGTTGTGTCAGGGAGAAATGTATACTGACCCAAAATATATGAAGAAGAATAAGGTAGAAGAATCTCTCGATCAGGCTGTGCACAGTTGCATGATGATCCCGTTGTAATCAACTCAGCTCAGGTTTGATTTGACTTATTGCATGTGGTAAGCATGTGGGAACCCTGAAAGCAATTATTCTGTATCTTGCTTTAATTCTCACATCTGGATGGGGTGTGTCTCGAGAGTCTTGGATGAAATGTGGAGGAGGAATGCTGCCTGCCGATTTGCAGATGGATTTTTGTCAGTCTTGCTTCATATTACTCTTTTGGTGGAGTGATAAATGACGGGTAGCGTTTTGACTGAATACCCTTCAACAGAGGTTACACTCAGATGCATGCTTTATTGGCATGGTTGCGTTCAGCCCTGCAGGGGGCACTAACACCTAAAGCCAGGGTTAATGTGCAGGAGTCACCAGTAGTCGTAACAACACAATTATCTCCCATCTCCAACGTTAACTCCTTTTAATAATCTTCAGTAATTACCATCATTTCCCAATTTACTGAACCTCAGCGCTGAAGATGCGTTGCGTAATTGCATTTTTTTGCAATTTGGTGAAACCACAGGCAATAACATGTTAATGGCACTCAGCTGTTAGCGTGCGCAAGCCAAAACAGATACCCCACGTTCATATTCCCAGCAACATTTCATTTCACTCTCTGTGATAGTCCCTTGTAGTAATTACCCAACAGTTCCCTCTCCCAGCTCTTTCACCTTTCAGCCTGTTCAGAGCAGCAGTGTGTCAGTTTCCTGTTTTGTGTCATGTGATGGTGCTTAACCTTTTTTTTTTATCATGTGTTTTTTTCTTTTCTGTTCACTCCAGTTATCTCCATTCTCTCTCTGATTGAAGTTCCTTCCATTTATTTAGTTTGGGGAGATGGTTTATTATGGTAGCAAATATTCACTATGATTTTTCTATGAGAATATCCTTTTTTTTTTTTGGAGGTTCAGACTACTGGTACATACAAAGTAGTCACACTGTCAACAAAAATGAGCAGGGTGGTGTAATGTGGTTCATGTTGTGTGAAACAGCTTCTTCTCTAGTGATTAATAATGGATTTTAGAATAGGATTGATCCATTTGGTGGAGTCTTGTCAACACCAGGTGTAGGTTCTAGGCCATTTTAAGCCCTTCATACAGTGAAAGATGGTCACATCCCCACCCGCTTTGAAGAGTAGGAATACAAGAAGTCCACATGAAAAGATCAAACAGGACGATTATTTTCCCTTTCCGTCCTGTAGAATTTCTTTCTCTCCTATTTTTAGTCTCCTTTTTTTTTCTCTCTCCCTCGGCACCACACACCTGATCTCTCCCACCTCCTCTCTCCAGGTGATTTGTCTTTTCCCTATCATAGTGCTCTTGCCCTTTTTTGATTTTCTCCTCGATGTTCTCTCTTCCTCATCATCCCTCTCTTCCCCCCCCCCACCCCCGCCCTTCTCCTTCACCTCCTCCCACACTCTGTGTTCTCACTGTCTAACTTCTCCTCTGTCATTTCCATACTCTTTTCTCTCTCTCTCTCTCTCTCTCTCTCTCGGCCACCAAATGCGCCCACCCACCCACCTCACTCCTTCGCACTCTTTCCCTTTTATCTTGTGGAAGTTGAGCCCTTTGTGGGGACGCCTCGCCGAAGACCTCTCTCCTTCTGCCCCTGCTGTTCCCCTCAAGGTAACGTAACCTTGCCGCCTCCGCTGACGGTTGTGGCGGGTTACCATGGCAACCATAAGGATCTGCAGAACTGGGCTACCCCCAACCCAACCCACCCCCCTCCCGCCCCCCCCACCCTCCTTCCCTGCTGGTCATCTCCTACCCTCTCCTCCTCTTCCTTGTCCTCTCCCTTTTGTGTGTTATCGAGCTCAGTAGATTTCCCCAGGATGTCCCCGAACCTCATTCAAGTGTCCAGGCATTCATCCAACAGTAGACTGGTTAAAAACACGTATCACCCCCAGGATTATGAGGCTGTAGAAATGGATGCCTTAAGGCTGAGTAAACTTTGTTCACAGAATGTAAACAATTATCTCGGAGGAAGTGGTCTTGCATATTAGTTTTCTTCGGAGTCGACAATCTAATACTTCAGTTGGCTCTTTAGACGTCTACACCACATATTGCAAAGCTCTCAGCCCAAATCGTAGAAAACATATAGCGCACACACAGTAAAGTAATGCGCTGTAATATCCTCGTTTAGCCACACAAGCGTAGCGTCACTGGAAAGGGAAGTGGAAATTTGATTGTTCTCCCATTTTCTCCCAAGTAGTCAGTTAAAGGGGGAAACTACTCGGCTGCAGTGTGTGTTTGTTTAATCAACGGCATGTTATCTGTTTGCTGTCCAACTAATGGAAAGTGAATAATTGGAAAACTGTGCACATCTCTTGGCGCCATCCTAGTTTTTCCTGGTTGTTGTTTTTTCTAAGATGTGAGTGAAATAATCATATAATACTAATAGAAAAAAAGAGCAATAAACACAGGAAATCGCTTGCTCTCAGGCAACTTTGTGGTTCAAAGAGTGAGAAACTTGCACGGTGTGAAGATTTGTCATCAATATTCTAGTCCGAGACAAAACAAGAATGAAAAATGAATGGATCATCTGGCCCGTTCCCGTATCTAACGCCTGTCGGTGGAAATTCTGCCTGAGCTTCTAATCTATGTAGAGAAAAGTGCTTTTCTTTTTGTTTGCGATCTGGTTTTCGTTTTTTTTTTTATTATTGCTGTTGTTGTGTTCTACCTGTGGCTCTTCTCTCCTTTGTGCTTGGAGCCTTGGGCTGAGGGGCGGTGGTGGTGGAACCGGTCTAAATAGAATAAGAGCAAATAAAACTCCCTAGCAGGATAAGTTCAAAACTCACTCTTGCCTTTTTATACTTCCTCCTCTGTCTCCACATGTTGTGTACTTCTCCTGTGTGAGGAACTCTTTTTTTTCTCCCAGCTTTGCCTCTCTCTCTGTCCCTTGTCTGTTAATTAGCGAAAGCCAGCCCCCGAGACCACAGCCACGCGATTTATGTGTGTACGATGTTTTTCCTTTTCGTTTTGCAAGAGCCTCCTCTTCCCCAGCTAAGTATGTCACGCTGCATCA
The DNA here is from genome assembly GCA_034670385.1 of Hoplostethus mediterraneus. Lineage (NCBI taxonomy): Eukaryota > Metazoa > Chordata > Actinopteri > Trachichthyiformes > Trachichthyidae > Hoplostethus > Hoplostethus mediterraneus. The sequence continues at coordinate 3,542,164 of JAXDDW010000003.1, read as the reverse complement.
AGGTTTGCCTTCCGGTGTTTTCATTTAAACCGCTTGGCTCCACCTGCTGCAGTCAGATAGCGAAAAAGGATGTAAACCTTTCCTAGCATGCCGTGTGGACTTCTGTACACACTGGGACTACGGGGGGAAACGTCTGTGGCTGTGCCGCCCTCCGACTGATTGCGCTGATGATTATATCTGCAGTACTGCAATGCATGATGCCAGTAGTACTGAACATGCTTTCCCCTGAGGCCAGACTTAATAGACTTCACTATTGGTCTCAATGATAAATCATCCCATGAACATTTGACCTTTTTAATTGAATATATAAAGAGGTGGGGGGGTGATTCTGTTTTTTTTTTTTTCTTCCCTCAAACCACTCAGCATAAATAGGATCTGACAGGATTTTATTTCTGCTGGTGGGTCAATATGTGGGCAGGGGAGGATGAAGAATTTCCAGTTCCTCGGGTGTGGTTCTGTCTTACATCTTGGCTGCTCATTGGCCCCCTTTTTTTCTTTTTTCTTTTAACTACCACCCAATCAGAAAGGGGAAATAAAACGATAGGAGGATACACTTGCTTGTGACACCAAGTCCAAACTGGGTAACACAAACTCTCAACTTTGCAACTACAGGTATTGCCTGTGCGTGTGTGTGTGTGTGTTTGTGTGCGAGTGTGTGTGTGTAAATTTACCAAAGTTGATACCTGTATCTCCACGCCATCTTCTGTGCGCCATCGACACCGTGCGGCCCAACCGACCCCCCCCCCCCGCGCCCCGTTGGCGTCGAGTCCATCCTTCCACCCCACCATCCCTCAGCGAGGACATCCTGGCTTGGCTTTCATTGCACCGCCCGTGTCGGCCCGTGTCTGTGTCAGATCGATGTGTCGCCTTCTAGCCGGGCTGACTTCTCACTCCCCTCCTGTGCTTTCCTCCTTCCCTCCAGGCATGGGCAAGAAGGACGATCCCAAGTTAATGCAAGAGTGGTTCAAACTGGTGCAGGAGAAAAACGCCCTGGTGCGCTACGAGTCTGAACTCATGATATTGTAAGTGCATTTTCTTAATGGGATTGATGCAGTTTTTTGTAGGTTTACCTGACCTGGATTAGGTTTAGTAACCAGCAGAGATCTATTCATAATGATTGATCAGTGGACCTAACCTTGCTGTCTGGTTTCTGGTCTGACCATCTGCCTTCCTTCCTGTCCCCCAAGTGCCAGAGAGCTGGAGCTGGAGGATCGTCAGAGCCGCCTGCAGCAGGATCTCAGGGAGCGGATGGCTGTGGAAGGTGAGTGCTGAAATGTTATCGTATAGCTCCGAGCTTGTTTCTGTCTCCGTCTTCTCTCTCTCTTTTTATCCCATAACGCACTCACGCCTCCTAACCCCAATCTTTCTACTTTCTTCCCCTCTTCATCCCTCACTCTTCCTCTTCTTTCAGACCACCTGAAGACCGAGAAGGAGCTCACCCAGGAGAGGCAGATCCTGAATGAGATGTTGGAGGTGGTGGAGCAGCGGGACTCCCTGGTGGCCCTCCTGGAGGAGCAGCGGCTCCGGGAGAAGGAGGAGGACAAGGACCTGGAGTCGGTGATGCTCTCCAAGGGCTTCAACCTCAACTGGGCCTGAGGGGAGCGGAGCAAAACGGTCATGTCGTCTACTCCTGGGGGAAAAGAGGAGAAGATATTTGCTCGTTTTTCCAAGAGGGCCTGGATCGTCATCCTTTTGGAGAACAGAGATGAGAATGGTCTTATGGTTTCCTCCGCGATGAAGACAGACACAGGCACTTGGTCCTGTCACACCTGCAGCAGTGAATGTGTAGAGTCCCCCCCCCCCCCACCCCCACCCCACTATGGCTGTCACTGACATTACAGTGGGAGCGGTCTGTAACGTTTACATACGCTCTGCCCGGAGGCAGGCCTCGTTATCACCTTGCAGTCTTGCTCACCCCCGCTGTCTCTCTGTGGGTGGAGAGACGGGGTACAGTCACAGCTTTTATCAGAACAACCTTGAAGTGGATCCTCTTGAACAGGGGGAACTTTGGGAGAATGTTTTAAAGACTTTGAATTATTAATCATCTAAAAAGGGAAAAAATGTGGTTAGGTCCTGCTGATGTAAAGGAATTGTAAAGATGTGTGTTTTGTGTAAAAGATATGTGGAACATGTTATCCGTAGATCTTTTATTTTGAAAGGACTACTTCAGAGGCGTGTTTTAAAATGTCGTGGGGTTGTGAGGCGGGACCAAACGCCTCTGGTTCTCGGACTCAAACGTCCTCCGCTGAAGCTGCCTTTCTGTCCAATCACAAACTGGCTTCCGCATCCACAAGGAGCTACAAGGAGACATTGAAAGGCTCATTTTACTGTCTCTGTCCCTCACACAAACAGCGCTTCTTCTTTGTGAGTCAACACTAAGAATCCATTGGCCATGTGGTTTTTAACACGTATTTATTAGTTTTGTTTGCTTTCAACAGATGGGACATTTTTAGTTTTTTGGTTTTCTTATCCTCTGCATTCACAGGAGAGTGCCCAGAATCTTAACAACTTGCTCTCATGTCTATTCTTACTACATACTCCATCACCCATAAGCTTTTGCATGTCTGGAATGAGGACTGCAGGCTCATTAAAAAAAAAACAGGAAAATAAAAAGTGCGTCTACATTGTGTTACATTGACTTTAACTCTGAAAAATGCACTAGCGAGCACAGCTAGGGCTTAGAATAGATATTACATCACTTCAGCATCTCACTTGACCCTTGTGGTATGATTGTGAGTAGTTGTGAGTAGGTACGGGGCCTCTCCGTGAGACGTCATTCACTGTATATCATACTGACCGCTACGTTTACAATCACTTCAAACTTCAATATTCCTCGTATAGTTAAGGATGGCACGTTAAACCAACTGTTGAAGTGATTGGTCTCGGGAGGAGTTGTCTTTTTAAGGTTCCGTTAAGTTTCCTACTGGCGTTAACATTGTGATGGTTTCATGAATGGAGCTGAGTTCTCTGTTTTGTTAATGGGAGGTCAGCGTAACACACACACACATACACACCACTCATTTAGTGCCACAGGGCCTGTCGGTGGATATGCTGCAACATCAAAGGAATAAACCACAAGAACTTACACACTACACGTGAATTTACACACACACATCAGTATACGGCAGTGTTATGCTTTGCCCTTGAACGAGATGCCTTTTTCATTTCATACTCTCAGTGCAGTTTTCAGTTTGTTGTTGCTTTTGAGGTATTCACGGTTGTGTAGCCCACTGGAAGTCAACATTTTTCTTTTTTTTATTCACTTGTTTACTTTTATACAAGTCAGACAAACAGCAGATTAGGTGTAGAGCTGGAACGATGCAAGATGCGCTATGAACAACTTGCATTCAGTCTATAACAACAGGAACATGTAGTTGATCTGTTGGGCATTTGAATCTAATAGCCTTTTTGATCAACGGCAACAATCCAAGCGGTCGCTGTTTTACAGCTCAGAATTAGGCAGAAGGCTATATTTATGACTTGGTATGAGCTGTGAATAAAGTTATACAATTTCAAGGCTTGTTTTAGATGGTGTGCGATAGGTTTGACATGATTGTATTGATATTTATTAACATGTGTGCAAAACTGTATTATATGTAAAGAAAAATGAACCCTAATTTTTAAACTGTTCTGTTGACACATGACCTGTAATGTAAATTCTCCATGTAGCTAAAATGCACAGGGGTGTTGGATGTATGTTGAAATGGCAATAAAACAATGCAGTTGTTCTTTTAACTGATGTCCCCATCGTTTTGTCCATATTGGCAATGTTGTTTTTGGAAACTGACTTAGAGAAAGTGCCATATTAAAGGGGAATTCCGGTATTTTTAAACCTGGGCTCTATTTGTAACCCTAACCCAAAATGGGTTCAAAAAGTTTGAATTTCACATGTTATGCAGACAAAAGACAAACAACGGAGCACTTGAAAGGAACTCCTACACCTAAAAAGCTGTAGTTCAGCTCTCCATGGAGAACCTCACAGGTTGGTGTGACATTAGACTTAATCAAATAACCAAATATACTGAACTGCCATCGACAGGTGCAAGTGTTGCTTTTACAATGGGAGGGTGTACACTGACATTGGGCCAAGTGTATCCATCCATCCAGCCAAAACAAATAAAGAGAAATATCAAGGTCGACATTTTCAAAATTAAAGCCTTTATTAGGAACGTTCAGGAATGTTTGTGTGTAATGAAAAGTAATGATTAAAAACAAACAATGTACTCGAGGGAAATGTAAATGTGTATTAAATGAAAATACCAGTGCATTTTGATATTTTTGTCCATCTGTACACTTTCGGTTACCCTAAAGTGACACGGTTTTTGCTTTTGTTTTGAAAGCAGAACGACCTTACTTCCGGTGTTTTCCAGTTGTCTCTAGTTGGCTTGATGCAGCCGGAACCAAAAAAGGTGTCCTTCAAATTACGTATCAAACAAAAAAATATATAGATGTATGACCATAGACATATATGTATATATAAGGCAATATGTATATATGTCTATGTGTATGACTAATCCTGTTGTTCATACTTCCGTTGTTCGTACTTCCTACTTCCGTCACGCCAGGGACGTTTCCGTCACGCCAGAGGTGCGTCATGTCAGAGCCTTTCCTCCGGGCAGCAGCTGGGTCCTACTCGCTGGAGTCGCTTATTCGGAAGAGTTTAAAGGCAGAATTAAACAATGATTGCTTCAAGTTTTAGGGACTGTGAGGTAAGTCATGGCGGGTAAGCAAATCTTACATAGTAAAAAGAAGAACTTTTTGGCAGAGGATCTTCAGAATGTAAAAGACAATCCCGATATTTGCAGCAGGGATCAATGAATGTTGGAGTTGCATAGATTGAATAAATTGACAACAGTCGATCATATACCGTAGAAGTTGTGACTAACTTGTTTTGCAGACATTTTTGCGTTGTTAGTTCCAGTGGAGAGGGAGATTCTCCACTTTCTACCAAAGTTTATAAGGTCTAGAGCCCATAAGGCAACATTTTGGGAAGGAAAATCTATTTGATCCTTTTTGCCATCGGCATATGTGTAGCTATTATTAACTACACATGTATTTGGTATTTGGAGTTAAATAATAATAGGAAAATAATCGGTTTTGCTGTATTATTTGTGTAGTATCATTATACAATCTATAGGATTACTACAATGCTTTTTCATTTGGACACTCTGCTCAACTCTCTGTCTCTGTTTTGGGGAGAGTTGACAGAGACCCTCTATAACTGCACCCTGAAGCATACCTGTGCACTACATAGCGCACTGTACTTCCACAACCACCCTAACTCACTTGAAAGAACGAGACATTGCTATATGACTTTTACATCTCTGTGTCTGAAATACTTGTGTTCATAACAGGCGTGGAGGGCAGAGGGACTTCCACTGTCCACCACCAGTAATGAGGCTTGCAAAATATATGATGCCATAATCACTCAGGTAGTCTAAATACTTACTACCTCTCTCTCTCTCTCTCTCTCTCTCTCTCTCTCTCTCTCTCTCTCTCTAACACACACAGTGATGTTGTCTGCATATAAAAGTAATATGAACTAAGTATAAACTTCTTCCCAATTTTGTTTGGTACCTAGTATGTGACCTGGCGTAGTGATGAAACCCTGGGAGGAATTGACGGATGCATGACTGCAATCAAGACGGCTGATCCAGACTTTGGTAACCTCGGTCACACAAATATAACAAACTCATAACAAACAAAGTCGGGCTTGGATGAAATAATAATGGTCTACAGTTGCAAATAATGTGCTCATGGTGTAATACAACTGAATTCCCTAGACTGTTATTCACAGCAGGCCTGAAGTATCTGCAAATGTCATTCACGTTCAGACGTAACTGGAAGCAGGATGATTAGTAGAGACTCAGTGTTGTGGCCCTCATGTCTGAAATCAACTTGATTACTTGAGCTTGTTGTTCTTGTTCATGACATTATTCATGATTGGAACAAACCTCCAGTCTGAAATCAAGACATAGTAGGCAGGCAGTCACCTCACTGAACCAACTATTCGGCACACCAGCTGTCACCGTATCGTATTGGAATGATCGTTTTTTCGCTTGAGTCATCGAAATTGATTTACATGCCCTTTTATCTTGTTAAATGTTAACCAGAGTCCAGAAAGGTCTAGCTCAAGGAGTCGAAGGCAGGGAACTTTGACTTCATCTTTGAAGGTGCCTACTAAAAGATTTCCCATTTGGCTTCAAAGTACAGTGAAAACCTTTTACAAGAACACCCGATCTGGTATATTGCATTGACAAAGTCCAAAGTGAGATGACCCCGCTGTGTTCCTTGTTCCCCTGTAGTTATGGGCCATGTGATCAGCACGGGACTGGAGCTGGTGGGAACAGGGCACCTCCGTCCGGCTGAACGAGCGCCTGGCCAGCGCTGTGAGGAGAACGGTGGAGCTGGCCACCGCCCAGGACATCACCCCCAGGGAGAGGCTCCATGTCAGGGCAATGGAGCACTTCTCTCACGGGTAAAAGCCGGAGCCATGTAGCCACCGGGAATACAGGAGGGATAGACGTATGAATGTAATAAGCCTTTGAGGGAGTTTTTAGGGCCCCTGGCAACATGACAAATTTCACCAATACTTGTGAAATAGCACACAGTTAGATAATGTACAGTCATGCTTGAAAGTTTGTGAACCCTGCAGGCGGTGGCAATTATTTTATAGAGGAATAAATTAGAAATCCTTTTCTAAACCTCAAATCTTGATGACGATATCCCAAATAAAAACATGTAGAAATAAATATGATATACTTCCATTGTTGATTCAACAAAACTGGTTTATTCAACAAAAACTCAAGATAGCCCTGTGTGCAAAAATATGTGAACTCCTTCAATCAATAACTTGCTCCTCCTGGCTCCTCCTTCAGCTGTCATGACTTGGAGTAAAAGTCTCCTGGAGCCGCTGATCACTGATCAGTCGCTGGCATCTTCCTTGAGGGATTTTCTCCCACTTAATAACCGTCCGGGTCCACAGGAAGACAAACTGCCCAGGTCATCAGACACTTTGGGTTTTCACCAAACACTTCAATTTTGGACTCATCCGTCCAGAGAACAGACTTCCACAAATCTTCAGAGTTGTTGTTGTTTTTTTTACTGGTTTTAATATTTTTCTTGTGGCTCTTGGTGATATTTTGGAAGGACGTGCAGAGTCTCTGTTGTGATAAATGCTCTCCATTTGTATATCATTTATCTCACAGTGGACTGATGGAGCACATCTCTTTTTGATATGACTTTATAATCTTCCCCAGAGTGAAGCACACTCACTACTCCTGAGCTCCTCTGAGGCTCCTTAGATCACAGCGTGGTGTTTTTCTTTCAGCTGCATGATAACATCAAACTATTCAGGTTTCAGACAAACTCCTCCCCAAAGATCTGACCTTTTGACCTTTGACTTCATAACCGATTACTTACCCAGCTGATTCTACTTAACTACTTTGATTTAACTAATGCAAGAGGAGGTTCACTCATTCTATTCTATAACTTTGGTCATTTTTCTACATGGTGACTGTAGATCCTTTATTTCAGTTTAGAAAAGACTCATTTGGATTAAATAAGTGTTGCATGGTCAAAACATAACATTTCTTTAGCTGCACAAGGGATTCACAAATCTTCACTCATGACTGCATTTGAATTATGCTGTTTTCATAGTGATCTCTCTCAGCTACTGTCCCCCCCCCATCCACAGTGTAGAATTGGGACGAAGCAAGGCGGAGTTATTTCTGGCAGTCACACTCGAGGAGGCGTACAGCTCCTATAGCATATGCAAACCACAAAAAAATGGGTCCCTAAGATCAGGTGGTCTGTGGGCGAATGCATATCTATATCAATCTGTTCCTCCAAAAGAGGAACAGATTGTATTTCTGTATTTCGTATGCTCTGAAGAGAGGACTACTCTGCGGTGCACAAGAGAAGAGAAGGAATGGCATCTGGTCCCACAACAGTAAACCTCACCAATGTGTTTTTGCCTGTCAGGCGACTTTCGTTTATTCCCCCCTGACTTCCTCCCTATGCCGTCACGCGCTTCATGTTCATAATGTCGACCTCTCATAGTCAATGCCAAAGACGTTCTTCTTTTATTTTCTGTCTCATCATTTAATCTTTAGTGTTTTATTTCCCCGTGGTACTCTAGGGTATTATATGGAGAACACATTCCGCTTCTCAATATTGTCTTGGAGAAAAGCGACTATATTTCAAGCTCTTCTGATTCCATGATGTCTCTGTGTGATTGTTGTGCTGTACTGATTCAGCTTATCGCTTCACAGGACTGTACACGTATTTGACAATTAAGCATGCTCCTCACAGGAATTTCCCCAAAGCCTGTGACACGTGGGAAGAGATTCTGGTCGAGCACCCCACTGACATCCTGGCTCTCAAGTTCGCTCACGACGGCTTCTTCTACATGGGAGCCCAGACCCAGATGAGGGACTCGGTGGCCAGGGTGCTGCCTCACTGGAAACCGCATATGCCTCTGTCTGGGTAAGAATACTGAACTGCGGTTGTCACATCCAGTAACCGGATTTTTTATTTTTTTTGGGAGACACTCAAAGGGTCGTTGAGGTTGCGCGAGAGACTGGGAGCGAAACGAGGTTCAGTTTCACAGAGAAAGCGAATGAAAACCCTTTTTTTTTCCTGGCGTGCGTGGGTGGCGGTTGTCAAGGGAAGTGGACCCTTAACGGTGCTTACCGAGAGGTAGACAGCGCCGGAGGAGGAAGCTTTTCAGGTTCGCTGGAGGTGCCTTTGGTGACGGGAACGATACCGTCCTCCAGAGGGTCTTTGATGGAGAGAGTTGTAAAACGATTTGATGTTTTTTTTTTCCACACTTTTTTTTTTTTTTTTAAACGACTACTTTTAAGTATAGAAAGCTGCAAAGCTGCACAGAGTCAACTTACGATTTAACTTTCAACGGTGACATTCAACGGTGATTGCCACATTGATATCTTCACGCTGTTGCCTGTATTAGAGGGTCGTTTATATACAGTACGCCATGACAGTCCCGTAGAGAGAGAGACGGTTCCTAGACAGCTTGGGAATTGGGAGGATGAAGCCCATCACCCCAGTCAATTCCAATCTAATCATCACATTGATTTCAAAAGCGAGTGGAGGTCTTTTAAAGCAACTCCCATTTACTCCCTCTTAACCGCCTTTTGTTATTGCTCGAGGAACGTCTTCTCTCAAAAATCAATACATGCTTATCATCTTCTGTCCGCACTAGGGTTTTTGATTTATTTGTTATTTGTGCTTCCCAGCTACCTGAAGGGACTGTATTCCTTCGGCCTCCTGGAGACGCACTTCTATGACGAGGCTGAGAGAATAGCCAAGGAGGTGAGACTCTCCTCCTCCACGCCAGTCCGTCGTTTATACGGTGTTACTGTTTTTCGTAATTAGGCAGTGCAATTTCCCCGCGGTGATTGCCTTCAATTCACTAAGTAATTTGCTGTTGGAAGTCCAGTAATAAACAGATCCAGTAGTAATTAGACCTCGCCGACCTGCTGAATGCTTGATGCTTAAGAAGTCATGCCAAAGCTGTTATATTTGTCTTTTTTTTTTCCTCCTTTCTTCCAATCCCCACGTCCTCTCCTCCTCTCCCAGGGCCTTGCTCTGACTCCAGATGATGCCTGGAGCGTCCACTCTGTAGCCCACGTCCATGAGATGAAAGCAGAGGTGGACAAAGGCTTGAAGTTCATGGAGAGTACCGAGAAAGACTGGCAGGTGACGGGACGTTTTCATTTTCCCTGCGTTCCTTTACTGAAATAACCAAAAGTTTAAAAAAGGAAAAAACGAGTACAGATGTTTGTTTGTTTTAATTCCAGGGATGTAACATGCTGGCCTGTCATAACTATTGGCACTGGGCGCTGTATTTCATCGAGAAGGTAAAGATCGTAATGAGTTTTCTCAGTCAAGCGCGTAGTTGGCAGTAGAAGTGTTTGCGGAAGTAGTATTTACGATATGCCCCCTCCCTCGGGTTATTCCAAGTGTTGATTATATTGGGAGATTAATTTGTGTTCCCGTCTTACGCGGGAGACTTTTAACACCCTGGCTTATCTCTCGCGTCTTCAATTATCCTGATTTGTCTTTTCCGCTTTCCTCCTCCTCCTCCGCAGGGACAGTACGAAGCCGCTCTGGAAATATTCGACAGGCAGGTTGGTTGGTTGGTGGTTAAGAGCGAGAGAGTGTGTTTTTCTCATCAAAAACTTAAAACGGTACGCCTGTTGTGAAGACGGCAGCGAGGCCCGGCTGTACCGATGCACAGGGGATGTAAAGTAAAAGCAATGGTGTTGTGAATCAAGAGGGCAAATGGAAGTCAAATCCATTTGAAGATACATCTGCGTGTGAGAGTCGAGCGCATCTGCCGCCTGTCATAGTCGATAACTTTCCTTTTACTTCAGTTGTCAGATAAAAATAGAAGATGTGTGTAAACCTTACCATGTGATTTTAATTGGGTGGAATCTAGCAAGACAGGAGAGTCAAAGAGTGTTTTTTGTTATCTCTACTGAAAATGGCACCACGTTGAGTTGGTGTTTGGAGGTGAACGGTGAAAGTATTTCCCTCTTCCCATAAGATATCCACAAGCTGCAAGGCCACCGGAGGCACGTTGGATATGGTAGACGCCTGTTCTCTGCTCTACAGACTGGAGATGGAGGGTGAGACCAGATAAAGATCGAGATAAAGATCGAGATACAACAAGAAACTGCAACTTGTTTCCAGTGCAATTTCTTAAATGAACTGCTATTGTCTTGATAGTGGTGGTGTGATTTGTGTTATTCTGCCTCGTCACTTGTTTCAAGGAAAATAAGGAATTGTCTTTTTTTAGGATTTGTTTTTTTAAGGAAAATACAATGCTACGACTCAATATGAGGCTAAATGATGCATTTTCACGTGTGTGTGTGTGTGTGTGTGTGTGTCAGGTGTGTGCGTGAAGGACCGTTGGCGGGAGCTGCTCCAGGTCACGCTGCCCCACAAGGATGACCACGTGACTTTGTTCAACGACCTCCATTTCCTCATGGTGTCGCTGGGAGCCGATGAAACCGAGGCCTCTCGGCATCTGCTGGAGGGCCTCCGGGAAATGGCTAAGTAAGTTAGTTTCACCCCCCCAACACCACCACCACCACCACTTCTTCTCTTCACTGCACACACCTCAACACACTGTCAGCCTTACATAATACCCACGCAGGCCTTATGTAAAAAAAACCGAGACAGAAACAAGGGTGAGCGTAGGATGGAGGGTTGCAGAGATGGTGCAATCGGGAAAAAAAAAGAAGAAGAGAGAATTTCGGAGCTGCAATCCGTGACAGAGGGCCAGGGTTTTCCCTCCCCGACAGGCGATGTACGAGCAGCCGCTGCCCCTGTGGATGTGTGTGGTTGTAATGTGTTCTGGCATCCTGACCACAGGCTGTCTGACTTCTCCATTTTCCTCCGAGCACACAGCCCACAGAAAAGCCATTGCATTTAAAAACTGGTTCTTAGAAGGAAAAAAAAAAAGTCAGGTTGTTTTTTTTCATTGTTACATAATGTCAGGAAAGAGAGCAGGGTGTGGGGATGAAGCACCTCTGGGGCAAAAGCAGCTCTTAAAAGAGATGAAAAAGAAAAAAATCAATTCCTAAGTGAGGAGTGGAACATTTTCTCCTCAACGCTGCTCGAGGGCTTTGCATTCATTCAGTTTCATCACTCACATATCATGTCACTTTGTCACAGGTTTGCATAGTTTTACATAAGCCTCATTTAGCTTTAATGTCATTTTGCATACTTGCTCTTGCAGTTGGAGGCAATAGCAGCCTTTAAGCATTGGCTAATCCAGAAGAGCCTTACAACCGTATGGGATCTTCAGCCTCAGAACTGAGTGAATCCCACTCAGATGGTTCTGCCTTTCACAGCTCAGTAATGCTGTAATACCGTTTTCACACTGTAGGAATAAACCAAGCCGAAGCCTCGTCTGTATAATGTGTTGTTGATTTTCATAATTAATTTCATAATGATTTAAACAAAATGAGACATATCACATATTAGCACCAATTATGACTTTTTCTATAGATCAAAGCAAGCCGCTCCAATTAAAAATGTTGGCGCTAACTATTGTTAAATCCTTGTTTTATTTTTTCTGATCGGTGATGATCATGTCTGTTTATAAATGCTAGATAAACTTGACTTAGATAAAAGGTTTGACCCATTTAGCACCAATTCAGCTGCTAATCTGAAAACCTTTTAAGCAGATCAGAGTGAAATTCCTGCATCAATGTTTTCCTGGAAAATTCACTGTTCTGTAGAGGTAACTTCATACATATGAATGTAACAAATATGCAGCGAATGACTACTAGTCTATTTCCAGCCTGAATCAGCTGAGGAACACAATACATGCTTTCTTTTCAACGGCTCTGCAGCACTTTCAACATTATCTTTCTTAAAGGAAGGTTTGTCCTTACATACTGCATGCCAAAAAAACATTGTGTACACATTTCTAAACCTTTCTCCCACACAAAGAAATGTCTCAAATCAAATCAAATCACATTTATTTGTACAGCCCTTAATCACCGTTACAGTCTCTAAGGGCTTCACAGTGCCCAACATGTGAGAATAATAATGATTAGTCTCTTCTTCCTTTCTCCGCAGAGAGCCAGGGGACAACCAACAACATCAGCTGGCTCAGCCCATAGGCATACCTATGTGTGAGGCCCTGGTGGAGTACGACCGGGGCAACTACAGCCGAGCGGTGGAGCTGCTGCACCCTGTACGCTACCGCATAACAGAAATAGGGGGCAGCGATGCACAGGTGAGGGCCGTAGCCAACGGTAACCAAGCAAAACAAACGAACGGGCCCAAAACAAACGCGGTTCTCCTAAGCGCAGATGATATGCACTTCGCCTTGAGGCTTTATTTACTCGTGATGTTGTTGACCGCGCTGAATGTGTTTTCCTGTGCAAGATGCTGAAATCCCTGTTATTGTGCGAGCGGCCCACTCATCTCAGACAGCGGAGTTAGGCCAGAAGTAAAGAAGAAATCCCATCAATGTAGCCTGTAGCCAACGTAGCAACGTAGCCTTAAGTGTGTGAATGTATATCACAATGCAGCCACGTATGAATAATGGATCTGTGTGATGGATGTTGATGGGCTTCATGCGGCGTTGTGTCTTCAGGGTACCGTTCCCCCAGGTGCAACAGTGTACATATAACACTATTAAAGGGAGAGGGGAATCTGTGTTGAGTGTTGGTTCGTTTTTTTTGTGTCCTAATGGCTGAGTTTGCTATTTTCTTTCGCAGAGGGATGTCTTCAATCAGCTGCTTATTCATGCAGCCATGAAGTCTGAGAAGAAGCAGCACCAGAAACTGGCAAGGTAATGCACGAAAGGGATTTCGAGCCGACGTGCAATTCTGCCTCTCTGTCCAGTACGATCTCGTCCCTGCTCATCTTAGCCCTCCGAGGTTTTTATTTTCTCTCTTTTTTTTGCGTGAGTTGCCTTCATAAGCTACCGAGGGAGTAGAGGAGGGGGGAAAAGGAAGATCTTGCACAATCTGTACCGCTGTATTTCATCATGTTGCTGTGTGTAGTCGCTGTTGTAGGCTGCTGTTTGCTCTAGCTCCCTTTCTTTTGGGTCTGCAGAAACAAAGCAGTACGCTCCCCATTATATAAGCAGCATCCCCCCCCCCGCCTGTATAGCGCCGCTACACCTTTTATTATTGATCGGATTAGCCTCTCAGCGTGTAGTCTATGTTCATCTCTTTGTTCTCTCCGTGTTCTACCCAATTCCTCCAGATGTCTTTTGGTGGAGCGCGACGCCGTGAGGCCGAAGCTCCCCGATGACTGATCGTCTGATCCAGAGAGCCCATGCTCTCCATGGCTAGGCTGATGGCGAGCCACGCAGAGCACTAACCCCTGGGAAAAAAACATCAGAGCTCCAAGATGATCTAATTTATTTGGTTTTGGCCGACACCATCCCGGGCTTTACCGAATGGGCAACTTGGGACTGTTGTGAAGATAGTTGGTACCTTCATACTGCACTCTCTGATTTAGTACAGGGCTAGCTGCTCGCTCAGATGACTGATTCTTTAGCCTGATTAGCTAACAACAACGATGATGATGATGATGATGATGATGATGATGATGATGATGATGATAATAATAACTTCATTAACCACATTTTATTAGCAAACATATCACATGTAAATAAATTCTTCATGTCAAGATCAATACAAAAATCATGTTTAAAACCAATAAATGTACACTTTTTTGCACAATTTTGCACTTTCAGATGCGATGACTTTGTTGATTTGTGCAGTGGAGTGCACCAGAGTCGCCCGCAGGCAACGGCACATTAAAAAAAACTGGGGAAATGTACTTAAGAGTTGCAGTGATACAGTAGCAGTAAATAAGATGTCCTTGCAGATGTCAGTGGAGCCGAGCAGAGTGCTGTTAGTTCTTTTCTTCTTCCGCGGTCTTCATCTTCCACCCGTGTCAGCCCGCTCTCACAGCAACCGAGCTAATCTCATCTTGGATCTGAGCGATCAGGATCTGGGACAGCACGATGCCTGCAATCTAGAGGACAGCAGCAGCCACTTTAGTTTGCAGAACACTCTGCATCCCGTACGGTCGGTACATCTCAAGGTCCCTCGGAGGTGGTGTTGTTGCAAACGCTCATTTGGCACAAGGATGAAATGTCTGAACAATGAGGTCAGGCTGCCCGGCCAGGATTACATCATCAGGGATTACATTTTCTTCTATTTGTTCAAGTGTCTCTTTAGGTCTTAATTCAGACTAGATTCTGTTCATATCCTACAGAACTGAACAGGGAAGCATTTTTTTTTTTCTCACACCCACTTTGCACTTAATACAAACAGTTGGACTTAAATTTGACCTGCACAGACAAAACTTAAGACATTTGTAGTTCGATCATCAAAGTTACTTAGTGGCGATCCCCACTAACGAAGGTTGATCTGTGTAGATGTGGAAGAAAAGAGCTTTACTGCACATCAAAGCAATAGGAATACTAATGCAATTGTCTTGACAGGACTCATGTGTAATTCACACACTTTTCCACTGGGTGCAATCACCGGGGACCCAATCAGACAGATATGAGAGAGCGAGACAATATCGCACATCAGGCTGACGATGCATAAGCACAACTACGTTTTGAGAGCGAGAGATGAGACTGCAGTAACAAAAGAAGATGAATAAGTGAGACAACCGGTGTGAATTTGATTTCATGGCCACTCTTTAAAATTTCGATATGAATTATTAACAGCGCTTATTGCCACGGGATTTGAGGTGTGATTTGCAGCAGTTGAAGCAGTAGTAACCTAGTTTCTGAGCTACACCAGAGCGCATTACCTCATGTACACTTCTACCTTAGTGGCACATTAATCTGCGTCTTTACTCTAGAGAGGCAATGTAATAAATAAATGGGTCACATGCTCTGTTAAAGTTTCATATCACCCTTTTTTTTTTTAGGGATGGGGATGTTCTGTTAGGTAAACCCCAGATTATCCATGCTAGTTTTTACACTGGAACCTCTCTGATTGACGTTTGTTTGTGGGTTACTTCAGGCAAGGTGATGTGGTCCTGAACGATGAAGTGTTGCTCTGCAGTTTCATCCCCGTCCAGCGCAACCCGTGAAGTTACCTATTCAATATGCCGATTGCTACACAATCAATCTGGTGCGCTTCCAGTTGATGCCTGTATTGATGCCATTTATGTGCGAGTTCACCTCAGGCAAGACTAGACCCACATTGGCCCCCTGAATGTGCAATATAGATAGAGTCAGGATTGTGCAGGGTTGTCTCATTAAGCTGTGTGTGTGTGTGTGTGTGCGTTTACCTGAGGCAATGCTAGACCCAGGGCAAGCGCCCCCATCAGCAATAGATGAGACTCAATCCACATGACGGCTCTGTCTGCACAGCCCACTGGGTAGATGGACTCATTCGCTTCCAGGTAGCTCTGGGTTTGGACGCCAAAACCGCACATGGTGTTAATCACGGCCTGTATGACCAGACAGACAGCAGCGAAGAGAGACGGAGAGATTTAAAGATCAACTCTTAACTTGAACGGTTGAACTCTTTTATCGACAACGTAAACCAGCAATATTGAGGAAGTGCTTACAGGCGGCTACAAGGCTCAGTGTTATTTGGTCTTGATGCAGGCCTTAACTATTCTAACAGCCATGAGTGTTTCAGGAGCCTGTGGACTGTAAGGGAGGAAGAAAGAGGGAGGCGAAAGAGGTGAGAGAGAGAGAGAGAGAGAGAGAATCCAACACAACCAAGCTACTTTGATGTGACACTGTCCAGTATGTCATTTCTCTAACACGCCGTGCAGTTGCAGGGTACGGGCAGCAGGTCGCAGCACCACATCAATTCCTCTTTCCTCTTTAATTAATTGATTTTTTTTTTTTCCACCCATGTAGGAAAAAGGTTGTGCTGATCTGTTCTCTGTCTAGCTTGATGTATAATCAATACTAGTGGGATGGATCTACATGCGGCCTTTTAGTTTTCTGTCTTCACACAAACGACTTGTCAGTGGTGTCCTGTAATCTGCGCCGCTGCTGTCTCTCTGCATTTGCGGTCGGACATGCTGTACGTGTGCAGTCGTGCATTCATGTATGTCAAGTACAGCTAGCATTTATTCCTCTCTGTACACATCTACACTAGTTGTTTTTTTTTATGCATGCATGCATCTGTGTGTGCATGCACCGTAGGTTCAGAGGCTCTACAGTACAGAGGAGGAACCCACCTCTCCGGGCACGGGGGTGCAGCAGGAGTAGGGTACAGCACAGCGCTCTGAGCTGGGGTTTCCCTGTGTACAGTTAAAGTACAGGTTCCAAGACCAGTCGGTGTAGTTGTTCCACCCACAACACTTGAACTGAGAGAGACAGAAAAGGGGGTGGGGGGGAGGGGGGAGAGAGAAGACAGCAAAGGTATATATTTAGAAATTTTTGGACTTGCACCGCAGTGTATATTTTGCCAGCCTGGACTTCTCCCAAGGGGGAAAGTCCAGGATCACAAGCGTTGCCAGCGTGTGCAGATGGAAGTGGAACACCGCACGAGGAGACGCCACAGAGCACAGGAAGTGTATGTTCCTTCCTGGTAGAGTTAGGGTTATTATTTATTTTCTCATGTGGAAAATCCCCCCTCGAGGCCAACATAACACAACGTACTGTACAAGACCTACAGCTCTGTGGCCGACTGGCTGCGGTTTCCCTCGCTTTGCTGCTCTGACACATCCTATAAAGCGCTAGCTGTGATCAATCCCAAGAAATTGTGTGATGCGGCTACGGCTACAGAAACAAGTCTCACTCTAGCTAAGCGGAACAGACCGGAGCACCTCTTTCTGAATGTAATCCATCAGGTTCTGCAGATCCAGGTCGTCCCTGTAGTGTACTATGGCTTTCTTCACAAACTTCCCCAAAGCATCCCGGGTCTAAGAAAGAGAGAGAGAGAGAGAGAGAGAGAGAGGGGCGAGAGGCAGCGCTGTATAATGGCGGCACATACACATGAATGGGAACACATAACATATTCTTGTCAGCTTTATGTGAACATCCTACGGGATTCATCTTGACAAGGCAGCGTGGCGCGGGGGACCTGCAAACCGGGGAGCAAGGTACCCCCCCCTAATGCGGCAAGATGTGCTCTAATAACAAATGTGTTACAATGATAATGAGACCATTCACTCCTTGGAGATCAGCCACCATAGCCCCCCCCACACTCCTCTCCTCCCACACACACACACACACACACACACACTCCTTTTACCATGTTGTTTTGAATTCAGGTATTAAAATTGTGCGCCACTGTATTTTTTTTTTTGTAAGCTTTCAGCATTTATAATAGGTTGAGGTCCATTAGATGCATTTATTCTCACTTTCAGGGTATTAGCAAGCTCTTGCAGTAGCATTCACACACTATGGAGTATGGAGGGATGTAATCATGGCTTTTATACACACATAATAGATGCATGTCTCTTTGCTTTTGGAAACTCTCAGCACAAAGGGAGGCATGTTTTTAAATTCAGCTAATAAGCTCACTGTTTGCTAATACGCTGACTGAACTTTCAAATTTAATAAAACTTGAAATGAAATCAAGACAGCGGTTTGCCGGAAGGCTTTGCGAGTTGTTCTTTTGCATTGCAGCTCACACGACGATAAATATGACGAGCTGCATCCCAAGAGGTTGTGCAAATAGATTGATAGATGGGTTTTTTTTTACGTCATAGCACCCCTCCACCACCTTCTGCTGTCTCTCCACACGGCGTAGCGTCCTGGTGGGGCCCCGGTGCCTCACCATCACACCTCCTTCGTGTCATTAGCGGCGGAGTCTCCTTGAAGGGATCTGTTGAAATGGAACATTTGGTTCCACTTTGAAGTGCCGAAGCATTTGAATCATTTAGCGAGGAAGGATGCTGGGAGGGATGTTAAACTGCTCTGTTTAGCAGCAGGCAGGGGGAACGCTGACAGAGAACACAAGGGAGAGAGGAGGAGGAGGAGGAGGAGGAGGAGGAGGAGGAGGAGGAGAGGTATCATCAGGCACCAGGCGCCTCCTCGCCACCAGACACTGGTGTCAGGGAACGTTGCCACCGCTCGCTGTTGTGTTTTTATCCCCCGTGGACCCCTAATGGGAAGGTACTGTAGGAGATAAGTAGATACTAGAGGGAGTATCCTTCCCTTCCTTGTAGTCTACAAATCAGTCAGCAGGCATGTATATGCAGGGCTCAAACACACAGTCACACACACACTGATTTCTGCTACTGTTTCCGTGTATTTGTGTGTGTGTGTGTGTGTGTGTGTGTTGCGTGCTCTGCTCCTTCAAAAAGGTCAACATCACGCGCACGATGTGATGCTGCATCGATTTATTTAAGCTTTATCTGTCTAACCACACATACAGCATGTCCAAAAAAACTTGCAAAATCAATAGGAGTCTGTGGTCAAGGGAGCAGTCTGGCTGAGGAAGAGAACTGATGACCGATTCATTATGACGGATGTGTAAAATGTTACCTTTTAGTGATTTGTTGCATTGCCTTCATCTTATTGAGCAACGACACTAAAGGGGGCAACAAACACAACAAATACCTGATCTGAGTAGAAGAAGCCCAGAACTGCTATGGCCATCTGGGTGAGGAAGACCAGGGTCAGGCTTAAGGAGAACTGGAGGGGCAGAGAGGTGAGACAGGTTGAAACACACACACATACATACACACATACACACACACATACACAGGCAGTATCACAACAGACTCGCAGGCCTGTTATTACACCTAATATCTAAGATCAGCTGTATCATGTGTCAATAATAGGGAACGTGTCTGTTGCATCCGTTACTGTCTTGAGGAGGCGGATGTTCTCTCGCAGCGCTCCGATGCAACCACAGAAAGTGATGAAGAACATGACCACGCCCACCACGATGAGGATGATGGCCGGGTCGATCAGGAATGTGTCCCGCACCGTGTCTGACAGAAACACACAGAAACAGACCCTTTTTTAGATACCTCTTCTCTCTCCTTCCTTCCTTCCTTCCTTCCTTCCTACCTTAATCTTTTTTTTACTTCCCATTCATTGACACTGTTTTAACAGACAGAAACAGACCCTTGTTTAGATACCTCTTCTCTCTCCTTCCTTCCTTCCTTCCTTCTTTCCATCCATCCTTCCTTCCTTCCTTCCTTCCTTCCTTCCTTCCTACCTTAATCTTTTTTTACTTCCCATTCATTGACAGTTTTAACAGACAGAAACAGACCCTTTTTTAGATACCTCTTCTCTCTCCTTCCTTCCTTCCTTCCTTACTCCCTTAATCTTTTTTTTACTTCCCATTCATTGACACTGTTTTAACAGACAGAAACAGACCCCTTGTTTAGATACCTCTTCTCTCTCCTTCCTTCCTTCCTTCTTTCCATCCTTCCATCCTTCCTTCCTTCCTTCCTTAATCTTTTTTTACTGCACATTCATTGACACTGTTTTATGGATACAGTTCACTATGGCTCCTTACTGGCCTCTGCATAAAACCACGTGAAAACAATGACAACAGCAAAAAAAAAAAAAAAAGTGTGTGCAACTCAAACAGGCGACCATCCCACCAACACACAGCTACAGCGACTGTACAATGCATGCAAGCAGCAATTCCTCCCAGTCCTCTCAGTCCTCTCCTTATTTTCACTGCGATCACCAAGCAGGAGCCGAAGTGACATTTTAAAATCTAAGGATAGCCACTTCGTCTCGGAGAAGCTCAACACAAGAGCGCAGAGCGTTTTTGGAAAGTGCACTTGTGAATGTTGTTGAAGAAAGCATCGCTTGTACGCACCCGTTGCTTTCTGGGCCTTCGCGTACACGCCTATCGCAACGATCAACAAGGAGAAAACCTGCAGAGGAAAAAATTAAAAAAAAGAGGGAGATTGTTATGATTTATTTGAGTAAACCCACATCAGAAAATGAGGAACACACAATCTGAATCTAACGGCAGGTCCGACAGGTTGCTACATTTCCTCCCCCTCCTATTCAAGTTCAAGAGCTGAGACCTCCATCTGTCTTTTCAGAGATGAACCTTCAGAATTCAATGCGTGTTTATTTGGCTTTCAATGTGAGAGCATTGTCTATTTACAGCTGCCTGCCGAGTACAACTTGACCTTGGCGAGAAAAATCCTGGTTACTGTCTGCCCAGGCTTTACTGAGTTGCTTTTCTCTCTCCACCGTTATTGTAGTTGCTTACTATAGAGAATCCTTTTCTCAGTGGGATGAAACACAGAGGCAGGGAGACAGAGCAAAAGCAAGAGGTGGTCTGTGATGTTTGGTCTTCTTAGCGTAGGTGTTTGTGTCTTTTGCACACACTGTTGGAGCTGATCTGTCTGAAACTAGCTGTGCGCGGGAGAAAAAAAAACCTTGAAAACAATCAGTATAGCAGCACACAAAAAGTGTTGACGACCCAACACGAGGCAAAGAGAACCTCGCTAATGATGTCTCGAGACAGAGAGAACGTTTAGCTAGCGCAGAAGTGACGAGAGTTGCGAAATGACTGGCGCTTCATTGCTCGCTCGTTGTTCTCAGTGAATGTGTTGGGTGTGATGAGGTGTCGTTACGAACCGCAAAATCGCGAGGGAGGCGAGAGTGATGGGAGGAATTAGATTGATTGCATTGTCAGCGCTCATTTTTCTTTCCAGGATTGTTTTTGTCTCACCTCAAATAACCATCTGCTTGGCTTGGCTTTCATTCTCAGGCTTGGGATTCGTCATTCTCTTGATTGCTAATTGTGTGTGTGTGTGTGTGTGTGTGTGTACCAAATGCATTTTGTTCAGCCTGTGTAATCCTTAGAGGTCACGAGGATCTGCGGTCGGTGGTCTAATTTGCTTTTAAAGAGATTCACCGAGGAGTCCCGCCAAAACCAAAATGTTCTGCACTGTAGCGAAAGCAAAGCGTTACTTTGAAAACGCTTTGCTTTGTCTCCCCTCACATTATTGAATCAATAAAATGTTGTCACGGCAAGACAATACCCCGACAAAGCACCAAGCACACTGATGACACACATTTGCTTTGGAGCCGCAGTATTTTCAAGTTTTTTTTTGTGAAAGCAATAGGGTAATTCCTCTTGGGTGTCTGGGCGCAGCTGAGAAGAGGAATATTGGCTGAGTCTGCTGTGCGCTCGCTTGCACTGTCATTTGTGTGGCTGCTTACTGTGTGTGTGTGTGTGTGTGTGTGTGTGTCTGTGTGTGTGTGTGTGTGTGACTATGTGTGGCGGCAGAATAGGAGACACACAGTGAATGTATTCCGGCAATGTTTTCGGGGCTTTTCAAAGGGATGAATCAGGCTTCTCCTGGTGGATTGTGCGGGGAGGTGAAAGCCAGCTGAACTGAGCCATGGGGACTAGGGTGTGTGTGTGTGTGTGTGTGTGTGTGTGTGTGTGTGTGTGTGTGTGTGTGTGTGTGCGAGGACAAAGGCCTGATGGATTAGGGCTGCAGTGTTCACTTCTGAGCCTGAGTCTCTGATAAACAAACACAACACAGGCGAGGCTGTTTTGGCCCGGCTGCAGTTACTGTTGATTGGCTCCACGCACAGTAAGACTCCAGTCCAGCCGCTTGCACAGGCTGCCCCCCTTACTGCGCTCCTGTAGGATTGGACGAACAAGATATGATCCATGCGCGGTCGTAAAGAAAGTGAGTGAATGACTGTGCGTGCGCGTGCGTGTGTGTGTGAGAAAGCCAGTGAGCTGAACAATGACTGGGGACAAAGGCCTGATGGATTGTTGGAACGGTTGCGTGGAAGTGTTTTATCCTCCTACAGTACGTCTCCTTCTCCAGCAGCCCCGGCAGCAGGTGCATTGGCAAGCCATTCGTAATAACAGCCGACCGTGGAGCTCATGTTTTGGGACTCGCACCCGCAATGTACAGCACGGACTGAAAACCCCCTGAACGCACCGCCATGTAGAACACCTGCAACTTTTTCCACTGCAGTATTTGTCAAATGAGAGAAAATACATAGAAGCATCCGGACAGACTATTAGTCCTCCATGCCAGGTGATTGATGGGTTCATGGTTTTACACTGATGCATCTGTGAAAGTACCTATTACTATTGTAAATGATCTCAAAGTAGATAGCAGTGGGGGGGGGTTCCTACTGTTTCCAGCTCAGGATACTATCTGAATTATATTTCACTTTATTATTGATAGGCTTTTTTCTTTTGCCTTTTTAAAAATTTTTGGTTCTGTTTTTCCCCCCCTTCTGCTTCAGAGTGAATATCTCTATTTCTGTTTTTGGAAGAGCTTCAACTCCCTGATTGCTTCGCGATTCGTACACTCAGAAATATTCAGAATATTTGGTGTCCCATGACTTACAACAGCGGTGCTTCTTTCTGCGGTGGCCCGTACAGCTCAAAAAAAAAAAAAAGAGAGATTCCCTTCGGGGGCAGAGCAGCGACTCTACTCACCCAGAATAAGAAGCTGAAGAAGAAGAGGAAATATCTGATCCAGGGGTTGATGAAAGAGAATGTCTCTGCCCGGTTCAGATGCTGCTTCCTGTCCATTGTTTACGGGCTTTTCTGCAGTCCGAAGAAGTCGAGTTACAGTGCGTTTTTTACTCCAAAACAAGCCCCGGATCCAGCCCCACCCCGGAGATATTTGGGCACCATGCGAGTCAGCAGCTGTGGAGAGGGGTTAGCTTGCACCGAGGGGTCAGGCCGGCCAAATAAGGGGGTGCGGAGCTGTGACGCTGCCCCGCCATGCTGGTAGGGCCCAGAACGGTCTCTGCAGGTCAGATTACACAAAAAGTATCTCTGGCCTGACTGCAGCTGAATGGTCCGGAAGCTTTGGAGTATTGTCAGCCTGCCACTGGGTTACAAACCTTCTCTCTCTCTCTCTCTCTGAAATCTCTCTCGTAGTGGCCTCTCTCGTTTCAATGTCAACGGGTACAGCTTCTGAAAAGCTCCACGATCCATTCCGTAAATGGGGGGGCGCTATGGATTCTCTTTAAGTCCACCTGGTTGTTTGCATCTACAGAGTAGCATCAGAGCTTTCAAAGACAGATGCACGCTTGTAAAAAATGTAGCAGAGCGGCAGTTGACTGAGCGTGGACAAAGACAGCTTTGGGAGGTGAGAAGAACATCTGACGTGCTCTGCTGATTATCGTCCGGCAGTTCATCCTCATGCAGCCGCAGTGCCGTTGGTGCCACTGATGTTTCAGAGTAAAGCTTCTTGAATTTGAGCGTTTTAAATGTTGCGTAATGTTACGGTATCCCCTAATGAGTCATAGACCAAAGACTGTCAGACCATCAAATCTGTAACGCCGCTCAGATGTAAAGCTCAATTGCTCACCGGAGTGTCTGTCAGCGTGAGCCGAATGATTATCTGGGGATGAGATTGATGGCACAAAATAAAGTTCATCTGAATGTAAAAAAAAAAGAAAAAAGAAAAGAATGGACCCCACTAATTCAGGCTTTACTGACTCTCTGGTCTCTCATGATGAGAAAGAGTTGCTCATAATTCAACCTGTCCTTGGCAGCAGGAGTGTGTGAGTATACTTAATCGGAGGTTGTTTTTTTTTTAATCGTGACATGACAAGTTTATCCTGTGGAGTGACAGAAGGGCACGAGGTCCCCCAGGTAATAGCTGCTTTGTGCGTCTACTCCATGTACATGAGGGCTTAACGAGATTGATCTCTTCTGAGATGAGGTAGCAAGCTGTGTTCGGTCCCACACTGTGTCCTAAGTCATAATTGGGCGTTTGCTAGATTGCTAGGCACAATAAAAGTTGACTCTAAACTCACTGAGAAGAAGAGCTGTTCATTTTCAAGGCCAACCATTTTTGTTTTTCACCTTTCATAGTTTAAAGAAAATGCAGCTTTTTGTTCTCTCTCTGAACATTTCCTCAGATCTGTGAATAGTCTGAACAGTGTTTAGTTTAATTGCATTTTAAGTGGTCATTATAAAATTACGCTTTTGTATTGCACAAAGTCTACTTCAGATAAGAATAATGAGAGACATGTTTTAAAAGCTAGCTCTGAAGTTTTGAAAGAACAAATGGTATGAAGCTTAGCCTTCAGCGGTATTTGTCGTGCTGTTCTGATATGTCTTCACACGTCAAAACAGGATGACAAAGACAAAAAAACAACTATCTGCTTTTGAGGTAAGTTTTGAGTTTTGAGTTTACTTGGGGAACTAGAAGAAGAAATCTGAACAGGAAGCCGTTCTATATTCTGCCGGCAGAAGAACAATGTTGTTTGGGGACAAAACTAAACGGTCTCATTGAAATGAAAGCCTTCCCAATTTAGGTTAATGAAATGAGTTCTGTTGCAGATGAGGAAACAAATGTGAAATGCTGTAAAAAAAATGTATTCACCGTTGAGTCTATTCACTTTATTTCAGTACATGTTACTAATACAAAATAATCTGTACAAAGGCTAAAATAGGTCATATTTTTGCATAGAAGGAACAGTGATGTAAAAGAAAAGCCAGGATGGAATGGCACAATAAAGTCCAATCACTATCACACAGGGGGCCTGATAACAATTAGGTTAACCAAAAGGATAAAGCTCAGTACAAAAATACTCTGCTGCTCACACCATGCTGTAGAAATACTAGACAGATAGGCCAATGTTACCACTTTCATCATCATCATGTCTCCTTTCTCCTCACAAAACCTCCGTTCGACTGACTGACTACGATTAGTTCATCTGAGCATCTGAGGACAACTATCCCTCAGGTTTTGTGATATTTGAAAAAGAAAAAAAGAGGCCGCTTTAAAAAGGGAGATCCCCGCCATCTTTTTCATGTAGTGCGCCATGGGATCTGCCGTGACACCGTTTCACTTTGCTCTTCACGCTAAGTCCTCATTACCACCCCAAAATGGTTTCACAAGCTATTTAAGTACTGTGTACATAATTGACAGTGATAAGGAAAAAAAGGGAATACATCAAGAGCGCCATGACAACATGAAAGGCAATGAGCGTACGTTATCGTGGGATTTTGTGACACTCTTTTCCTTTATTTAAAAAATAGTTATGTTTTAGAGAATGACGATAATGTGGTGCACCACCTAATATAGATATTGAGAGTGCTTTTACATGTTAGCAAAATAAAAACTCCACAGGACGAGGCTGACGGTATCAGGTAGTGCCACCCAGCAGAACACAACATCAAACACACCATTTCAAGAGCATACATTTCCACTGCTCATATTCGGCTTTAGCACTGAAGAAGGGTTAGGAGGAAAAAATCATAAAGCATATGTCAAAGGTGGTTTAAAAACAATAAAAAAATAATAATAATAATAAAAAAAAAAGAAAGAAACTGGAGTGGCTTTATCTCAAAATTCCTCACAGCGGACAAAACCCAATTACTGCGTGTGCACTTCTTCCTTTTCCATCTCAGTGGCTTACTGGCAGTGCTTCCATGGATGAGAGGGAATACTTCATACTCCTTCCAACAAAAAAAAACCCAACTTGTATGAAAAATGTGTCTTTCACTACAAGCTGCAAATAATGTAACATAAAATATGAAAACCATACTAACAAAAAGAAAAACAAACACAATTTACATTTAATTTACACGGCTCCTCAACTTGAAATGAAATGAAAACAAGGAGAACTAACACACGGGAGAGGATGGAGGAGATAGATAGAACGGGTTGTTAGGGTTAGGCAATTCAAAAATTAGAAGGTGCCAATTAACAAATGTTAACGCCAATGTCACGAGTACTGGCAGGGGGGGGGGTGGTGCAGTACAACAGCTGTCAAATGAGTATATTTACATCCGGGGGGTGAAGGTACGGGAGTGATGTAGTGAGATGAGCTCCGTTGTAATAGATCACACTCTACAAGATGAATCGCTGGCATTTCACATAATGGGCCTCACACTGGCAGTTTTAAAAGACATACTGCAGATAATACTAGCACGTCCTAATTTAATTAAAAACGAGATCTCAATATAGAGAAGCGCGACAACCGTGCAGCTTTTCCCCCTTCGTGCCGGGTGCCAAAATTCCTCCCTCTCTCCATTCTGACTTAATTACTTTAACTGCCTGTAGCAACGTTAAGACAGAAAGGCGTTTGCACCCGTTTGTAGAGGAACAGAGGCGTTTGTAGAGGAACATCCCGAAGACTAATCCGCCCCCCCAAAAAAAACAAAAAAAAACAAATGCTAAATGGTGTCATGTTCTCACAATGAGTGATACTGAGCTGTCATGAAACATAAAAGCCAGTAAAAAAAAAACACCCTAAAACAAAACAAAAACAGTATATTGTATAAAAACAAACATGAAACAATATGCAACCAATGTACAAAAATAGCATTATTAAACAGCTTTTTGTTAAAGTGAGAGGCATTTACGTGCTAAAACATGAATCGACAACATTTTGCTTTGATAAAACAGTGGGAGCTAATTGACAAGGGGAGAAGCTGAAAGAGAGTGAAGACCGAGCGCAGAGGAAAAGCTTGATATCAGCACAACCTCCTCAGATCAGAGAGCGCTGAGACAGTTACACCTTCTGCATTCAGGGTTTCTGAAGTATGACATGAGACTCGTAGACGTTCGGGGTGTTTTTTTTTCCCCTCCTCCTCCTGTTCAAAATGTGCCTCTGCGTTCTCCGATTTGCAAAGCCAGACTACGCGACGCCACAAGATATTGATCTTACCCCGCTAATCATACGGGTTTATCGTGCGATTTCGCGGCAGTTTCATCTGATTTGCACTGTTCTTTAAGGGTAAATCAGGTAAAAGGATCTTTCTGCCTCACTGGGAGGAGAAAAAGTCTTTCAAGTCGCCAAAAAAAATCGCCACTGTATTTCTCGTGTCGGTGCTGCAGGTGCTCCGAGCCTCTGCTGACTGAGGCAGTAAATAGAGGATGTGTTAGAGAGTTTGTGGAGGCAGCCGAGCAGAGGAGATCTGACCACTCATGCCTGGTGCTGTACATCAGCAGCTGTCATGTTTCCCCTGCGGACACAACAAGGAGAGGTGGAGCATATGGGGGGGGGGGGGGGGGCACGGGGTGAATCACAGCCGGCGGGGGTCACTGCACATCACGAGTCTCCAAATCTGTTGCTTTCTGATGCGCCAAATCTGCGGCTCTGAGATTTAAGTCGTTATAAACAGGGGAAAAAAAACAAAAAAAAAAACAGACCACAATGCTAAGAATGACTCCGGGTGGTGCAGTGACATGAGTGAAAGTTGTCACGCTTGGTTCATCTTTTTTGCTTTTTTTCCGATGTCGTGCAACGTTAGCCCGTGTAGCAGCGATGCACAGTGTCTGAGTTCTCCGGGCTTCATCTCGGACGACACCCAGAACAGAGCCACTTCTGGTCCCGAACGATTGCTCTACCCATGTTTTCCAACATACGAGTAAACAGCTGGACAGTTTGACCAGTCACCTATCCTCTCAGGTTAATGATGAGGCAAGTCCACACACACCTCTCTCTCTCACACACACACACACACACACACACACACACACACACGTAGAGCTGAGAGCCTAGAGCAGGAAGTCTATTAGAAAGCGGAGATTGCGCCGCAAAGGCGTTTTATCAAAGTCGCCGGACCAGATGTGCATGTCGTCTCGTTCTTACGGCGCCGGGCTGGCGTCCATGCCTCCTGCAGGGAACCGCTGGTAAACAGGCGTGAACAGATGTGTCCTACAGGGCATGTCGCCGCACCTATTTGCGACGACCGTGATGATGTCAAGCGGAGATGCTTTCTGACATGTAGGCAGAAATCGGGAGAAAAAAACGGACGGAGACAGAGAGAGAGAGAGAGAGAAAGAGAGAGAGAGAGAGAAGGGATGAGGAGAGCAGAACAAATGGATGAAGAGCTCAAGAGCACAGAAGAGAAAGGCTCCAGCTTCCTTCACTCTCGCTACCGATGACAGCGGTGATGCCTGGAGACAGCACGTCTGCTCTGTTCTTGCCTCCCCCACCTCCATCCCCCTCCACCCCCCCTGTCCTTGCCTTTCTACATGTCTTTGTGCCTTGTTTCTCTGCAGCTCGGACATACAGACATGCAAGTCTTTTCTCTCTCTCTCTCTCTCTCTCTGGAGGAGGAACTGCATCACCTGCATCTCTTCACATGACAGTCCTGGTGGGGCCCTCTCCAAATAAACAGCCATTTTACCACCAAACCGATTGTTTCAAGGGCAATGGGAATACTGCTGCAGCATGACAGTACGGTAGATGTGTGTGGGTGTGTGTGTGTGTGTCTTCACGTGCATATATGTGCTTTCGGATAAGAGTGAAATTACTGTGAGCATACTGCGTGTGGAGATGGCTGCACCTATAATTGCCCCAAAGAAAAAATTCAGGTAAAACCAATCCACCAATCATTCTTCATGCTAAGTGACATTCTGCCGTCACACCCACGATCGCAAAAATCTCTCTAGCAGACAAAATATGTGAATCATGGATTACATCAAACCTCTATGCCCCCCTCTGCAGCAGCGTCACGTCAAATCCAATCCCACACACACACACACGCACACACACACACACACACACACACACGCACACGCACACGCACACTGTACGTCTGAGAGCTCATTGCACTGATCTGTTCAACACTTACATTCCACAGGAGCATCAATGACACACTTTAGAAAAACGGGAAAAAAAGTGAAAATATGGACACGTCTGACATTTCAACGACAAAGGGAAATCTGTGGAGTAGAAAACTAGCATGCCATGTCGAAACTTTTTTTTTTTTGTCATATACAAGGGAAAGGCGGGGGGGGGGACTTAACATTAATCAACATGAGGAAAAAAAGGAAAGTCCATGAGAGCTGGAGGGTACTACTGTAAATATCAGTTTCATGTCTTTGCCTTGGGGGGGGGGGCATTAGTAAAGCGTTCATTGTCTCAAGAGTCCATCCTTCCAGCAAATTGTTAGTCCCAAGCAAAAAAAAAAAATTAGAAATGTACTAAAGAGGAGCGACAACCAATGGGATTTTCTTTTTTTTGTTGTTGTTGTTGTTGTTGTTGCCAAAAGTAGATGTCCTTTAAATTCCAGTTGTGTTACTCTTTGGCAAAACGAATGGTGAGTGGAGAGAGAGAGCAGAACAGAGTGGGAGGGGGGGGGGGGGGACACAGCTGGAATCTGTACAGAAGGTCTGCAAAGGGGCAGAAGGATGCTGTAAGGGAGTTATAAAGGGGAGAGGGGGGGAGGGGGGGCAGGGGGGGGTGTTTATCCAGAGTCTATCCCATCAGGCAGTGGGGCTCCTCCTCCTCTCCAAGTGTGCCTTCCCTCGGGGCGTCAGGCGTCATACTTCTTCCCCGTTCGGTGGATTTGGTGGAACAGCGTCATGGAGAACGCCATGCCCAGGAGCTGCGGACGATGGACAGAAGGAGATAGTTAACGGAGATGTAAGATGCTTGTATACATGTGTGTGTGTGTGTGTGTGTGTGTGTGTGTGTGTGTGTGTGTGGCCTGTGTTTGATGTTGATGCCTTGGGCTAGTATGTGGAGTTTTGGATGCACAATAAATCCTGTAGTGAAGCAAGAAGACATTTTCTCTCGCTCTTCTCACTCTCGCTCTCTCTTCCTCAAATGGCCTTCAAACGAAAGCTCCGTTGGTATCTCGGTGGATGGGAAAAAAAAACGTACGCCGTGCACAAACATTAAGTCAATGAGGCAAATTGAGATGCCACTGAATCAAAGTAGCCAGCTATCTCTTTGAAGTTTCCATTACCCCTGATACTCCCGACATCAAACGCAGTCGCAAAAGGCTGATCCTAAAACCATTATCTGACAAGGTCCGCATGGCAGGGAAACCGCAAAGTATAGAGTATAGTCTTTAATGAAAAAAAAAAAAAAAAAAAGAAAGAAAAGGCAATCTGAACTTCCTGCAAACAGAAGCTGGCTCCGCTGGGGATCGCTTTAGTATATGATTAGCCTGGGAAAGCTGCTGATTCTCTCCCTTTAGTTCCAGTCAAACCCCTGAATCTCAGGACCGCTTGGAGGAAAACACCACCGTAAGCTGCTGTCCATCACAACGCCACGCGGAGTCGGGGAAACAATAACCTGCGTGGCACGGCGGTAAATACACTGCCGGGGCCGACGAGGAACCGCTTAAACCAAACATGAACCCAATTATCTACGTGCGCCTCATCTGCATGGCGCCGACGTGCACGGAGAGTTTTGATGATACACTCTCTGTCATTCTGTCTGACTAGCAGCGCGACGACAGCTGTCCCTGCAGGACTATGCAAAAGCCAACCAGGCCTCCCTTCTACTTATGAAGCTCTTAGTTTAAGTACGGCGTAGCGCAGAGACCCAAGTTTATACATGTTGGCTTTTCTTGCCGACGTACTGACATGCGCTAATCTTACGCCGTTTATAAGCCGGTTTCCTCGCACACAATGTCTCCGGTTATTACGTGGCAACGTTGAGAGACTCAACGGCTCTTGGTTCGCCGTCTTCCGCCTTGCTTTCAAAGCCTGCCAACCTGACGGCTCTATAGGTATAGGTTTCAGGCTGCACCGAACAAAGTGTGTGGAGAGAGAGAGAGAGAGAGAGAGAGAGAGAGTGAGAGAGTGAGAGAGAGAGAGAGAGAGAGGGAGAGAGAGAGAGAGAGAGAGAGGGATATGGGGTTTAAGACTAGACAAAGACGTTATCAATCTCCAAACAAACCTGATATTTGTGTATGTGTGTGTGTGTGAGAACCAGTTAACAGGACAGGAGTGGTGTGGGATCTTCTCATGAATACATAGTGGTCTGAGCAGAACATGGGGCTTAGTCTCTGTGGGGGCCGGTGAACTTTGACCTCCAGCTTCCCCCGAGTACATTACAAAAGTTGTAGAGTCTGTCGCAAAACTCTACAGGGAGGTTTTCGAAAAAACGAGGCCGGCCTCGCTCTGAACGAACCATAGATTGGCACTCTGAAGACTTGAGTCACGGAGGGTGCAGGTAGGTCAGGGGAGGGGGGAGAGGAGAGCAAAAAAAAGCAATGCCAGGAGCATGAAAAAGTAGAAAGGAAGAAGGAACGAAACATGGGAGCGGTGGAGCATAGTGCGAACAGAAATACCGAGAGGTAAGAGAGAGGCGAGCATGATACTCCAGGGTCGGAAGGAATTGCGTTCACAGCAAAGCTATGTCCCTCGATATGCGTGGGCTAGGGAGATAGGCAGCCTTAGGGCAGCGGCTGCGAGCACGTGATGATGAAATGCAGCCAGGAACAGAAGTAGAGGAGCAAGAAAAGATACGACAGGCCACGAGAAAAAGCTTGTAGCTCAGACAGCTAATGTGAGAACGTGGCCCGTGGACAGAGCAGACCTCCCAGGACATGAACGAGACGACACAAGAGAAGGGGAAAAAGCTGGGCATGAGTGAGATAGCTAGAGGGATAGACAGGTACAGCAGAGAGTGAGACAGACAGAGAAAGAGCCTGTCTATAGGGTCTGTATTGAGTATCTCTCCTCTGCCACCTTCTGATGGTCTGTGAGGCGTGGCTACAGGCCCGCCAGGCAAGGAGCCAGGTGGCTTTGAATCTCCCAGACAGGATCAGGGTGCAGTAGACAGCAAGCTTCGATATTTCAAGATGTGTGGGTGCCCACTACGCCCACTGAGCACAGGCCTTATTACCAGAGCGCTTCTCACTGCAAGATGGCACATGGCACATTTATAAAATATGTTGCCGCAGATGTACACGAGCAGGCAAACGCACACGAGGCAAAAAATGACAAACAGGGAAAATGAACGGGGCGAGAGAGGAAAAAAAACTATAGAGAGAGAGAGAGAGAGAGAAAAAAGCAATTCATCAGCACGCTAGCTTCCTACCTGCACAACCAAGATGACCATGCCTATGGTGCCCAGCAGGTGCTTGTTGTCATCCAGCCACTCCTCCACTTTCTCGAAGCAGCCCTGGAAGGGAAAGAGACCGCTTTAGCAAAATGTGCATTGTTCAGCTATGGTCACATAGTAACACCCCGACCAGCCAGTTCACAGTGTTGCCAGACGAATGCATTTCATACATCCTTAATATAACATAGAGAGAGTCCACCGATGGAGAAATGGGATACGGTGTGTGATAGAGCATATAGGTAGAGAGAGCGACGGCTTCACGGATGTGCTGCGGGTGCAAAAAGTACTAATAGTGAATTAGTAATGTAGGTTGTGGTAAGGTATGAAGGTAGGAAATGGCCCACGTGGACAAAAACCACTAAAGCGGCATGTATTTTATCCTTTAGCTCTCAAATGTATTGGGTTCATTCAAAGGTCGGTACATTTCAGTCACATGTGAGGGTGACGTCTTCTGCTATGTAGTAGTGCGGGTGATGCAGCAGCGTGCAGGCAGGCAGGATTACACACAGGATCTCCACTGGGCCTGATCACTGTCTGCTACTTCTAATTGGGCGAATTATATCACCGTTTTTTAATCCCCTAGTTTGGACCGGCACACAAACCACATGCCAGACCAAGAAGGAGATTAGACTTGTAATGGGGTGGAGAGTTGCTGGTTTTTTTTTTTTTTTTGAGAAAAGAGAATTGTTGTCTCATGCATAATGGAACAAGAAGTCAAGAGGAAAACTTTTAAGCTGCTTTAAGTCCTTAAAACAAAATCATACAGTCAACTTGTGAAGGAAATATTCAACAGATGGACAGCAGAGCAAAAATGACTGATGTTTTTATGTCCTGTGGATCATACGCTCATCATCAGCGTTAATATCAATTCTGGTGAATAAGATCAACATAATTATTATCTAAAACTGGTGAAACACAACTTCAGTACTTGACTACGGAGACTACTTGGCTACGGCCGATCCCACCAACGATCATCAAACCTCGCTAACGAACAAGGGGGTGTTTTTATTGCACAGCTTGGAGGACTGCAGGACTGACTGGCCTCTTCATCCCCCGCACAGTGAAATCGACGGGTGGGGGGGTGGGCACTGTGGATGGGGCTGTGTCCATCTGTCCGTCTGTCTGTCTGATGTGATATCTCAGGTCATATCTCACACTTCACTGGTCTAATTTTGACAAAACTGAAAAGGGATGATGCATTTAAAAAAATACACTGATCTGAGCTAACAGGGTGCTAGAGTTAAAGGTCATTTCTTTAACTAACTAAAGTGTGATATCTCAGATAATGATGCATCTTGTTACTGATTGGCCCAAGGGGTATCTGCATCATTTGGGGGGGTGGGGGTGGGTGTGGGGGGACGGGTGACACGGCCAACTCACCCTGTTCCAGAACATGTTGGTGGAGTTGTGTCCACAATCCTGGTAATGCTCCTGGCAGCAGCGGTCAGGAACCACCTTCTCCTTCAGAGCCTCATGCCAGTCAGTGTACGCTGTCACGCCGCAGCACTTCCACTGTGGACGACACACACACACACACACACACACACACAATGAGTTTACTTGAATACATGTTTTAATAAGTACTGTAATTATGACTTTACTCTGCAGAACTAGCATAATAGATAACAAGCACACTTCAACAGAGAGTCTGGACTTTCACCGCCCCGTTAATGCTACAGCTACGAGCCAGGAGATGCATTAACCGGAACATTTCAGGAAAAAAAACAACAACAATGTTTCAGCAAAGTGGATTCTCTGAACAAGTATAAATGCACTTATGCATCATCCCTGGGGCAAACTGCGAATTTGTCCATGTTAATGTTTCTGATATATGCACATATGTGTGTGTGTGTGTGTGTCCTCCCAGACATGTACCTCTGCCTGGATGATGTTCCAGGCATTTCGCAAGCCTACGTTGTTGTCTGTGTTGTAGAGAGCCAGCCCATCCTTCAGATCCTGCTTAGCATTCTCGCTCACCTGGGGACAGAAAAGGAGGCTTCGGTTTAAGGGCTTGGTTCAGAAAGAGTTGTGCAACGGGACATCACTTTATTTATGGCATTCATATCGGCATGAGCGAGCTGAAAGCTTGAGTTTGTTTGTAAGGGTTGTTTGCAAGCGTTCACACTAGTCTGCTCTTTTCAAACTGCCAGCACCTTTTTCAGATGGGAGTTAATAGAGCGGCTGCAAGCCAGACAGAAAGAGGACGCCTCGGAAAGGAGCTGTGCCCGCCGTCTTTACAGGCAGAATGGAAACTGTCTGCAGCTCGGGTCCAGCAGGACGTGGACCGCTTTTTTTTTTTTTGGTGAGCAAACTAATCACGACGAAAAAGAAGCGGTGGGGCTTCATAGTCCGGAGGCAGCTGACAGCTTACGGCAACAACAACAACCCGCCCAGAACGGGAAAATGAGTTTTAGTAGAAACGTTGTGAGGTTTTTGTGATCATGAAGAGTTAGTATGGAGCACATCGGCTGTGCTGTGGGAGTTTCCGCTGAGTGTTTGAGAGTTGGACATGAATACTGCTCGGCCGATAGTGGCAGCTGGTCGCTTTGGAAACAAAGTGCGTGTTGCGTGACCTGCTTGTTAAAAATTAAAGCGCAAAAATGTGGTGGGGACACTTCTATTTCCTGCAGATAAAAAGGGACCAGTACTAAGACATTATCAACAGAGTGCAATAATGAGAGAGTTCAGCTACAGGTAGACCTTATTGCCACGCAACAGTGACTGACTCTTGTGTGACGACTGAAGACTTGACAGGTGTATAGAGCCTAAGCACGCCCGTCAGCACAGCGCAGCCAGATCGTTTTCCTCTCGACTGATCCCCAACAATGCACCGAGGGTTCGCGTCGTGTCTGATGGAGCTTAATATCTCATCGGAGGTGTTAATGAGATATACAATCAGTTCTCTTAGTTCTCCCTCAGTCCGCCGTGCCCATGAGGTTTCGCTAACTGCCAGGACAGATTGAGAGGCGCTTCAGATGTAGGGTAATTATAACAGAGGAAATCTGACTCACTGCCAGCGTCTTTACAGGCGATACAAGTTATTTCCTTAGTAAGAAAAGGAACATACTTGCTTTCATATTTAAAGCTTAAGGCGTCTGAGCGGGAAAAAAGAAAATCCCCAACACAAAAAGAGAAGCGGGGGCTTGTCATCGCCCGATACAGGAAGGTGCAATTTCTCATCTTTGCTCAGAGGAGGGGAGAGGCTAGTCATTGTTTGTAGCTTTCTCAGTAAATCACTAAGAGTTTCAAAAAAGACGTTTCACAAAACTAAGGGAAGAGGAAGAGCCAAACAGATTAATGATGGTCTGCTCTTATAAAGGACTAACTACCGGAGCTAACTACCTCAGCAAAGCCCTCTTTCTGTACACTGTATGTCAAACACACAGACCAAGCACTACTGTAATCACATAGAAAGCTGGATCAAACCTTAATTAAAACGGTTCAGCCCTTTATTGGTGGGAGAAAAAAACAAAACAATGTTAAACC
Organism: Hoplostethus mediterraneus; assembly: GCA_034670385.1. Lineage (NCBI taxonomy): Eukaryota > Metazoa > Chordata > Actinopteri > Trachichthyiformes > Trachichthyidae > Hoplostethus > Hoplostethus mediterraneus. Next base: position 3,506,445 of record JAXDDW010000003.1, on the reverse strand, counting down.
CTTGTTTTCCAAGCTGGAGGTGTAAAAAAACCATTTGCTGAATTAAACATAAAAGTCAAAGTCATTTTTTACTGAGTAATTAAAGTTTCCCTAGCAATAAAGTGCGTTAGCAATCATTAATCATGCATAACCCATTTAAAAAAAATCCACCGAAACCTTTGAAATTAGATTAGTATCATTTCAAATAACATTCTTTTTTCCTGCTGTGTCTGCTGATGCAGAGGAGCGTATCTGTACTGCACCTCGGGCTGCAGGCCCCATCGTATCTGTCCTTGTGCAGCAAAATGAGATGAAGAGCAGCATCATCAATCTCTGCCTCTTACTTGGCTTCCATCCTCTTTCTTCTTCTCTCTATCTATCTGGGCTATGCCATGCTGGCTCGCTCATTACTGACTCGTCACAGTAACACAATCACTAAAGAATGCCCCCCCCCACTACAAAAAACAGTGTTTTTTTCTGAGTCTCCAATAAGTCTCTGTACCATCTTCCATTTCATGAGTGGAAGTCTTTGTTATAGCCTGAAATGAAACCTAATGATCCAGATTTACCACTAACAAGAGGCAGACAAATGACTGCAGAACAAACGGAGATTTGATCATGTAACACTCTGACCCATTTTCCCCTTGCAAAAGGAACAGATACAAAGACTCTTTGTAGCATTAGCCTATTTCTCTGATAAAGACAAAACTAACGTCTTGACTGAAGCCCGCGTTGCTGTGCTGGAAATTGTTCGTAAATAAAAGACAGAGACTTTTGGTAACCGCTAACTCATGCTAAGTTCTCCTCATTAGACAGATGAGCTTGTGTCCTCTGGGCTGAAAAAAAATAATCTAATACTATTTATATATATAGTTTTTTTTTTAAAATTTATCACTTTCAAATTCAGATTTCCTATAGGTCTACTTCTTCTGCTATATATGGAAGGATACGCTGCCAAGCCAAGTCAGTGAGAAGGGTCTTGTGGCGGACAACCTCAAACACCTCCTACTCTGTGAAACTTGAAACCCTGATATCGCGACCACGAAGATGGGGATGGGAACGGAGCCGTGAACTGTGAACGAAGGCGGATGGGGATTTCTCTCAAGGATGCTGTGCCTCTAATCCGCCAAACAACATCTAAACCAGATAACACCTCGTAACTGTGATGTAAATTGGTGTAAATTCCTGTATGCCGCCACGGCTTGTCGTGTTGCAAAGACTTCCTGCCGTGTAGCACAGACTTTTATTTCTGGCATTTCTTGCAAATCCCATTCATATTTCCCATAGAGATTTTGGACTACACACCAAACTGTAGAGATGCTTTCACTTTACAGCCTACAAAATTACACTGAGACTTCACCTCTCTATCCCCGTCTGTCTGTCACCTAGCTGCACAGAAAGCTATTCCTATGCAGGTATTAAAATCATTGTATTTTTGAAAAATACACATATGACTTTTCTATCTCCCCGTCTTCCCAAACACCATCATCTGCCTTCTTGTGAGACCTGCTCCTCCTTCCAGAATAAGGGAAGTGGATCTGTGCTATGGGCTGTCAGATATAGGTCCCCCCGTCTTGGTGACACCTAGACCTGAGGGACCAGAGGCGCCCTGGGACCTGTCAGTGAGCTGACACAGAGGCAGCTACATGGACGAGCCACGCTGCCCGTTATTGACCCGAGGACATAGCCTAGACTAAACTGAACACTCACTCTGTTAAGACGGCGAAGACCAGATCTGTGCCGTGTAGGTAACAAACTAAAATAGGGGCTGGCAGTGTACATTCTGCCATGGAAGGACAAGTACTGATTCCCTTCTATTTCTGCTCGTGTTTTTTCAGTTCAGTTTTGCCTCTGAAGACAGCCGGTCAACAACTGGCTCATCAGATGTTAATCAAGCGAACGCGCATGCTTGCACTTCCTGTTTAGGTGGTGTGATGGTTGTGTGACAGGGCTACGTAGTGCCTGCAATCAATCAGGTGCTCCGAAACACCTTCACAGCATCGTTTCTTGGTTCGTTAGTCGGGTCCGTGGCGCATGACACTTTTTGCAATGCGTACTTCAGACAGCACAGATCCGTTAGAGCCACGTGCGCTCGTAGACCAGGCACACAAGCACGAGCTGCTCTAGGTCGGTGTGTGCGGCGCAATTACACACCAGGAAAGTAGCTCATGGGTTTCTAGCTCTAGTGGTTAAGTCAGTGCATGAATTAAATATGTGGTTCAGTGAATCAGTTGTCTCTGCAGTACAATTAAATTGAAAAACAGCTAAAAGTCTTGGCGCTTGGTCCAGCAAGCACATTGCCAATTTCAAGAGGACGCCCGTTAAAAAAAAAAAAAGGCCAGCCGCATCTGAAATGTGAACTAAGATAAATGTTACAAACGTAAAACATAGCCAGGAAAAATATCGAATTTGTGACTAGTCTACCATCTCCAGCCCATACCGATAGAGCTTAGAGCTGCCCAGGAGCATCGCTGACGGATAAGCAAGGATTTTGGTCAAAGAGAGCATATGATGCCTCCTCACTCCTCACATCAGAATCTCTTGACTTCAAGCCCCCTCTTCCCTCCCGCTGCAGGCCTACCTGTTCCTTACAGTGCCAGGGCGTATTCTCCACACATACAAATCACTGCACAGCATATTGACTACCTGCCCACCGCCCAAACCCACGCCACCTGTAATGGAATATGGACAGCGATGATGAGGAACCAAGCCGAGACTGACAGACTGTATTTCTACCATGCAGGACACGCTCCTCTTCCTCTCTTCCCTCTCTCGGCTCTGATGTGCCCTTCTGTTATCTCCTCAAATTTCTATTCCCTCTTCTATTCACCCCGTCTTCACCCCTTCCACCTTCAATCATCAAACACGCAATCCATGAATTCTTAACTAGCTGCAGAAACTGAAACAGCACATTAGTTTATGATAATAACTTCATTTTTGGAGCATCAGCTAATGGAGTCAAAAAATGGTATTGAGAGACACCGGAGGATCTCTAGATCATTAGACTTGATCCCAGTGCTGGCGGACAGAACGGGGGGAGGACGCCCACTCCTCTGCTGTAATTGGTTAATTGGCGAAATAATGCACGATCAGGGATTCATCATGACGCTCCATCTGCAGTGTCAGGTCTCGATGCTGCTGTTCTCTTAGTAACAAACATTAGGGACGACGTAGCCTAGCCTCCCGTCCTTTCCCGGCCTCTTTCGCTTCAAGCTTCCTACCTCCTTCGTTTCATCCTCGCCCTTTCACATCTTTTCCCTGAACTCACTTCCTCAAATTTTCTTGCAAACGCTCACTCCTCACCTCGCTTTTTCCATTCCCTCCTTTCTGCCCTCTTCCTCCATCACCTCACGCACACTCTCTTCTATGTACCTCCTCCTCCTCTCGAACACCTCCCCTCCCTTACACGTCCCCGTTTCCCCCCCCCCTCTTTTCCCTTGCTTACTTAACTCGCCTCCCTTCTTCGGCTCCCCCGTGCCCACCTGCCCTCCTCCCTCCTTCTCCTTTGTCACTCCCTTTCTTCCTCCCCTGAACACTTGCTCCACTGCTCCCCTGCCAGGTTCTGATTTCTCATTCTGGGCTAATAAACCTTCATCGGTGCTCGGCCCAGTGTGTCGGTGGGTCGGCTGCGGCACAATGAGGTCACAGCACTAAAGACGGATGGCTGTAATCTGGTTTGTGGCCCAGCCATCTGCTGTAGTCAGCTGGTTGCTAACTGCAGGGCCAGCCTTTATTATACTACTGCCTCTACACAGCATTTAATCAGAGAGCTTAACACCACTGGGCTAAGTAGGGAGGGGGGGGGGGGGTTGGGGGTACCTCCATCTAAGCCATACCTGGAGGCAAGACTGTTATGAGTTGAGGGAGAGGCAGAGGAGGAAAGAGAGAGAGAGAGAGAGAGAGATGCTGCATTAAGGAGACAGGGGAGTCTCTGCCATTCCCTACTAGAGACAGGAGGGGTAGCAGGGAAGAAAAGTGGGGGAGAGAGAGAGAGAGAGGGAGGGAAAATCAGAGCGAGAAAATGAAAGAGGTGAAATGGTGAAGTAGTGTGTTCCTGAACCGAAGCAGACATGTTTGTTTCTTCCTCACATCCAGCCAACAGCCTGTCACCCCGGCAGCATCACAGCTCAGAAGCATCAGTCTTAATGACCTGTTTGAAAGACTAAAACATCTATTTCGGAGGCCTCCGTCGATGCGCTTTAAAAAGCTGCCAAGTGCTCTATATGTTCCAGACTTGTTAATAAATGCCTTGTGATTAGGAGATCAAATAGGAGAAGTGAATTAATGATTCTTCTGATCACAGCCCGTAGCAGAAGACGGGGAGAGCCTCACACGGCATACCAGATTCCACTGGAAGAGAAACAAGCCGGGAAGAAAAAAAAACCAAAAAAAAAAACGAAAGCAACATTTGAAGAACCAGTGTGACGGATACCGATCATCCTTTATCTAATTTCTTGCCATTCCTTAACATATAATATCATCTGACTCATATAAAAACAACATGCGGCGCTGCCTCAATTTGGAGGCGCTCGGAAAACGTCACCTTCGATAACACCCATCTTTGCTGCAATGATCCTCGCATTCCGGTGACACTGAAGACCAATAAAAAGGAAAATGTATTTCCGGGGCGATCAGCGTTATCGCGGTTTCATCTCCCATTACGCCTGAGCCCACAATAAACACGCAGTCATTTTGCAGAGATGGGGAGGAACATTAAAAAAAACGACGGTAGCTACATTTCACCGGAGCTGGATGAGACGATTCTCTCCCCCAGCCGAAGCTTTTTAAACACCAGGCTCTTATTAATTCATAGTCAGGGAAAATCCTCAGACCCACTTGGCTATCTTTTTATAACTTCCCAGGTGATGGGAAGCTGCTGCTTGCAGGAGTCAAGAGCCTCGCTATTAACATTCTGCCGGAAGGATCCGGCTTTGGTTAAGTTAAGCCGGTAATATTGCGGAGATAAGGCAACAGACATATTTACTCCTGACAGGGTGTGCCTGCGAGACCTGATCCGAATCTCAGAATGGATCGGGATGCTAAATGAATTCCTTTATCTGCCTGAGAGACTAAGTTTGAGTAATAACCTCAGAACAAAGGGGAGGGGGGAATTAGCCGATGTCCCGGGGGGGGGGGGGGCATGGAGACTTGGAATATATAAATAGACAGATCTATCAACACCGTGTCCTTGAAAAGAGAGAGAGAGAGTCTTCACCGGCTCGTCCCGCGCGAGACATTTGTCATCGGTTTGATTGACCGTCGAGAGAAAGAATCTGGCTCGTCCCTTCTCACGGCTGTCGGTAATCTCCGGAGGTTCACATACTGTCGTGTGTTCTCCTCGCGTAGGCCGCAAACCTAGCCGGGGACCCGCGTAGAGGTCATGGGAATAGCTGATCTGAAGCTTGGGACACACACACACACACACACACACACACACACACACACACACACACACACCACAGAGCTTGGGACCAATTACAGGAAGCCAACTGGTGAGGATTGGGCTGCATTGTGTGGCCTAACCTTTGGCTGCTGGGTTAATGGCATGGTGGAGACATTTAACCTCCTGGCTGAGAAGGAACCGAATCTAGATGGGGGGGGGAAACTCGAGACACTCGGAAGCAACTGAAACACGGATATGTCTTTCACACTCACACACCTTTTATTGCTTTGTGTGTTTGTGTACATGTGTGAGCTTTGTTGAACTCGACAATGCGCTTCCGCAACACCGATGCGCTACGGTGCAACTTTGCAAATTGCGTACAAGGTAAACGAGGGAGTTAAGGAGTTGATCGCAAACAATGAGAAACACGACCAAAAACATTGAGACACGACACGGGGAAAAACAAAAAACACAAAAAAACACCTTACCTTATCGGAGTACACAAAGAACAGGATGAGCAATATCAGCTCTGCCAGGAGAATGATCAGCAGGACAATGAAGAACTGTCAGAGAGAGAGGGAGAGAGAGAGAGAGAGAGAGAGAGAGAGGGAGAGAGAGAGAGAGGGAGAGTCTTGTTTTGACAATTCCTTTGGCAGCATTGTAAATCTACCTAATCATGCCAGTGCAAACATTTTAAATTTGAATCAGAGACAGAATAAGCCTCTTTCGCAGCCAGAAATGTCTCTGAGTGCCACAAGATCAGAGGAGAAGCAGTAATTGTACCGACTACAGAGATTTGTGACATCAAAGTTGCACTAATAATTTGCTTTACTTTATTATTTGCAAGTGTTTTTTCTTTTTTTTTACAAAGAAAGCCCCACACACACACACACACACACACAGAATGCACACATGTACAGATGCCGTTATTGCTCTCATAGCACTGACATGAGGATATACACACACACACACACACACCTGCCTACACACACACACACACACACAAGCAAGAGAGGAGGAGGTGGGGATGACAGATAGAGAGAGAAGAAGGAGAATCGAAGCGCCGGAGGGGGAAGAAGGTTTTATACCTCCTAAGATTAATTTCCCACACAGCCTTGCATCTCATCTACCATTCTGCTCTCCCCTCTTGTCTCCCCCCTTCAGCCCTTTGTGGGCGTGTGTTCTCATTTGCCAGCAATTCACACTTCCAAGGTTTTTCGAGGCCCCGCTGCTGTTCCAGCCAGATATTTCAGATGTTTTCTCTCCCGGTTTTAAGTTTTTTTTTTCTCTCCCCTCAACCTGTTTCAATATACCATTTTTGGCGAGGAGAGAAAGAGAGAGTGAAAAAAACTTACTGCAAAGGTTGTCTGGCCTTTGAATATTTCTGATCCAAAAAGAGAGTTGTTCACAGAGAGAACTTCAGAGATAATGTGTCAAGGTGGAGGCTCAGATCTGTTTGCCCCGGGAGATCTGACACCACTCTGATGTTTCCTGGCCCGCCCCTCTGGGTTTTGACGGGGAGGACAGACAGACGGAGAAAATGCCCCAGCAAAAAAACAACAACAACAAAAACCAAAACAAATAAGACACCCCTGTTCAAATTTGGCCAAATATGAAAAAGAGCTCAGGCTCATTCTGCAACGGCTTCATTTGAAATATCAGAAAGCCCAGAATTCCCATTCCTTTCCTTCCTTCCTTCCTTGCCTCCTCCCTCGCTCCCTCGCTCCCTCCCCACCTCCGCTCTCTTCCTCTCTCTTCCTTCACAGTTGTTAAGCAGGAGAAGGAAGCCATGCCAAACACTGAGGATTTGGTGGGGCTTTTTTGACTGATGCAAGACTTTCAAAGGCTTGAGCTGTTTGCGATGTTGAGCACCCCCAAGCCGCGGCTCCGGCTCTCATTTAAAAGTTTATGTATTAAGTTTTTCAGCCGCTGATCCGCTCAACCTCGTCCCCGCTGCAGAAATCAAAGGGAGCATCTCTCTCAACTTTTGTAATTAACATTAAGTTGAAGACAAAATGCCCGTCCAACTTCAGGGCACGCAGTATGATATCTATCGTTTCTATTGAATTAGGAAACCTAATTCTCCATTCGAGCACAAAAAAAATCAATTGCCTTCAGGCCTGCTTCATCATTCAACCATGTAAGTGACACAAAAGGCAACCTTTCTTTCATTGTGCTGTGACTAAAGCCACGGGAAAGACATGATTGCTTAGTGTTCATTTCCGTTGCCCAGCTCTAATTTCCCCTTCCCTGAGGTTTAATATAGACTGCAGGGCCGCCGTGTCCAGCTCTGACGAGGACCCGTTTGGAGGACAAAAGCAAATGTTGCTAGAGCTCTAACTGGCTGTCGACATTTCTGACAAGACGAAGACACTTCTGTCAATATTTGTATGAGCGATATGGTGGATTAGAGGTGGTAGAGGTGCAGAGAGGCAGAGAGACACACAGAGAGCCTGCAGCTCTGCTTGGACGACCGTGTCTATAGTGTTTTTTTGTTTTTTTTTGCATCGGCATGCAGATGTTAACTCACGCTCAGAAGCAGGCACTTGTTCTCCTTGATGGCACCCAGGCAGCCCAGGAAGCCCGTTACCATGACGATGGCGCCGATGGCGATGACCATGTTGGCAGCGGAGAGCGAGGGGAATGAGGGCGAGAAGGTGGCGAAGCTGCCCTGAGACACAGACAGCCAGATGCCCACGCCGAGCAGCCCACAGCCGCATAACTGCAAGGCAAAAAGAGAAGAGAGAAGAAAACCGGGGTGAGAAAACAAAACACAAGACGGGTCGATATTCCTGTCTGGATGAGCGTAGACGACATTAACAACCTGAAAGTTCATTTTCAGCGATGCGTTGCCCGGGCCGGCAGATTACGCTCGCGATGACAGAGCTCCGCAGACGTTCGAGTAAAGAGCACTAAAGAAACACAAACTCCACTAACAAGGAGGAGTCTCCACTTCCCTGTGCCCTGCTGTCAGGGTAATGGCCCACACATGTCATCCAATCAAGCGCCGCTCCAAAAACAAGAGGGGTTTACATCAATTGCTGCAAATTAACCAACTACGATAAGCCAATAACAGCTCTGCAGGAGATTAGAGCACAAATTGGACTTGGTGGCGGCACTGATGTGCAGGTTTGAGCTGATTACAGAAAATCCCAGAGCAAACAAGAGATGGAATAACTGTCACCTGGAAAATGCAGTGCAGTGGACCTGAACCTCACCTAGGGGGAGCAGTTCCCCCTGGAATTCTACTCTTGACGCCCTGACGAATGCAAAGCCCCCCCCCGCTAATATCCGCGAGGTCTGCGAGAAAGTGTTTATGGAAGGTCTTGATTGGCAGGGTGGAGTGTCCACCCGCTGACGGAGATGAGAGCCAGGCGGCATGCGCACCACTCAGTGATATATGAGATGGGAGGTAAGTGGCGACATTTTTTTGCCTGCACCTGATTGAATAAAAAAATACCCAAAGCAATCTTGTCATGAATAAGAAATCGCAATCAAGTAAAATATGGGTTTGAGTCATCACACCAGCTTTTGTTCTCCTCCCTTCACATCCCCCACCCCTTTCCTTTCTCACCTTCACGCTGGTGCTCCAGAACATGTCACAACACCTGCTGTCAGCAATATGCACTATACCTATATATATATATATATAAACCTGAACTGTTGTTGTCTCTTCGCTTTTCCTTTTTATAGCCAATAAATACCTAATCCAAGCGGCAGTAATCGTTGGCGGGCCTGATTCTCAGATGAGCAATGTCACACCCGCTGGCAAACAAAGTGACTTAAACGCACGTTATGAGTAAACAAACCAAGAAGCAGACGGAAAAGTGGCTCTCAGAGATACTAGGTGAGAGAGTACGTGGGAGAGTACGTTTGGGGGTGGGTGGGTCGAATGTGTGTGTGTGTGTGTGTGTGTGTGGGAGGCAAATCCAAGACCCACAAGGTGGTGAGAGACGCCGTACAGCTCTAATGAGTCCTATAGGATCTCCATACATAAACCATGGGCCAGTCAAAAAGGTTCAGCCGTCCCCCTCAAGACTCCTGCTGAGTTGAGGTTTGCCCTCATTAACCTGTGACCTTTCACCCCTGGGAGGTTGACTCTGCGTTGGCTGGCCTCCGCGGATGACACTGTTGCATATACATGGCGGGGCGGGAGACGCGCGGGAGACCCGTGCCCTCCGGAGACCCGAGGAGCGACTCGATACGCTTCTCATTATTAACGTTGAGGACACAGAGAGAGAAACAAGGCCGGCAACATAAGTGACTCAGGGGAAGATAAAAGCCCCTTTTTTTTTTTTTTTTTTGGAGTGCACAGATTCCTGCAAACACCGCCGCTGTGCACTGCGGGGAGAGTGATTCTGTGTAAGATTGGAGTTGCTACTCCAACAAACAAAGGCTGAGTGCTCCTGTCAAGGTCGAAGGAGGGGGGTGGGTGGGTGGGGGGGGGGGGTGGTGGTGGTGCTGCAGCATCATCCCCACTAGGCTCTGAGAGACACTTGTTCAGGCACATAGAGATGACACTAAAGGCAGCGTTCTCACTTGGGAATGATAGGAGAGGCTGGAGGAGAGTTGCAATGAAACAAACACCCTCGGAAAGATAGAGAGGAGAGAGAGAGAGAGAGAGAGAGAGAGAGAGAGAGAGAGAGAGAGAGAGAGAGAGGGGAACAGGGCCTTTCAATCCATCATCCACGCTCTTAATAATTCAGAGCCAATTGCGTCCCTTTATCTCCCCCCGCGATTAAAAAAGCAGATCAGCTGAGAATGCAGGTATGCAGGTAAAGGTCACGTCCTTATGCGGCGTGGCTCACATACATACGAAACCACACCCCGGCGTCCTTCAGAAGGCCAGATTATATAGAGCGTGAGTAAGGCTTTCGGGTGTGGGGGGGTGGGTGGGGTGGGGGAAAGCAGCAGGGGAGGAATCGGAAGTTTAAGAGGACAGATAGATGGGGTGGATTTACAGCCGGCGAGAGGAGCACTGGGAGGATAAAGAGTCCAGGTGGGGGAGAGATATCGTGCCTTTACTTAATTGTGTTTAATGCCCAGTGAAGGGAGCGCTTCCAAGTGTGTCGCTCTCTTAAGTTAGTGTGAAACCACCCGGGCCCTGCTCAATCTGTCTCTCAGAGGCTTCCAGGAGCCTAATCTCCACACCACCACTACTACTACTACTACTACTACTACTACTACTACTACTACTACAGCATCTCCCTGCCATCGGCCCTCTGTGCCAACGCCACAAGGAAAAGACGTATAAGCCCTGATCTCTTTGGTGATCTGACCTTGGTGTGACCGGGTTGTGTTGCTCCACCTCAAGCTCTTTTTCCCCACTAAGCTCCTTATCTTCTTTTAATTGTGGAGCGAGTCGTGTTGTGACATCCCATCTGCGGGGGGATGGATCACCCCCAGGAATCCCCCGCTGATCTGTACTGACGGCGCTCGTCAACAGCCACTGAGAAGGTTTACTCTTACAAGGACAGCGCCGTGTTGTTGTTATTACAGTAATTACGTTGTAGTTGCTGCAGGCTTAGGGGAACATCTATTGGGCTATTACTGCATTTTTTTGGTGGGGCGGCGGCGGGAAATACGACCATAACATTTTATACAATGCTGTTCCCGCTCAATTGTGGTCTGGGTGATGGTGGTGTATCATATATCATATATACATACATACAATTTCTTATATTTCTTAAGTGCTCTTACTGTAAATATTGTGTTGTTTTTATATAACTATTATATGAACTTGTTGCCCTTTGCACATTTCTGTTGAGCACTGCCACTTTTTCATTTCACTGCACACCCCCGTGTGTGTATGTGCCAAATAAACCTCTTGAATCTTGAATCTTGATTCAATGGAATGACGTGCCAGTCACAAAAAACGAGCCGAAATGTCCCGCAGCGTTACCGAGTTGGTTCTAATCTTCGCCCCGTGTTAAAATAATGTATGGTTTTGGTAGCGAGGTCCCCCCCCCACCCCCCCGTCCCGTCTGCCAGCCTATCTTTGTCACTCGACCTGGTGTGACTCTAATTATCTGGGCATATAGAGGGAACACCGGCGTGAAGCTCTAGGCTAATACCGAGTGCACCTTTTTTCCAGGGGCCGGAGCTCATCGTTAAAGCAACTCACGGTGATGTGTGACAGCGCCCTGTCCGACACTATTGCTATTTTAACAAGCTTCAACAAGGAGGTGGAAAAGCTTTTTTTTTTTTCTTCTTCTTCTTCCTTCAGGAGATGGTGTTCAAATATTTATTTCTGTTTTAGTCACCATCAAAAAGTCACCGGAGAACACTTGTCAAAACTCCAGCTCCTTTTTTTTCTCGTTTTTTTATCGCGTTGAAGTTACCTTGCTCTGATACAATGCAGAAACGCTTTCCCTTCCCCATTCATCACACTGAAGGTTAGTCTAACATTTGAGGCCGTTAGGAACATATTTTCCTAAGCCAATGTTGGTGAAAAAAAGTCTTCAGGGTTTTTTTGAGTTCAGAAAAGAAAGGGATGATGCCGGAGTAAACTTGTGCTTGATATGAGTGACTTTTAAAAAAAATTGATGAACAGAGTTAGAGAGCACCAGGAGAATATCTGACCTTTTCATCGGCGCTGGACGATGTTTTTTTTTCCGAGTGCGCCATCAAGGCGAGACTGAATTGAGTCCAAATGTCATTGTGGAACGAAACGGCGGCAGAGGAGCGAAGCAGGGGGGAGAGGAGCGAAGCAGGGGGGAGAGGAGCGAAGCAGGGGGGAGAGGAGCGAAGCAGGGGGGAGAGGAGCAGGGCATCTTGGGGGACAACATTCACTTTTTTTTGGTGGAGGGAATTTGAGGACATGAGATGCGCCTCTAGCTGGCTGGATGAACGGTGGACCCACGGGTGTGTGGTCCCTCTCTCGTACAAGTCCACCCTCTGAACTCTCACCTCAGTGTATTGGCCTGACGCTTTTACAGACTTTACCTGAGTGAATGACGAGGCCATCATGGGGAGGCTGTGGCTCAGGAGGTGGAGCGGGTCGTCCGCTAATCAGAAGATCGGCAGTTCGATCCCAGCCTCCTCCAGTCCGCATGTCGAAGTGTGAATTTAGTGTAAAGCGCTTTGAGTGGTCAGAAAAGACTAGTAAAGCGCTATATAAGTACAGTCCATTTACCATCATTTGCGAAAACATTCCTCCCCAGAATCCAGCTCGCCACGCACATAGAGCTTAGTATAATAAACCATGAAAGAGGGGAAAACGCCATTCTGTAACTGAGCTGGAGGTAAGGACACTTCATGATCCCCTCTGCCCTTCTTGACTACTGCATCTTTATTGTATTGGAAAAAATATTATTTTTCTTGCATGATCTTCTGCTCTTTCCAAGGGCAGTTTGCAGACATTGATTTTGTTTCTGAAATGATGTAATGAAGACAGATAGGACGTTTTATCTTAGATATAAGCGGATTTTTGTTCCTCACCATGTGATACAAGTCTGTGTTTCATGTCAAAAATATAACTAGTGTACGGTCTGTCATTCGTCAGAGGGAAACAGAATCACACGGCAGCAACAGACACAAGCAATCAAAAACAATCAAACAAAACGTAAAGACTCCCTCAGCATGAAAGGTCTTCTATGATACCCGCTGTTAAATAAAAGGGGTCATTTTAACAGCCGGCTCTCTTTTTTGTTTCCTGTCAAGTTATTTAGCCAGGTCAAATCTTTCCTGACGCACACAGTCCATAAAAATGTAAATGTATTTTTTTCCGAAAGGTCACGAAGACTATTTTCTCCGAATGTTGAGCCTCCATGATGAATGCACTTAGGCAAATGAAAGAAATAGTAGAATAGTTCATTATATTTCACAGGACTACCCATTCATTCATCATTCATTTTGATGAGCTCACCTTGTCCGTCTTTTTAAAGCCTAATGAAACCATGTTGCTCTTAGAAGAGAGTACCCTTTTCCTCTTACTCGGAGCGATGCGAGGTCATTCGATGTCCTTTTACCCTCATTAGCTCGAGCTGCAGCTTCGCCGTTCGGCCGCCTGATGAGCCGCATCGGAGCGAAGACCACGTATACAAAAGCAACGTTTCTGCTCCGTTCGTGGCAGTGGCTACAACACGACCGCTGATAGTAAACAGTGAGTTACTCGGTGGGTCACGAGTATCCACATTTCTATACTGCAAAAGTCATTTAATATAGAATTCAATGTCAAATTTGTATTTTTCTTAAATGAAACAAGTGATTTTCTTTCACTTGTTTCACTTAAGAAACCTGCCAAAACATTTGAATTACTTGTTAAGATGGATGGTTTTTTTTCCCCCCAGTCTTTCTACAAACTCTTTTACTGGTGGGCGGTATTTTCCAGCGTGGTACGGGAAAACGAAGCCCTGACGCTTGCAGTATCAGTACCAGCGTGTTACAGTACATCCCCTCCATATAATATTCAGCCTATTGACGGGATTAGTGTAATATATCCGGGTAAAGCAGACAGCAGCATTTCCTCCGTTTCTGTCCTGGAGGTAATTCAAGTGGAGTTGAATGAGGTGAAACGCTGAGTCGGTTGAACAAATATCAGCATAGAGTATCTAAACCCCCTGATGGTACAGTAAGTGGTAGACTGCTTTATGCAACAAGGCCACCAGGAAAAAAAAACAAAAACAGTATGTACAGAGAGAAGCAAAGATGGGCTGTAGGCTGTAATGTATAGCCTGGTACAGTCTCAGCTTTCCAGTAAACACACACACACACACACACACACACACACACACACACCGCCATTTCCCCTCCAAAGTACGTCCTTTTCATCCCCTAGTGAATACTGTACAGCCGATGTGCGTTGTATAATAAGTAAATTATTCACAGGTTGTGCTGGGGGGGGAAACAACGCTTTCAGACCCAAGAAAAAAACAAAAAAAAACCACACACATGCATGGTTTCAAAAGGCCAGATGCTTAGTGTAAGATTAAAAAGCTATATCTGCCTTGTTAAAAGTTTCATTCGCCCGGCGGAGTCCTGCTGGATTTTACACAGGAAAAATCACGCTGACTGACAAACCTGGCGGACCTTACAGCGCGGGGCACCCGGCTATCTGCGGGAAAACACACTCTCGCTTTTATTGGGTCAAAACGCACAAAAAAGAACGGTACACGTTTGTGTGTAAATCTCCGCTGGCTTCCCCAGCTACTCCAAACAAATTACACTATGTAGACTGATCTTTTCCAGCAGGTTTCCGAGTGAACGCCTGCGCAGATATATATGTATAAATGAGGCGGCGTTCCCTCCCTCCCCATCGCAGGCTTTTTGTCAAGCATTCAGATGCGGTGTGATTCTGTTAACTGTGGTGGTTCTGCTTGGATGGCTCTGGTGGAGCTCTCTGAAGAGAAAAGCCTGTTAGATTACGCTGCTCAGGGGTCTTTAGTGATGCCCTTTTTCATGCCGCAGGAGGAGAGAGAGAGTTGAGCCCAGTCGCCCATCTCTCTCTCTCTCTTTTCTCTCTTCACCCTGAGAAGAGCTCAAAGGCCCGTTCACCTACAGAGTGACTGTGAATCAATCGGGCCACGAAGGTATAAAAGACAGACGGGCCTTTCTCTAACCCGTGCAGGGCAATCCCCTTCGGCATTGACACCATGCGCACTCTTCGGGGCCTGACGACAACCTTGACCGTTACAGAGGACAAGACACAAAAATGCAAGAAAAGCAAGGATGAACTGACTGATTTTTGCGGTTAGATCTCCACCGGCCCGACAAGATTCTTCAATCAGCCAAGGCACCCACAGGCACTTCAATTATGCATCGA
Source organism: Hoplostethus mediterraneus (assembly GCA_034670385.1). NCBI lineage: Eukaryota > Metazoa > Chordata > Actinopteri > Trachichthyiformes > Trachichthyidae > Hoplostethus > Hoplostethus mediterraneus. The sequence continues at coordinate 3,491,320 of JAXDDW010000003.1, read as the reverse complement.
GAACAAGTAGAGAGGAATGCCGGGAAATGGGGGCGTTCGTCCCACGACCGGAGTGGGAAAGCTCGGCGGTTAGTTGTCAGGAAGAGCGAGCGCTTGGAGGAGATGCGAGGTCCAGAGCCGTCGGTCCAAGCACCAGGTCCAGAGCCATAGGACCAATCCCAGGTCCAGAGCCATAGGACCAATCCCAGGTCCAGAGCCATAGGACCAATCCCAGGTCCAGAGCCACAGGACCAATCCCAGGTCCAGAGCCATAGGACCAATCCCAGGTCCAGATAGGACGGCAGGGCTCCCTTCTTTCTCCATGCTGTGGGCGCAGCAGTCCGCTCAGTCCTTTTCAGACATGAAGGACCAGAAACACCCAGGGATGCTCTTAATGAGGACAATGAAATATAAATACATAAACGGAGCTGATAACACGGAGTGAAGCTATACAAGGCGCTAATTAAACAGGAATATCGCTGCTTGCCGCGGACATCAAAGCTCACGGAAGATATCTTACGACTCATTGGTGTACAATAAAACGTCGAGGTGTTAAGAAAAACAAATACTTATTTATGTGCAGGCACTGCTTTTTTATGGGCGCCTGTTTCCCCCAGACCCCCCCCCCCACACATAAACTGCTAGCCTGTAGAGAGGCACACACACACACACACACACACACACACAAACATTTGGCTCATATAAATATCTCGCGCTGGTCCGCCGGTGCATCCATGCCTAAAATCCTCAGAGGCGGGACAGACGGTTGGACACCCTCCCGTCGAGTTTCACTAGTTGAAGGGCTTAATGAGTATGCTGGCTCAGCAGAGGTAGAGCATGGCCAGGGACGAGTGGAGGAGAAGAATGGGGGGCTCTATCTATTCCCCCGCATAGTGCCTGGAGCAGAGGACTGAAGGGCTAAAGGAAATAGAAAAAAAACCCCCGAAGGTACAGAGCTATAGTACGCTGTAACGCATGAGCCTTAGTTTTAGACTCAGCACATCCCTTTTTTCTCCTTCGTTCTCCTCTCAAAGTTAAGCTGCAAGATCATCAAGGAGGAACACAGCTGAAGGGACTCCAGTAGGAAACGGCCTGATCATGGAGGAGCGCTCTCATAGCACTGGCATATGGGCATACATGCATGCACACACACACACACACACACACACACAGTTGGGGGAACTCCTATTGTGGATTCACCAACAGAGCTGTCCATATGCTTCATGCACCCATACTGTTCCACTTGCCCCGTATCAGGGAAGCACACAGACACAAACATTAACCGCCACGTAACAATAATGTCAAGAAACAGCAGCATCGTTTATTTTCCCTAATATGCGTAGGGACTTGGAGGGATGAGCCCCGAGATGACCTTGGCTGTCTGTGTTTGAGATTGCTAGAGGGGGCACAAAAAAAAAAAAATGCCATTACAAATTTATTTCAAGCGTCTGACAACTGTTGGCCTAAAACGAGCCGAACGACAGCCTTGGGAGTTCTCCGTGGAGATGGAGGGAAGATGGAGGGGGAGATGATGGAAGCTCTTGGGTGTCAGAACCCCATTGTTATGGTTTTTATCTACAGGGTCAGTCGGCCTGACCTTGTGCAAAAAAAACAAAAAAAACAGACAGGCTGCTGGGGCTATTGTGAGCAGCTCAGGGAGGAAGGGGGTAGTAAGCGTTACGTGTGTGTGCATGGTTATGCGTGCGTGCGCAAGTGTGTATTTCACATTTTAAAAAAGCTTGGAGGGGTGGCCTTGCTGCAGGGCTGCTCTGGTTACAGCACAGCCCACCGAGAGCTGACCCGCTGCCACTAAAACGCAACAACCGTCACAGACACATGCACGGCCCATACCGTTACACCGCGACGCGATGAAACGAGCAAGAGAAATTTCATTTACCAGACCAGGTGTGGTACCCAAAACGCACTCAAGAAACTGAACTGAAGCATTACAGCTTGAGTGACGTCCACTAACTCGCTTATGCTTTCAGGTGAGGGTTCAAATTGTGAACATCCAGCATATGTTTTTTTTCCTGGAGCAAGCAAGCAAGAGGCGGCGGCATCCCTGTGAATGGAAACACTCCTGTTATGCAATGCATAGCATTATGCATCCCTGGAGGGCCAGAGGAGGAAAAAACAGAGACGCCAAAAAATATGCACATCCACTTAAGAGAAAACAAGAGCGCCGGGCAGATGCCGAGCAAAGAACTGAGGATATTTACATTTAAAGACATATAATCAATAGTCACTTTGCATGCATTGCCACGGGCTAAAGGACTACTTCCCTTGCTCTTTAAAGGGGCTCCATAATACCCTTTTCTCTTCGTAGTGTAAATTATTCACCACACTTTTTAAAAGACAGAGGAGGGTTGTAGAGAGAGACATTTGCTAATGTTATTACACGCTGCAGAGAGAGAGAGAGAGAGAGGAGAATGTATGCTCTTTGCTATGAAGTGATAAAAGGAGCCTGGCGGTGTACGACTGAACCCTTTACTATCCAGCCCCTGCTCGCTGTCCCTCAGCTTCCCCTGTAGGGAACACTAACTTCTTATCCAAACATGTTTTTAGTCCATCCTACACACCTGGCTCATGCGTGCCGACAACCAACCCCCCACCTCCCGCTCTGTTACGATAGATGTGAGCATTAACACGCTTTGGGAATACTGCAGAACGCCGGGATACACACACACACACACACACACGCACACACACGCACACACACGCACAGCTTATTACACACAAAAACACGCCCTCTCTCTCTCTCTCTCTCTCTCTCACTAACACACACACTGCATGCACACAGCCTGCACAAGTTTGCGCAAATGCAGAAAAATTGACCTTATTTGCTGAATGCGCAGTGCCACTGATTTCATTCTGTAGATAACAAACTGAGTCTGAGCGAACACAAGACCTTACATTAACCAATACACAGAGCCCATCTGTATTCATGGAAATACAATGTGTCCGCGGGTGCTGTTTGCATGTTGATGATGCTCGATCCGTCTCCACTTGCGATTCTATTTCACCTTTGGCATAACAGCCGCGGCGCATGAGTCTGGTCTAAAAGGCCAAAGGAAACTCTGCTCATCCATCAATGTGAAAAGCCCATTGGAGAAACAGACATGGCGCTTGCAATGATAAAGGCCTTGAGAACTTGAAGTATTTGCTAGAAATGAGATTCTGCGAACACTCGAGCTCCAACCGCAGTCGGACTGATAACACACTTACTGAAGGGGAAATAATTTGAAAGAATTTCAAACTTCAAACTTTTAATGTCCCTCGAAATGACACTCTATTGCCATATGGTGAAGCCCTAATCGGTGTTCCCTGTGGTTGCTGCAGAAGCCATTTCCCTTTATACTGCTAGTCTCCCTCAGAACCCTATTACGTCTTTATTTTCATTCAGAGAGAGCTCAACTGATGTGGAGGGGGAATTAGGAGGCATTGTGTGCATCTACATCTCTGTGCGGATATTAAGCCCTTTTCGTGGAGGTCTCCCCAAAGAGCTGACCTTCAGTCGGAGCTTAAGGGTCTAACAAAGAGTAATAAAACCTGTCCTCCATGACAGCTTCCACCGAGCGCACACGCAAAACAACACACGCGTCTAAAAGAGGGTGGGCTCTCCCCTTTCGACCGGGTGCACGGATCAGGTTTTAATGGCAGTGCAACGGTGCAGACAGGCTTTCTCGACTGGCTCTGCCACCGCTCCTTCCCCCCCCCCCCCAACTCCTCCTCTCCGCCCCTGAACGCCTCATTGGAGACGTCTTTACAGTGGACAAGCTAATTAGCACAGAGGGCAAATGGACTGTGTAACTAGTTTTTTATTCTTTCAGCCTAACCTCTGAATCTCTATCAGCGCCTCGTCTCCGCGCGTCGGACCGCACGTGGAGACGTATTACCAAATAATAGATGGACATCAATCCATATATCACTGTTGCGACATACTCGTGCGGTTTACGATATAACCCACCTCAAGCAAGAGAAAGGGATGAGGAGAGTTCATTCAGGCCCGTTCTGGCAGTAATGCTGCATTGAGGATGCGGCAATGTGATTCCATTGATGACCTCCCCTGATCGATCTACTACCCATCAACCCACATCAACCCCCGCTCCCTCCCCTCTAACCGAAAATTTGGTCCGTAACATCTACAACAATACACACACGACATCCGGTCAGGACCATCAATAAGATCGGTTCAAAGAGCAGGTGAGGTGAGACGATATGGAAACAGGACGTTACTCCTCTGCTTGTTTTGAGGGGAACTAGTGAGGGAGACAGACAGGGAGAAGGAATATGGATCAATGCTTGCCCTGAGAACAGCATTGGAATAAATCAATACTCACTAGATCAGCACAGACGTGCCAGGACATGAATATATTCATTTTGCACTGTGTAAACTCCCCCTTCTAACAGTTACATACATTCTTCCAAAATCATACATGTTGTATCAGTTCCCCAACGTGCCAAAGCCAGAGGTCAGGCTGTATTTTTTTTGTTTTTAACTTTGCTTTTATTTGACAGCCAGTAGAGAGAGACAGGATGAGGTGAGAGAGGACACGCGACATAGGTCCTAGGCTGGATTCGAACCCACGACCTCACGGTTATGCTACATTACATTACATTAAAGGCATTTAGAAGACGCTTTTATCCAAAGCAACTTACAATAAGTGCCCTCAACATAGATAGGCAAGAGAAATGATGTGGTATGAGCCTTAGACCACTGAGCCACCAGGACGCCCCCTGAGACAATCTTCTTGGCTGAACCTCTTCACCATTTCTACCCCCAAAAAAGCCACGGAGAAGAAGGAATTTAGGTCCAAGGAATGCAAGGTTTACTGAGGTAAAGACTTCTGGAAAATTAAAACAGTTACCTCTTGCTGCCTTTTGGGGCAGCCAATGTGCAAAGTTGCCTTGAGCAGCTTCGGCTCTGCAGCAGTGACACTGAAGTCATCGCTTGAAGAATTCCAGCGCCTGCACCGGAGGCCAATGTGTCATCAGACACGAGTTCAAAGACAAAACCAACAGAAGGGATTAGTTTCAGCAGAATATTGTATGCGGATTCTGTACGTGACCGCCGCACCAGCATACTGCCTGTCAACTTGGTCCGCAGCCAAGGCTTAAGTCACTCCGCGAGAGTGGGACACGTCCGCCACGGGAACCTCAACTATGAAAGATATGGGAATCCCAGAAGACCTCAACCTTTTCCTTTTCCCCTAATTCCAGCCAGTGGAGCAGTACACAGAACCTGTGATCTGTCTTTATATAACACACACAACACAAATATCAGAGTTCACAGAGCCACTTTACAGCATCCTGATATCAAGGCAGGCAAAAGGCTCAAAGCGGGGGGGACACAGATGAGCCAGAAATGGGACGAAGCCTCCTCAACATCAAAGTCATCAAATATATATAAGAGTTTTGACAAATTCCGAGACCCAATTTCCTAATTTTGTCACCCAATTAACTTTTTCCCCCCGCTTATATTTATATCACAAACATCAAAGCGGGGGAAATTCACTTTCATTTTCCGAGATGAGATGATGATTTTGTTTACTCAAAATGTTGCGGTGGTGATGTGTTTGAAAGGGGAGGCCGGGCAGCGTTCACGTGGGCAAAGTCTTCCTGGATTTTCACACGGGCTGAGACAAACCTCCACTTCATCCTCAAAAAAAAAAAAAAAAAAAAAAATGATTACAGCGCAACATGACAAGATACAAATCCTCGACAAATGCCCTTATCTATATTCAGCATCCATTTCCCATTCCACGCCTCTGTATGAGGGCCGCGCGGTTCAAGAGCCAGGAAATATGAGAAGAAAAGCGTTTTTGGAAGGTCAAACATCCTCGGGATTATCAAAGTAATCTATGTACCCTGTTGTTGGATCAAGTGGCCGTGAAAAAGGATGCCCTCCCGTGCGATGCAATCCGTATCTATCTCAATGTCATTTGACTAAAAAAGCCGATTGCAGCTGTTTTTCTCTCTCTCTCTCTCTCTCTCTCTCTCTCTCTCTCTCTCTCTCTCTCTCTCTCTCTCTCTCTCTCTCTCTCTGCGGGTGATTGTCAAGCCAAAGGTGTTAGCATGCGGCGAGGGAGAATTTGAGGAGAGGGTCATATTGAGCTCCTGACCTCACATGTGGGAGTGAGAGAGGAGCTAATCTTTGGGTTCACCCAACCGCGACAGCCCTCACACTCGCTAGTCATTCTCAACTCCCTGTGTGTGTGTGTGTGTGTGTGTGTGAGAGAATATGTGTATATGTGTAAGAATCCCTTTCAGCCTTTGCCGGTGTGTTCCCGGAATAGAGAAGTGTATGTGACTAGCGCAGAATGTTTCCGGCCTCTCTGGTTGCTTTTGTTAACAGTGTCCTCGTGGGAATACTCTGCCCCCCCACCACCCCCCAACCGGCTGATTTAAAGGCCTGCCAACCGTGCCCGTGGCCCGGGTCAAGGGGCCCCGGGGGGCTAGGCCGGGGTCACCGGAGGAGAATGGGCGCAGATAAGCAAGCTAACACCTTCAGTTTTATTTCCTGTCACACTGAATGCTTTAACCGCGGTGACACCCAGTCGTCTAAATGCAAAGCGAACGGGGAGGAGGCAGTACAAGCTGCAGGCTGTAGGTTTGATGTGGGAGTTGACAGCTGACAGGTTCATCATTTGTTGAGTCCCCTCAGAATAGCAGTTATAAATACATACCTGGAGTACAGCCCGTAAGTTTGGAGGAGTTGAGCTGAGTCGTTCGCTTACTGGAAAACATGTTATTGCCTTTTTACCACTCAAAAGGCGAGGCCTGGCTCTGAGGGATGCTGACATAAGTAACTGTACCCAGGCAAGCATAGATTTCCTGGAGGAATGTTGTGGACCACAGACATGGGGAAATGTCAAGGGCAGGTTGACCCTTAAGCTAGCTTGCATCTCACAGGGGCCTCTTCTCACAGATGTCTTCACACTGCACCTAACTGACAAGTTCCAGCTCCCTACAGTGACATGGAGGTAGGGGCGGGCGATATGACTAAAAATCAACTTTTACCTCGATTACGATTAATGAACGATTATTTTACTTGTTTTGTTTTATTTTGAAATTTGTTTTATTTTGAAATTGACTGGATGCTCTATGCTGTTCCTGTGTCTGACTTCCTGCCCGGCTTGACACGGCTCGCAACAAGCGAACGGTCCAAACCTGTCTGAACACGGCGTTACTGGACGGGGCGGAGGGACGTGACTGAATACCACCTAGTATTTTTTAAGGGGACAGTACATGAACGCAGCATTGGGGAAAGTATTCAGCCCGTTCATTCGCGGGAAAGTGATGTTACGTCTGATGCGCACACACACACACACACACACACACACACTGGTTGCTTTGCTAACTGGCGCTTCTAGACGTTCCTCGTTCTTGTAGCTTAAATAACAATCGAACCGATTTTGAAAATTTGCCACGATTACATAATTAAATCGCGATTACGATTATAAACACGATTATCGCCCACCCCTACATGGAGGAGAAAAAAAGTTCATAATTGTGTCTGCATCTGTGTATTTTTTCACATGCTGCACGTCCAGGTTAGCTAGGCTACCCTGAAACTTCACACATCACAAAGAGCTCGGCAAAAAACCCACGAGCCTCTTCTGGCCTATATAACAAAGTAAGGTCAACCCAAGTCCAACCAACTGCTGAGCTGATTGAGGTGGTTATATATAGATGGAACTGGCAAGCCAACGTGTATAGGGGTGGGTGGGGTGGGTGGGGGGGGGCAGGCTGGGTCACAAGGCCTGCAGTGATTTAGTGCAAGATCTTTAATCTAAAATCAGCCAATGGTGTAATGGAGCCAGACCCTCTCCCATGACAGAAAGCAGAACAATATTCTCCTCATGGGGTAAGTGGATGAACTGAATCAATTCAAAATAAATGGAGGACGATGATACATTAATTTGCGGATGCACTCGAGGAGGTCAAAAACCAGAGCTGGGTTGAGAGGCGGGAGCAGGCAGGGGCTCGGTGAGGGGGCGGCATTCCACCATTTACCATCAGCGCCTCGAGGGGGGGGGGGGGGGGGGGAAGTGCCTGTGGGGATTCAGGGGGGGGAGGAGGGGCATGATCTGAATAGCCCAGTATTTTCAAGTGATGTTAATGTTAGCGGGGCTATGCAGCGTACGTGGGCACGGGGTCTTTCGGCGGGGAGAGTGGCAGCGTGACCCTCGCCGCAACGTGACCGGCATAGCAAATATCGCACGCGCCCCATGGCTGCAAAATGACGTCCTGGCTTTTTTTTTTTTTTTTTTTTTCCCCCGGGGGGCATGTCTCAGTTTCAGTTGAGATTATCTCCTTTAAGTTCGCGCGTTAACGTCAACCCGGTTTTAAACGAACGGGGATGGGATTGGGAATATAGAATTAATTGTTAGGTTTATTTTGGCGGCGGCTATAAATACTTGCCCTTAAACGACAGTGTTTATTTGGATCCTAATTGAATTGGAAAAGCTTAACATTTAGAAACCTCCCAGAAATGCATTGTAAGCAATATTGTGTTCACAGGAGAAAATCTGGGTGGTTACAGTAGCAGGGAATATCTTATGAAGCAACCTCAGCTTATATAGAGGACGAAAATGCTGCATTTTTGTGATGACACATAAAAGCAGCATTAACTTTTCATGTACTGAAAAACTATTTCCTTCAACATTTGTCAGGCACATAAGGTTAGTGCTTCCACTGTAGTTTAAAAGAGATTTGATAATACGACACAGTTTTTGATACTTTGATAGAAAAATGCGCTTTTCACAGAGGGGAGTAAGTGCTGGGGATATTCTTTCGGACTGCACTCCTTTCTTTCTTGGCAATTTGCATCTCAAGAGGATTCTTTGATTGATGGGCTTCCTTATAATGGAAATGGATGAACAATTTTTTTTAAGCCCGGCCCTCAAACTCTGAAGACACACTCATCACTCCTGAGTGTAAAAAAAAAAAGGAGGTTTCTTTCTTGGGAGACTCGTAAATGAAAATGGAAATTGAAACTACAAAGGGAAACCGCAGCACACACACACAACCCAGCGAGACTTCAGAGAGGCTGGATTCATGTTTTACTGCGGTGTAAATGAAGCCAAAAACAGCTGGGGATGGACACACACCATCCATCTCTAGCATTAATTATGTCCATGTATGGCCCACTATGGACACACACACACACACACACACACACACACACGCTCAACTCTTTAGAGAGCATCTTCTACACTTCTGACCTGAATCCTCGACCATGTGTGCCTATATCTATAAAGGGCCAGGAGGGAGGAGGAGGAGGAGGAGGAGGAGGAGGAGAGGTGTATCTCTGTAAATGTCGAGGTTGATGAATTAACTAAGACTGCATCTGTCGTCCATGCTGCTCATAGTTAGCTCAGTAAACAGACTTTCGGTGGTAATCCCCGACGGTCGCGCACAAATAGTAGGGATTGAGGAAACGAAGACCTCTGAGGCAGCCGGCCAAGAGATTAAATTTGACTTGGGAGTTGAGACCGACTGAATGGACCTCATGCAGTTTAACAAGACCGACTCACAAGTTCACCTCAGTAATCCGATGATCTGTTGATTTGGCGTTATTCATTTGGACGCTGGTCGTGAGGGTATACTCCTAAAAGCTCCATTGGCCTCAACCAAAATCCTTAAAAAGCATCTCCCGGGTGAGTGTGAGCGGCCTGAACCCTCTTAGTCCTTTTTTTTGTATCTCGGATCCGAAGCCGAGCGGTCAGCGCATCGGCGGCGTGTCAGAGTCCAGATGCACCGCGGGTGAATCCTTTCACCGCGGTGCATCTGGACTAGAGAGGGTAAACCGGGGCATTGTGTGACCAGAGAGAGAGAGTGAGAGTAGCAGGAGTTGCATGTTGTGTGACACCATGAAGGTTTCACAAGGACTGATAGTCTCAGTTAAGAATGAATAAAGAATGAGAGTGGTATTTTGGTGAGGAGGTTAAGAGCATGCCTCTCTCTCTCTCTCTCTCTCTCTCTCTCTCTTGTCCAAATACAGAAATGTAGATGAAGATTTTGGGAGGCGGCCCGGTGTGATGAAACAATCCTCTAAATGATCTCTACTCCCCAAACCCCTAACCCCATACTGTTCCCTCTCCATAGAAGGATGCAGACACAGATTTCATCATTTACAGTTTAAGAGCGAATGCCAGAGATTTACACGAAATAAGAGAATAGCGAAACGAATACCACGATATTCTGGAGAGCCTGAAAATGAGATGAAAGCGGCTCGGTGTGCTGAGTCACGTAACCGCAACTGCCTGGGACTTTTGTCGCATGTCATCCCTCTCTCTCTCTCTCTCTCTCTCTCTACCAATCTTTCCTGTCTCTATCTAAGACAAAAATGCCCCAAAAATAATCCAAAAATAAATAAATAAATCAAAGCTGACTCTCTGCTGCACTTCACCCCCATCAATAAGAAATACAAAACCTGGAGGTAGGAACCTGAACTCGGCCGATTTGACCCCTCTGCTAAATTATGAAGGAACAATAGAGTTGAGGAGAGGTTTCACACCAGCGTCCCCCAACACTCAGCATCCTGCTTCCTCTGCTCCCAAGCCACAGACTTTACTCCACAGCCAATAATCACTTCATTTTGCAGTGCTCTCCATTACGATCCTCTTCAAAAAAAGGTTAAGCCGCATCTCCTCGCTCACCTCACGGGGGAGCGGTTATTACGCTAGAGCAGAGCCTTTCAAATTATCTGATGGTCTCCCGCCCTCTTCCCATGTAATCTTAGCATGAGCTCAACGCGGGCGGGAAAAAAAGACTTTTAAACAGGAGGTTGATCATCATCTCCATAGACCGCCGAGGAAGACACACAAACAAACAAGGAAGGGATTAAGAAAGAAAAAAAAAAGTGTGTGTGTGAGAGAGAGAGCAACAAAAGACAATGATTAGTCAAGCAGGCCTATCTCCCCGTGTCCCCGAGGTTCAGCGGGATGTCAGAGTTGATTCTCATTAAATGCGATCAATATTGGACTGGGTGCTCTTTGTTTGTTTGTTCGCCAATCGTAAATCAAGACAGAAAAGAAACAAAGCAAATACTTTTCTGTCTGAGTTTTCTGCTGGCAGTAAATTCAATTTGCTATATATCACATAACTAAAGCTTTTATGAAGCTCCTTTACAAACAAGTTCAGTTTTAAACCTGTTTCAGCGACTCGACCCTGAGCAGCACCATTAAAACCGGGTTTTTCCTGAGGCGCTATACCGCAGAGTCGGCGTGGCGATGAAATATTAAGCCTCGTTCATCTGTAGACAAAAGACACAAGAGAGAGAAAGAGACTAAAGAGAGAAAAGAGAGAGAGAGGAGGCGGTGTAAAATGGCTGCATTGGATTATCAGAACGTTAATGTTAATCTTTTCAACTCCCGCCCATCTCCCTTTGAGAGGAAATAGAAACTGGAGGAGGGGAACTTTACATTTTCTCATTTACAGACACATTCCAAAAATGTCTCCTCTTGTGAAAAACAATAAAAAAAATCTTGAACACCAAAAAAAAAAAAAAAAGGCTTCAAGAATGGATTTATGTAGTGCTGGTGCTGGTGGGGGGGCAGAGGGTTAGATTACACCGAGAGAAGTACTTAACACGTACGATTACTGCGGAAACCTGAGAAGCACTGTGGCGTTTCGGTCGGTTGGATGATGAAGCTTAATGCGGTGGCGTAGCCGCGGCCCCGGGAAAAACCCAGGCGGTCGCCGCTTCACAGACCAGAACACAACTTCCTGTTAAAGAATAGATAATGTTGCGTGCGGTGGCGGCGGCGGCATGTCCTCCAGGTGTGGTGCATCAGGGACGCATGGGGAGGCGGTAAGACTCTACCTGAGGCTGTGCTGAGGTGTTAAACCTGTTTGGGTCTTCACCTCCTCTGACATTGGCCGGTCGATGACAGATTTTCACCGCGCCGTTACGACCTGAGCACGACGTTGAGGTTACTTTTTGTTACTTTGATTGGAAATACAAATCGTTCTGTAAAGAAAATAGGCTTTACAAATCATTTCCGAGGCCGCGCAGGTGTTGAGGCGGTGACTTTTACTTGCGCGGGGCGTCGGACTCAGATGCCAGGCGCGCTGAGTTGGATTAATTGTGCAGCGTTGAACCCGGAGTCAGATGTGGCTGTTGCCTTTTAAAGCGGGATTAATGACCCCCCCCTCCCCCCCCCCCCCCTCCTGTTTGATGTGGAGCCTCGTATAACTGGACAGGTGCTGATGCTGTGACGACTTATCTGAATTAAGGAAGTCCCCGGAGGTGGGACTGCTGCTAAAGAAGTCAGAGAGGACAGCGTTTTGGTTTTTTTTGTTTGCCGTTGTGGGGTTAACTGTCTCTCTGCCTCGCTTGGATGTCAGGTTGTCACGGCGACGGTAGTGACGGAAGGGCAGCCCCCCCCCCCCCCCCGCCCCCCCGGTGTGAGGCCTGATCTATTAGGGGAAGCGGGAGCCCCTCGTGATTGACGAGTCGCCTCGCCTCATCCATCAAGGCCTGGCACACAGAGGTCTGACACTGCCATATCACTCCCATGTGGCCGCGGCTGCTACAACCGTGAGCTATATTTGCGAGCTGACATTAATGCCTTGCTCTTCTCTTACTCTCTCGGCCTCTCTCTCTCTCTCTCTCTCTCTCTTTTTCTTCCATGACGCTGCAACTCCACGGCTACCCTATCCTGTCCTGTACTCTGGTGCTTTTTCTGGTCACAGCTTCTACATTACAGCGTCTGATGTCATCCCAAATACTAGTATCTACTATACTATACTATACTACTACTATATAGGTAACATTGAACATGGTTGAGAAGAGGGCGCTCTCATGAAAACAATTCCTTAAGATAGCGTCGGTTCCTGTGGAAATCATTTCATTTCCCTACTATCTACCATAATTCGATTTCCTGTTCTACAACAATTAAGAGGACATTGCTGACATTATTCAGAAGATGGTCTGGGCATTTCCCTTTTCTTTCCCCCCTTTGCCGAATCAAGACATCCTGAGCAAAAATAAACATTGTGACACTCAAAGATATTCCCAGAAATGAGGCGGCCACTGAAATCTTTTGGAAACGGGAGATCAACGGGTCCAGATAACACTCTTACCTGGGAGCTACGTAATTGCAGCCTATTTGCATCGTCTAGAAACTGCACTAATAAATACATGGAGTTGTCAGAATAATGAGAAATTTGATGTATCTGGTTGAAAGCAACATAATAATTGCGGGTCAGAGATGGAGAGAGATGTCCATAATGACCGTCAAGTTTTTTTAGGGGCCGTTATTCCTCTGATGAGAGCTGTCTGGCCTGTTTACTTCCCCGTCCCCGTCTTTTTCTTCATTAGAGTGTGCTTGGCTGTTGATCCATGCTGTAATTTTAATTAAAAATCCTTAAGTAAGCAGGGGAGAGCGATCGGCTGTTGAAAGGAGTTTTTCCCTCCCTCTTTTTTGAGTCTGGAGAGTGGGGAAACAGCCTCTCCACAGTGGGGAGTCATGAATAACACAAACAAAAACACATCTTCACGCTGCTCTGCATTCAGGTCAGGACGGGAGAAACCTGCAGCGTGCACAGCTCACCTTGATTCTGAGGGAAAACTCGCGATTAAAAAATCACAAGGGCTGCAGCGGGGTTTGTCTGTCGTGTTGAAACAGCAGGTATGTGAATCTCACACCATCGGGTTAAACATTCTCTTAAAAATGCAGCCCATTAAAATTGTTCTTGGTGCTTTAACAGAGAGACTGCATCGGCTAAATAAATCAAGAAGTAGCTAGAACTGAGACAAAAAAAAAAAAAAAAATCAAGAAGCATGAAAAAAACATGGCTGTGGAGTCGGCTAGGCGGTGGACTGGACTCTACGGAGCAGCGCAGTCGAGAACTCCTCTCAGTGATGTTTTATGGATTGGCATTAAGAACCAGACAGCTGGAAAAAAAAACAGCTTAGGCATGCCCATCCTTATCACACTTAGCGAAAAGTCCTGCTAAGTGTAACATGAGGGACATTCAGTCAGGCAACAGGAATGGTCCACTCCGGGGACCCTTGTATAATCCTCTTGAATAATTCCCCCGTTAGAAATCTCCTGCATCATCTTAATGTAGTGTAATTAAAGAGGACAACTTTGCCCTGGCTAATTGAAAATCTGCAGAGTCAGTCTCCCAGTGGAAGGGGAGCGAAGGCAGAGAGAGAGGGGGGGAGAGAGGGGGAGAGAGGGAGCTTTTAACATAGCTCCATCCTCATGTGAACCAAGATAGCGGGGCCCTGCCGTATACAGAAGGCTCCTTCTGTATTCACCACCACCTGAACAATATATTCTCTTAGGGTTTCTCCAAATCCAATTTGAGATGCCATCTTCTGCTTGAGGCTGGATGTCTGGGCCATGCTCACACACTGACTGCTAAGCAAGAAGGAGCAATTATTATTTGGTATGGCGAGATAAATGACAGAAAGACTCTTTGTTTAGAGATGCCACAGGGGATGAATTCAACCTCGCAACTCCTGTCAAGAAGACCCTCAGATGGCCGAGCCATCGGCGTTTCTATCCCCTCGGCACTTAAGCAAAAGCACAATTCTCAGATGACTATACCAAATGATGCTCGCCTCGCCTTAGTAATTGCTCATGAAGTGTTTTTTAGTTGTTAAGCAATCTTCATGGAGCCTGAAACAGAGGCTAAAAATATGAGCATACATCTAGATAGATGAGAAAGTCTCCACACCAGCTTATTCCTATTCAGGGACACAGGGGGGCTGGAGCCTATCCCAGCATGCACTGGGCATAACGCAGTGAAACACCCCGAGCGCAAACTTCACACAGGTCTGGGGCCGAGATTCAGACTTCTCGCTGTGAGACCACAGTGCGAACCACTGATCCGCACAGAGACAAATCAATAATTAACTAAATCTCTGACATATGCTCTCGAAAAGTTGCTCTCGACAAGAGCCCAAAACACCTCTTGTATTGTAGTGTTTCCAAGGCTTGTCCTGTCCTCCGTGGCATAACATGTTGACTGATCTCTCTCAGCAGCTTCGTCGGGGGGGTCAGCACTAGTTCTGTCCGTTCGTCTTCACAAGAGACAGATGGGCCGGCAATGCCGAATAACTGTCAATGCCTCTGGTAAGAAAGGTGAAACAAGCGGGGCGCTAGAAACAGCTTGAATACAACTGGATGACTGCGTTTTTAACTTC
This sequence comes from Hoplostethus mediterraneus, assembly GCA_034670385.1. Classification (NCBI taxonomy): domain Eukaryota; kingdom Metazoa; phylum Chordata; class Actinopteri; order Trachichthyiformes; family Trachichthyidae; genus Hoplostethus; species Hoplostethus mediterraneus. Next base: position 3,476,175 of record JAXDDW010000003.1, on the reverse strand, counting down.
TACCTTAATGTGTAAAGAATCGGATTGCGGTCAAATATGAGATCAAATACATTCAGTCCATACACCCGTGTTGCAGTGGAATAACACATGGCTGAACACCCTGAAAATTAAAGGAAAATATAATTAAAAGGAAATCCAATCCGGGGTGACCAGCGTGCTGAAATGCAGTGCGTCCATTAGGCGCGTGCCCCGTCACTTCTCCTTGACTTATACAGCCATTACAGGAGCCAGACACTCGATTTGGCATTGTTGTGCACGCAGTTAATTTTCCTCTTGATTGAGCCTGCCTATTAGTGTTTTCCAACCTCTGAACGACACGCCGGGGAAAGAGGATTGCCGAGGAAAAAAAGGCACAAAAAAAAAAAATAAGGTCGCGTGGCAGAGCTGAGCCGAGCCGAGCCGAGCCTCTGGGGCCGGGCGCACACTTAAGCTTGCAGTTAATTAACGTGGATGTTTGAAATGATTTCGGCCAGTATTTTTTCTTTTCTTTTTTTGGTCTCTCCGTGGGAAGACAACCTTATGGTGATGAATAAAACATGCAGTGTACCTTACCGTTGGTTATATAAGGGCCGCCATAGACTGGAGACGCGGGGCTAAGCAGGAGGAGGCAGCTAAGTCTTTCATTTCTGGGCTCTGTGCACATGAGGATTTCCAGCGGACGACTATACAGGCTCGGATTCAGAAACAACTGTCTGCCCGCACGCCAATCAGCCAGCCGTCAGTGTGGTCTAATGAAGAATCACCCGCTGTTACCTACCAGCCTCTCCGATCCACCCCCACCCGTTATGTACCAGTGAACGATAAGCTACTGGAGGCAATAACCGCTTTCTGCTATCTCCTCTCTCTCTCTACTGCGATGACACATCCTGGACTTCAAAACAAGTCGGGAATGACATCTAAATTGGCATCTTCGGGCTGTTTTTTTTCTGGACGCAGTGTATTGCGGCGTTCCCCTTCTCCTCGCTATCACTTTATCATTTCGTGGGGGGGGGGGGGGGGGGCTGAGGGGCGTTGTGATTTGGATGCCCGCAAGCTGATTCAGTGCAACGGGGCTTGATCTGTGAGGAGTCTGTGGGCAGGACTGGAGGGTTGGGGGGGGAAGCCTGAGAAGAAGCTGGCTTGCTGTGTCAATGGTGTGTGTATGTGTGCGTATAATGAGTAAGAAAGAAAAGATAGAAAGAAAGAGATTGTCTCCAGATACAAATAATTGGCTTGATGTGGAGGCGCAGGGTGTGGGCGGGAGGCGGAGTGAGTTCTCTCCGTCATTACCACCGTGGTTTGTCTTTGTTGTAACGAGAGCTCCTGTAATCACCGCCGAATCGGGTCCTTTGGGACGAAACAATGAGAATTAAATGGTCGGCGTAACCATGGAGAGCGAAAATGGAAATTAGGACCGACGGAAATCAACAGGCGGTCAGCTCCCCGTTGCGCATTCGTTCGACCTGATTCAAATGAAAACACACGAAAACACCCCCCAAATCCGCTTGCTACTAATCTGTACATCTAACCCTAGCAGCCCTGCACCGCTCTGAGTCATTACTGTCCCGTGTGAAAGACAGTGCAGATAATTGGGGTTGCAATTAGATGGGAGCAGACTAGAGGAGGTCATGTGGTGCTGGAAGTTGGAATATGGCCTCTGGAGGTGCAAGGGGTTGCATGGCGGTGAGATACAGTGGCGCGTTGTAGCTGTAGCTGTAGCTGTAGCTAGCTGTTCTGCATGAGTGCCTATTAAGGATAGTCGCTCTAAGCACACTAACAACACACACAAATGTATGCATACACACACACACACACGCGCGCACACACACACACACACAGAGATCCTTCTGTTAGCAGGCTCTTAAGAGGAACTCGCTCTGACACATCACTGCATTTGGTTGCTCCATTCTCCCCTGAGGGACATGGCGCCTTGCCAAGCTGCTCACTTCTGAAATATTAAGGGCAGAATCCATTGTGTGTTGCTAATTCTAGAATGTGCTGAAAAAGGGACAAAAGAAGAAGAAGAAGAAGAGGAAGAAGAAGCCGGGCCAGTGTGTTCCCATGGTTTTTTTCCGGACCCAAAGTTTTTCCCCCCTTTTCATCTTTGCGCCGGGGATCACAGTCTGCACCGCTATTAAGGTCAAATATAAATAAACAGCACTGCCCTATCTCATCCTATTTCTGACTGGGACCTGCTGTAAGAATAGCATGCAGGGGCAGCAAGCTAAGATGATCATCCTCTTGTCGGCGGCAGGAAAATGGAGATGAGCTCACTTCTGTAATTACAACCGCGCAAACATTTACATATCGTCAGATGCCGTAAATGTCAGCAAATGACCGGAGCCCTTGTAAACAAACTCGTCTGTTTTCAACCCGGAGGCGCAGGCTGCCGATCTCACATTTTTTTTGGGATTTTATGATACAATGAAACCCAGTGGGCAGCGACTCCCCCGATGGCTGCATCCTATAAAACGTCTAATACATGGAAGTTCTGCATCATTTTGCTTGGCTGATCTCAGAATTAATGCTTTATTAAGCTTTTGCGAGGCGGTGCTGAAGAACTGTGTCCAGCTGTTCCCGTGGACCTCTGCTCTCCCCTCGTCTCTACGCCTGCATGGATATCAATAATTAATGATTGTGTCCTCTGCTCCTGCCTGGATATATACACCACTGCAGGATAACTACCATAATAGGGCCAACAGTAAACTGACGCCTGACGCTTCTTTCTTTGTTTCCAAAACTTCCCAATATTTCATTCTGCTAGTATAACCGGGGTGATGAGGTTGGGAGGGGAGAGAGGAGCCGGATAGCTGAAGTCGTTCTGCTGTGTTTATTCACGAGAAAGAGGCTATAAAAGGTGATTTATACATTCTGGACTACGATAAGGTAAAGCCTTTTAGCAGCTGAAGAAGATAACCAGAGGCCGGCTGTGAGGAGGGTCCCTTCTGGTGCAAAACGCTGCCTGCCCGGGAAACCCAGCGGTGTGTGAAGCTCCACTCTCTGGAATGATCAATACACCCCCCATCTTACTATTTTCTCTCTCTCTAGACGCCACGGAAATCACTATCCACTGCACCAACGCGGAGAAGGTGTGAAGATTGGGGGGGGGGGAGAGTGAGAGCGAGAGTGGTCAATTCAATTATCCCTCTGTCAGAGCGCATTGTCTATTCCCGCCACCCCGCCACCTCCCCGGAAAATGAAACGGAGGAAATGGAACGACAAATACTTTGGATTACGCGACGACGTTTCCACAAGGCTCAATTTCCAAATCGATACAAATTCATGGAATCTCTCTCAACATAGGATCGTATTAAAATTTAAAACGGCTTCATCTTTGATTCAGTTTGAATTAAACCGAATCACAATTGGGGCCCGGGGATCACAATCAAACTTTTAAAAAGGTCAGCGTCTTCTCTAAGTCAAGAGAGATATGAAAATGAGACCAACACTGAACTTCTCAATGCTAATTTCTCTGAAATGTTAATAGCGCCCTTGGTTGCGGGGCATTCGTCTTTTGAATATTTGTCCACGTCTGTGTGTGTGTGTGTGTGTGTGTGTGAGAGTGAGTGACATGGACGGCTGGGTGATGAGAGCAAATGTTGAGGCATGGCATGGTGGCTAAAACCACAAGACGACTGAGTCAGAGAGAAACCGGTTTGATTCAGTGACATGATCCGGGTCCCTGTTTAGAAATGTCAGAGAGACACGCTGCTCTGGACAAGGGCAGACATCATTTAGCTTGGAAAACAAAAACCTGCTGATACTTGATCCCCACAGGGAAATTCTTTTTTTTTCCAAGTGCCCCCCCGATCCACAGGGAGCTCGGCTACAAAACACGCCGCTAGCTGGAGCCGGTAGGGATTCGGCGTCTTGCTCAAGGACACTTCAGCAGACTGGTGCTTGAACCTGGGTGATCTCAGAAGGGTGACCCCCCCCCCCCCCCAAATGGCACCGAGGAAGAAGAGGGCGAATCAACACATCTTAGAAACAGATGGGATTTTTTTTTTTTTTTTCCAACAGTTGCAACTCCGATTCCATATTTGGGCGTTTTGCGGCGGTATCCGGAATTAATGGGTTTTTCCACTGTACAGTACGTGCAATCACTCACACCCAGGCTGATTAACAAATGGGAAAAGGAAAAGTCAGATAGAGGTAATGATAATAATAATTCCAACGAGTACGATGACCGTGTTTTTTTTTTTTGGCGCGGGCTTTCAATCCACGCTAATCCGGTCCAGGTCCAGAGCGCTCCCGCCCGTGACGGGGTCAGGAGCGTCTAACCGCTACCAGAGATATACAGAGTGGAGGGATGACTGGTAATAGATGTGACAGAGAGGCGAGCTGCTGTAAACACCCGTTTCCCAGTGGATGTTCACACGGCTCTTTTGCTTCCCTTCCACATGTATACTGTAAACATCTGTCCATCCCCGTTCCGTCTTCTCCTCTCCGTACACTTTCTCCCGTAACAGGAAAGCGCCGATCATCCCGGGGTCGGGGCTCCTCTGGCCGTCGGCTCTGTAGCGACGTCTTGTATCCCCGTTCAGAAAGTAAAGTAAACCGAGGCTTCGTACGCGTAAACACGATCTCAGATTTACCGTTCATATTCGTTATTGTTAAATCAAACGTGTTTCTCTGGTGTATACAGTATCGAGTAATTGAGGTTTACACCACAGCTGCGCGGTTGTGACAAAGTAAATGAATTGATGGGGGGGGGAATGTTCTGAGATGTTAGCCGCTAATTGTTAGGTTGTACATGGTTTGAAAATAATTTTGAAACATTTAGAAATAAGATTGCATTACCATACATATTATTGTCCTTTCTTGCTGATTAAAAAAATGCAGCCTCTCATCATTTGATTGCACTAGTCCATAACGCCGTTTTTTTCTTGATTACATTGAATTCATTGAGTTATGAATTTGTTCATTATTGAGATAATAGTGAGGAAGTTGACAAACTAATGGTAAAATTAGCATTTAGACAGCGCTTTACCTCTCTCTTAATGGGGATTTGAATGCAGTATTTCTTTAAGCTTCACGATCTTAGCTTTCACTCACCCTGCAGTGTGTGTGTGGTAAAATGTTCACACCTACTTAGAGTCACATAAAAACCAGATCTGAAACCTTTCAAGGCAGCGACTGATCTCTCACCCACACAGCATACAAGACTACAAAGCCATCATAGTACAAAACAAACACACTTGATGGAGTTCAGGAGCTGTAGTGGCCCGGAGACTGGAGAGAGACCGCAGTGCTAGCACGGATAGGAAGGAGGATAACTGCAGCTAGTAACTCAAGAAAACTTCAACGTAACAGATATTTTATTTAGCTTAGTCCTTGGTCCGGAGCGTGGATACGTATAGTTCAGTTAAAAAAAGTCCAAAAAAAAAAGAGGTTCCCTGATAACAACGAATGTCTTCCTACTTGCTAATCACTCAACTTGGGGAAACAAAAAGATCCCATCTCCCGCCGCGAGGCAGTAGTTAATTGAGGAAACAAATCTCTCGGCAAACCATTCTCTTCCGTCCGCACGTAATGAAATTCCCCTCCTCAAATAGTTTATTTGACTGCCCTGACCTCTCTCACTCTTCATTTCCAGCGTAATGAAACAGCCTGCGGTTTAAGGGTTGTGCGGGGATGTGGATAATATCAGAAGATTTGCCGCCGCCGCCGCTGCCGGGATGGGTCTGCTGTACAGAGTGAGTCAGTGGGGCTGATAACCTGGGCTGCTGCACGCGGGCCGGCGCAGGAAATATCAGCTTGCTTTTCATTGCTATTAATACACAACCACCAAACCTTCAGACCTGCACTCCGGTAGACCTGGACAGATTCAGACCACAAATAGGCTGTTACAAGGTTATTACGGTGTACCGCATGTGTAGATGATCAGAGGACTCTGTTTGCTTATGACTTTCTTATGAATTCATTGCGCTTTCACCTACAGCAGACATTAGAAAGCATGTTTTCAAGAAGGTTAACGTGAAAAGCACAAACATCACCTTCCTTTTTGGTAGATAATTGCAGATCCCAACTAACAAAATGTGAATGAAATTGTTGGCACAGACCTTGAAAATGTTGAGGAAAATATTTTATAAGCAGCGTGAAAACACTGCAAAGCGCAGGCACCTTTTAGTGTGCAAAGTGTGCACCTTCAGTCTTAATTACACTGAGACTGCTTAGTTGCTCACACTTTAGCTTTATCTGTGCTTTGTTCCACTGACTGAGCTCAAAGAATGTGAAACGAAAGGAAGCCGTTAAAAAGTCCTTTGAAATTCAATGGGAAAACACTCAAACCTCAGAGGGGAGCGGAGAGATTGAGCCAGTCTGCTTCCCCCTCATAAATCAAAGCGCATCGTAGACGTTTGCCCCGCGACCGATGCAACAGGTGCCTCGCTCCTCCCTCCTCCCCTCTCTTCTTCTTCTTCTTCTTCTTCTTTACCATGCAAATATAACCCTCCTCGGAGTGCGCTTGTTTCACAGAGGGAAAAGTCTCTAGATTACTCACACACACACACTCGCGCATGAAGTGCTGTGTAGGGCGTCTCTCAAGTGGGCCACCTCAGATGGATCCGGGAGACAACGAGCACTTCCTCGTCGAAAGGGAAAGGCGGCAGCGATAAACATTCTGTCCCATCTTTCCACACTTTGCCGTTGCAGTTTGCTGACAGTGACAGCGAGCATTTTCAGGAGGGGAAAAAAAAAAAAAAAACGCTGTCCGTCCACCTGCGCTACGACGGTAACAACATGAGAGGTGTGGGGCTCTGTTAATAGGCTCCCGGGCTCCCCGCTGTCTTGACGGGCTCCTGGCGTTGCTGTCATCCCTCTGCTTTGTCCTCTAATTGTCTTCCGTCCTGGGAGGTCTGGGTTCTGCGGCGGGCCCTGGATAATGGCGGCGTGACACGTCTGCTGTACCCCCCCCCCCCCCCCCCCCGCCCCCTGCACACACACATCACACAGGCGACGGCTTCTGAAAGGAGCGCGGTGCACTGTCACCGCGTCACCACAGGATGGCTGCAAACGGATAGCGGGGGCCTATCTGGTTTAGACAGGGACAAATGAGGCAGAAGATGTAGGCTGAAGCTGACCCATGCCGTCATCACTCTCTCTGGGTGTGCATCCGCAGGCCTGCCCCATGTGTAGGTGTCGTAATGCTTACTACTGTTATATAAAGAAACTGTATTTCCTAATGCACGGATAAGCATATAATCCGATTCCTTCCATTTCTATGAATTAATATCAAGGCATCGGAAGAGGACTTTATGATCTTATTATAGGTATTATTGGTGCAGCTGCTGATGGGAGACATTTATTCCTGCTTGAGCTGCTTGAGTCACCCCCTGTGTGCACCGCAGGACCCCGCTGTGATTGGCTATCTATAATGCGTTGGTGTTTACGAGATGGAAAAAAAACCCACGCCTAGTCATATGCGTTGGCAGATGCCAAAGCCCAGTCCGCTCTATTGCGTTGCACGTTGCCACTGCCCTGCCAGAGACACGGTGACCCCCCCCCCCCAACATGAGGGCTTTCCGATCCATAGACTAGACTTGAGGTCACCGGCGATCTCTCGTAGGCACGTGAACAGATCTATGGAAGAGCGGTCTAATTGGGTTTGGAGAGTGAATGCGGAACAATTAAGTCATCGTACCTTACCTTACCTTGCTGAATCCCGATAAGCGGCGGTATACAGGACAGTAGAACATAGAGAAAGGTCAGAGTGCCTAACCCCACTTCTCTGAACACTCACTCGGTTTATCTAAGCTGCCCATTACCGATGGGAGAATACAAAAGGCCCGTTTCTCTATCTGTCTGAGCTGTGACCGCTTTACATCCCCTGTGTCTGTATAATAATGGGTCACGTTACCGGCGAAGGAGACGGAGACAAAGGCCCAAATAAGAAAAAAAGACAAAAAGGAAAGGGAAATGCTCTGTGAAAAGCAACCCCATTTAAACTTTCTTTTTACCTTTCTCCTATCACGCGTCCCTTTCCCACAAGAAGCCTTTGTTTGGTGCGCCGCGCTGACAATCACGCGCAAAATATAACAAAAGGGAGATCAGCAAACCAGCCGAGGCTTGTTATCAGGCAATGAATGACTATAATAAAGCAGCGTGTCTGGTTAGATGCGCAGTCAGCTAGGTTAGGAGGTGAGATCCGTCGGTGACTGACAGTCCAAAAAAGGAAAAAAAAAAAAGCCATTAACTCGGAGCTTCTTTTCATGTTTGGGAAGCGCCACACAGAAAATACAGCATTTAAATGTACATAACTTCCAAGCCACGACCATGAATATACATGGGTCACACTTTCCTGACCTTGGCTCCCCTCTCAGCCCCGCCGGGAGTCAACTTGGCGCATTATGCAGAAAACACAAAAAAATGTTGACAGCAAACTGGAGGCAGCTCTGTGCCTTTTCTCCTCCTCTCCCGCAATGCCTGCACATTCACCATCGACGCCAACCGCCAGCACGCCCGAGTCTCTACGGACAAAACACCCTGCATTTGAAATGGACTCTGATATAATGAGGAACTGAATCCCTGCAGCTGCACTCGCCGTCTTCTCTGTAACCGGTGACACCGTTGATCTTTTGTTTTTTTCCCCATTCTTACTATAGAGCGCATCCTCTGCAAATAAATGTGTCTTGGAAATCAAGTTATTCTTGTCTAGCAGATGAAAACGGAAACTGATGATCACTGAGGAATTCTATGGGCGATGAAGCTGACCGCCCACCAGACTTAATAGCTGAAAAACAGCCAGATTTCTTTGGCCCGATATTGGATCAGCCTCTAAACCGGGCTAATGAAGACGTTCTGGTGTAGCCCAACATTACTTCTGATTGCTTTTGAGAAAAATGTCTCACTATGATCATGGCCAAAGTACAATGCTTACAATGCTGCTCACTAGTATCTAAGGTTTTAACGAAGATCAGAAGTCTGAGACAGGGTAGGTCACTTATTGGTTTGATTACATTCAATCAGAACGCCTTTGATTATCTGTTACGGAATATTCAAGGGCCCTGCCAGACATTATTGGAAAAATAACTGGTAAGACTAGAGAGAAATACCTTCATCTCTTCAACAGACTTATGAAAGAATTGCATAGAGAGAGCGAGAACATGCCTCGGGATAATACTTTTCTTCCTCACACCTCTTTTGCAGGATAAGCGCTTCAAAAAAAAACGAGCTAGAGGAAGGAGGCTTTTGAAGACGGGAGAACGCTTTTCCAAATGAAACAAACAAGCAATTCGCTCATGTGCAGCCAATTAGCGGACACTCAATAAGATTGACGGTGACAAATTGACACGTCAGCTTTCACGCGTGAGGTGAGGGTTAACATGACCCTCCATCGCCGTTGTCCTCGTCTTAACCGTCTCCGGTTACGCCCAGGGTCCAGCTGTCTCCGGATATTTCGGGATAACTGCATCATAATCTGCATTTGCACAACACAATTGGGCTCCTGTCCCCGAGTGGAATCAGGCTGACTTAATTCCACCGGTCGCGCAAAGTGCAGGTTCAGTACATCTTAAAAACGTCATAAATAAAGATACATGTCTGGGAACAAACGGTACACTGCAGAATACTGACATTTGTTATGTGCACAGAGATGCATACACTTTGAACACATTTGGAAAGGATTCATGGATGAACGGCCAAATGAATGAAGGAACAAATGAATGAATGAACGTATAAAACTCTTATTGTGACGCAGCTTCAGCGCCGCATCGCACAACTCCAGTCCCTGCATTATGTATGAAGAACGTATAACGCGATCATAAAATCCATTTGCTTAGCGCAGCTAATCACACGAGGAAGTGCAGAGCTGTCAGAGGGAACATGCAACGCACTTATTTTGTCAGCTTATTTCTCCTGTCTGACTGCCTCTCACTAGATAAACCTGTTTGCTTTTCATCATCTTTCACCTAATACTTAATTATTTATCTTCTTTTTAACAGAATAACAAACATTATATTTCGGCTGCACGGCGGTGGAGCATTTCACCACGGCGAATGACTCGAGATTTCTTCAGGACTGATAGGCACTCGGTTAATGGAATGTAAGCATCCACCTGATGAAAATATGTAAAGCGTACAGCAAATTACAGGCTGATAAAAGGAAAGTCATTACATAGGCAAAAACACCTAACTCAAGAACATCGTCAGGAAAAACACGGTGTAAATCAAACCCACTATTTTGCTGTAATTTGACTTTACTCTTTCTGTCTCTGCTGAAATGGATTTTGTTTTCCAAGTTTTTCCTAAACTGGGTCAAATAATTGCCATGGTTTGTCCCCGGGTGAGAAACAAAAAAAACCGACATGATGTGGATGCCAGTGAGAGAGAGTAGGATCAGAGATTGAGGGTGACTCACCTCTAGGAGAGCTGTCACTAAACATCAATGTATTCACCTATTTGCTCGGGGGAAGAGGTCCTCCTCCCCCCCCCCCATCCCTGCCTTCACGCTTCACTTCCTCCCACCCAGGAAAAGGAAAACATTTTGGGTCTGCCAGTCTGTCTTCTCAGAAGGGGACTGTGAGGAAAAACCTGTCCAACCCCATCTGTCGCAGTTACCTCGGAAGCCTCCGTTGGAAGCTGTGTTCAAGAAAGGGCCAGTGAACGCAACACGCTGTCAGGATGGGAGGTGGGGGGGGAGGGGTGTAAAATTACGACAAAATGTATTGGAAATGGCAGGGGCATTAATGGGCTGGCCTCTTAACACTTCAGCCTGTCCTTTGCTGAAATCACCAGCGGATGAAACACGGTGATGGAAATTTGTCTCACCACAGTGTGCTGATGAGTGCATACGGGGGCAAAAGGTCTATGATAATAATTACTCAGACTCAGCGAGGATGAATGACATCATTCACCGAAGGTGGCGATGACCCCATAATCGACTCCTCTCGTAACCTCAGTCGGCCCACATTTAGCTCCACTCTGACTCACCCCTTTGTATTCTGCTGCCATCCCGAATCACCCATTACCAAGGCCTGCTTTGCTTAATAAGTGAAATGGAGACATCTGTCCAGAAGTAATGACCCCATGCAATCAGTTAGTGATGGGATTGCGAGCAACACGGGGGGATTTCTACACTGATTGCTGATTCTTTTATCGAGAAGACCCAACAATAATAAACCAACAACAATACATATTATATGCATTTTGTCTACAGTTCATCTACATTTAGTCTGGGCGAATTGTCGTGTTATTAGAATAGATATTTCAAATGTTCAAATGAGAGTAAAATCAATTAAATCCTGGGTGGAAGACTTCATATGCTGCAGCCAACCAAACCTCTTCAGATTTCTGATTACAGGACACATAAAACCCCCGATCCCTTGTGAAACAGAAGAAGACACATGAAGCAAATTCCCTTTCATGTTTGGCTCTACTGTAGTTAATTGCAAATTGGTGTAAAAATACACACACGCGTTCACTTAAGGCGTGTGATGAGACTCGGGCAAGGTCAGCGGGACAGTTTAAAACTCAGCACTGATAAGCAGGAGGAGGAATCTGCATGCAGGAAGCGCAGCAACAATCCATATCAAGTTTACACAGTCAGTCAGCCAGTCAATTATCGCGCTACTGTAGCAGTGGAGGATCTTGGAAGCTGCATTTGCCTCTTCAGGGAGGAAAATCAGAGCCCGTTGCGAGCAAACCTCATGCACATCAAATACGAAACGAGCCCCAAATTGGATCAGACGTAACGAGAGCGTTGCAAACAACCTGCTCTGATGGAGATCTGAGCTTCTCCCTGAAAACAACACGACAGGCATCCATTTTTCAAATCACAACATACATTATAATGCACTGGGTTCTTCACACAGACTGACACGATTGTTTGAATTGTACACTAGACTCACCAAGGAAGAATTGCTTCAAAAAAAGGCAATAAAAATGTCAGTGATTCATAGACGATCATCTGGCCAGGGTGTGTTAGTGTTTCTGTTTACCAAGCCACAATATGGCCCGTTTTTATAGCTGGAGTTATTACAAAGCAGTATTCTGTGGCGGTTAAGCGCAATAAATCAATACATGCTGTAATGTTTAAGGCATAAATCTGCTTCTCATTTGTCATGACTAACAACGTGGATGAGTGTGTGTGCCTCCCTGAGTGTTGCAGCACTGCCGGAGCTGCCGTGTCCTCGGCTCATTACCATTCAGGCTGGGAATGCTGAGCGAGTCTCTGACCCAAATTTGAGGTGACTTATTCACAGATAAAGGCGCAGACTCAAAGTCAATCTGCTACTCACATTTTGAACACATTCTTGCCCACTTGCCCATTGTGTCCCGGGGTCTCTCGGTTGTGTTTAGAGAGGGGGAATAGATGGAGGGAAGGAGGAACACGCACGGATGGGTTGTTATGGAGGGCCCTTGGTGGGAAAGGCATCAAGCCCAATTGAATCAATTGAGCTAGTGGCCTTGGGGAAATAGGTCTTACATGCAGTCAATGATGGATCCTCGACCTATAGAGGTAGAGCTAGTAAGGACCCAGGACACTAGAAATCATCCCCTGATGAAATGAACTAGAGCCCATCAAGGAATTGATTTCCAGGACACCAGCCTTTCCACATGACGACTATTAAACCCGGGAAAGAGAAATCCCCCCGGGGTGGTAAAGTAACTACTTCAAACACAGGATGCACACTAGCTTAAGGACTTGTAGCTACAGTTCATATATAGATCCACCAAATTGTTAATTAAATAGCAGTCGGGTAATCGAGGAGGAGTTCAGTTTTCCTACAGCAGACCAAAAAGAGAAAGTAATATTCTCCTATTGCCTCGTCAAAGGAGCTGGAAGCAGAGGCTGACCGGGAAGCATTGATTTCACCGTAATTTGCCTTTGGGTGACAGGTAAAAATGCTGAGCAGTGGAGCTAGCAAGATATTCTAACACACTACATTAATTCCCTGCTTAGGTGGAAGATTAACATTGATTGGTCTTCATGGGTGAAAGGAGGAAGGTGAGGATGGAGACTAGTTCACAGTGCAAGGGGCAAACAGAAACACCGTCGCTAACACCATTTGCACGGATGCTCCAACATGTTTGTTGCACCAATGAAACATTTTGGGGAATAGTCTCTATTTTAATGACTTGTAGCTGAAATTCATTCAAGTCCAGGGGCATGACAAATTCCCCTTTGTGACATGTGAAAAGCTAGACGTGAAGCTAAAATAATTGGATTTATTTTGTAAATTGGATTTACAGGCAGACTGCTGTATTTTTGTAGTACAGCCGCCTTGATAATACCAATCAATTTGCACCCAATTCTGTTACCCTTTGTGAAAAGTCAAATCATCCCCAGTTGTACAAATACACAATAAGTGGTCGTGGAGGCATGGACGAGCTTCAAACTGCATCCTTTTTGTCATGGGCTATTTGCGCCAACAGCACCTAAATGGATGCTGTGCCAGAACTATTGTCAAAACATAAAGAAGTAATAAAAAGGCACAGACTAGACATCTCTAGCCCATAATCCAAATGCGTGACCTATGAGGATGTTTACATCTTTTCAGTTCCAGCAATAGAAACACATTATTGACTACAAAACACTGTTGCTGCCTTCTCTATCGCCTGAGGTGCATGATGTGGCATATTGTCATTACAAGAGGTCCTGCCTATGTATGCAGAACTAATCTCTCTCTCTCTCTCTCTCTCTCTCTCTCTCACACACACACTCTACTTCTCTGTCTATACTCCTGTGCTCTATATTTAGGAGGGCACAACATCTCTGAGTTTCACGTACTGGAGAAATCAAGATGACCATTAACCCTGGGGCCGAGGTATCGTCCTCCCTGACGACGTGACCGCTAACTACCGCGATGATGGCAAGCAATGTGGTCACTATGCATGTGTTTTGTCATCCGGCACTAAGGAGACTTACAGATATGACAGAGAGAATGCAGCGTGAGATACTGCAGGGGGGAGCTTTGGGAGCTGAGTGTCTCAGCGCCGCAGGACGCCTAGTCCCTTTTTGCTATATCTGTGGTTCCTGTATCCAATGAGAGGGACAGTGGTGTGTAATGCGAAAGAGGAAGGGAGGAGCGGCTCTTTCGCAGAATGCCAAGCAACTGTCAATGAATGGCAGGTACCACAGGCTTTGATCCACAGCATGCTCGCTTACTGTGATTCTCGTAGCTGCACCTTGCAGCTATTGTTTTTTCATCTGTTGTGGAGTTGTTCACCTGTCACTAAAAGTCAGTACTGTGCAACTGACACGGTGGCAACTGGGTCTAAAACTGCACCTTGCTGCCCCAGTTCTATCAGAGCCGGTTTACAATACTTGAATAACGAAAGTCCTACATATCAAGATTTTCTGGGCGTGCAAATAAGTAAGTAACAGGAGGGGTGTCATTTGAAATCGGCCCTATAGCAACTTACTGATTGGCTCAGGTAAAATGTTGCTTTTGCTTTTTCTGCTTTTCTCCTGTGTCAAAATCACTCTTACCATACGCACCGATCACATGGGTGCTCCGGTGCTCGAGCACCCACCGAAAAGGCCGAAGGCCGATTAAAAAATAATCGGAAGGCCGATTAAATAAATAATAATAAATAAATGTATTAAAAAAAATGCATGTTGTTTAAAAAAAACAAACAACGCATCTATATATTCTATTATTACTTATTATTATTGGTGACGTTTTAACTACAAATCGCATTATCCAATTAAACTTGTTCCAGCTCTGTGCGTGTGTAGGCTACGTTAAGGGGCGTGGTCACGTAGCCAACTGCCAATGTAACGTTAGAGTCGGCTAAACCAACGTTGTTCCAGCACGTAGCTGCTAGCTAGTGACACAGCAAGTGTGAAACACGAGTGATCGGGTAAAAACGTACGAATTTGTAATTAAAAAACAGAGAGAGATACCGAGTGTAAAGACAGTCAAAGTGAGGATCCACCACCAGTGATGAATCTGTAGCAGAGCAGTGTTGCATGTCATTTCGGTGTGTGTCTACGTTGACAGATGACAGTAGCCTGCACCACGGTAATTACTAAAGCAAGCGCAATGAAAGTGATTTTGTGACAATCTTCACCTTGGTGGTATTCACTTCATTTGAGCACCCACTGGCAAAAACATATCGGCGCATATGGCTCTTACTGTAAACAAGCGAGGTGTGAAGCCCCTCCCATTCACAGTGTAATAGCAATGGGGTAAGAGACTTAATTCCCTTTGCCAAAGCACCACATTCCTAACGCACCTGCGATCCCGCTCTATTACCTCAACCCCCTGGAGTGAAACGTAGCAGTTCCATATCCCCGTTGATCTGCGACACGCGCTAATGAGCTCGGCGGCGGCGCGCAACACGGACCGGGGAAATCGAAGCAGCCGGAGAGAGGCGTGTAAATTAGAGTGATCTCCCCAGATGAGCCACTGGACAAAAAGCCAAGCATATGGAGATATTTACCGAGCGGGTCAGCCAATCTGAATCGAGACTCGGCTATCTAAACGTGGGCAGAATGATCAGACCTGCCCCGCTGTGATGTGATGTGATGAGCTACAGCATATGATGAGCCTGATGCTGGACAATGCTGAATACATATAATGGGATATATGCTGTAACGACCTGCTCTGAGGCAGCCGTGCATGACTCATATTGATTGAATCTACTGATTGCCTATGCCTCAATCTTTCATAGTTGAGGGGCAATATTTAGATGGACAAATTGGCTGAGATTGGTATGAAATTGCGCTCCGTTCTGCCATTTCAAAGACAACGCCGATTCAAGAGCCTGGCCTTTCATGTTGGATTGATGGAATTAAATGTATATGACGGGCAAAGTATCCAGCTTGCTCCATCATCTCACAGAGCGTACTCGACCTTCATATATTTTCCGCCGCTTCCGATCCCTCGGTTCACCTGGCGGTGACTGATGAAGCTCAGCTGTGCCTCTTGGAAAGTTTGTTACAATGCGTAGTCTCTTAAACCATAAAATAACTTTTCAGTCGCTGATGTGAAGAATGAAAAACAGCCAAACTGCTTCGGCACCTTAGATCTGAAATCCCGGGGGAGGGGGACGAGTTGAGGGAAATGTTTTACTCCTCGCAAGGCTTCATGGGAGTTCCACTCAACTCAGATGACAGACAAAGACAGAAACAGCGCATGCATGCAGACGTACGTGCGTGCACATGTGCACACACACACACACACACACACACACGCTTCGAAACCACCTCGAGTCTGTCAACAGCTCTACTGTGTGCAGCATCAGGAGCCGAGGTGCATTTCGAAACTGAAATGTCAAACTTCTGTGATTAAATCGATAGAGAAACTAATCTTCTGTTGCCTTGGACCAAATGGTTTATAAATCCTCCAGCACACACACACACACACACCTAAGCAAGCATAGGAATTCATGAATGCTTAAATGCATGTGGTTTTTGTCTCTCTCCCCCTAACAAAAGGGACTGGCTTTGATAGAGGCACCCCCTCTTGTGCTCGTAAAGATAAGAGCGCTGAGTTGGCATTTTCCTTTAAGATAGGAATATCAAATGAGGCTTTAGCTTGTGATATGGTACAATAATGGAACAGCTGGGGTGGACTCAACAGCTACAACCTACCTCTCACAAAAGGAAATGTTACTGCTGCACTTTGTGTGTGGTGACGAGTAGAAAAATCAGAGCTATAGAGTGTGTGTGTGTGTGTGTGTGTGTGTGTGAGCTCGGTTGTGATTTGGCAGTATGCACCCCTGTGTCTTTCCTTTGTCTTTTAATGTCTTTTTTTTGTTGTTGGCTTTTATTTGTTTCTGCTGAACAAGACACATTCATACACCAGTGGACAATAACTGGAATCTTGAATGAAAGAGATTAACAGCGGAGGGATGACGGAGAGGCTGAAATCCCTCCCAGCAAGTACTCCAACCCCGATCTGCTCACAGGGCTGACACCAATAGGACTTAACATCAATCACCCCTCGTGTTGGTCAAACAGTCACTGTGTGTGTGTGTGTATGTGTTAATGTGTGTGATCCCCCCCACCCCCTACTGAGCCACATCACATAATGTCTTTGTACGAGGAAAAAATTTGCCACGATGATTGTTGGCGTTAGCTGTCCGGAGGAGCCCGTGCTCTCAATCCTAACCACACCACCCAATACGGCTCTAATCTGCCCGAAACTCCCCCTGGAGCTCAGACTCTTCTAATCCCCTATAAGAAAGAGGAGCCAGATGGTCATGAACAACTGCTGGGGGTGATGGAGGGGTGGTGGAGGGGCTTGTGGATGAGCGCATGCATGGGGATGCCTGGAGTGCCTGCCGCTGTTTACCTTGTGCTTCAAGTTACCGCTGTAAGCCCTGTGGAACGGGTGGTGTGTGGGTGGGTGAGTGCACTTTCAAGGATGGCTGTGTGTGTGTGTGTGTGTGTGTGTGTGTGTGTGTGTGTGTGTGTGTGTGCGCATGTACACATATTCAGAGAGGAGAGACACCCGCTGCACCTGGCATCAGGTTACTCCACCACGCCATTCCTCCCCAGCTCTGAGATGAGATGTCAGATCTTCAGAGGCAAACCTTCCCACCAGCTGCAGTAACCTTGCGATTCCTGGAGTGTCACAGGGAGAGCAGCGCTGTCCCAGGGGTGTCAAGATACAAGACCTAACCCCCGCCACCACCCCCTACAACCCTGCTGTGCTACAGCACCCCCACCACCGCCCCCCTATTGCAGAGCAAACGTTCCTACCCAGGGCCACTAAGCTTCAATCAGACGCACTGCTGCCTGAGAATCCAGAGTCCCAGTCAGCCAGCCGCCAATGAGTCAGGAGCTGTCAGACGCTGATGGACTGATGCACCAGCCTCCCCCGTTGGGCCCCCCCTTTGGGACGGTGATTAAGCTGTCATTAAAGTGAGCTAAGGGTGGGTGGAAAACATGAGTATCAATCTGAAGGGAAGAGAAGGGAGCATGCATGGGGGGGGGGGGGGGTGTTCATTAAGTGAACATTACCAGAGTGAGAAGTTCAATTACTGCACAGCAGGGGACGCGGCACCGCGCTGGTGCAAGTCCACAGCCAATTGAGATCTCTATGCTCTGCTCAGCTCCCACACACACACACACACACTGAGGACAGTTCCACTATATGTGTGATTCGTTTTTTATAACGGGCCACAGGCAGTGATCCACAGTCGAAGGCCACCGGCCTTGGAAATCCAAAGCCTCTTATCCGGCTCCCTATTAGCGGTGAGCAGCAGCCGGTTATTAGTGGAGGGAGTCTCGCCGCTGAAAAGAGTTAAGCGCAAGTTCAGTCCCTGGAGGTAAATGCCTTCACACAAATCCCCTCTGACTGTCCGCGGAGAAAATGTCAGGATAACTGTGACCCCGTGACCTTTAGTAAAGGTTGACCTATACTGGTGCACTGTCACAGCTTCTGATCTGACCCATGAGCCTAGCAAGCTAGAGCAGTCGTACAGACAACATGGAGGTGTTGCTCCTGCAAGTCTAATCAATCCTTGCATCAATCATATTTGCTCAAAGCTCAAAGTATTTGACAAGTAAACAATGTAATATTACATAGCAGTTGTTGATGTCCAGTTCTGAGGGCTAAATATGACCCACAGTCACTCAAACAAGCTAGGCTCTCCAGATCATTTCCCATTTACATCAATCAATTAAGATCAGAGCGAAGCAAACTTTAGAGCCCCTGAGCCATTTAAACGTCTTCAGCTACCCTGCCTGCCTTGCCAGGTCACGCTCTCATCCTTGCCTCTGTGGAACGAACAGTGGAATGGTGACATGGACAAATTGCCCTAAAGCAGCAGCCCTTTGCAGCTCCTGCCCTAAGCCTGGCTCCTAGCCGTACTGTACACGGACTCGTGGAATGGACACTGAGCTAGATCTTGGCTTGTGTGGTGTATGTGTGTGTGTATTCAGTGCTGGCCTCTCCACAGCTGGGCTTCAGCTAATGCCCACTCTGTGCCCCAGTTAGCAGGGCTCACGACTGAGTGACACGGTGGGCCGGGGTGGGTAGCGACCCCAGTGTTGGGATGTTTTTTACGCTTCACGCTTCGCTGCCTCCACACAAAAGGCTTGGCCCCATAAACTATAAGCCCTATAATCCACTCTGTCAATATTCAAGGGATGCCCTCCTTGTACAACAAATGCCCATGCATGGGCACACAACAAAGCCTGCCACAGGCTGGCCAGGTTTCCTGGGGTGACATTGAATTGTGAGTAAATTCAGTGTAATTATACTGTGATAGAGCCACGTGTCTTGCCGTAGCAATTACACACATTAAACTATTAAAACTAATTATTATCATTATTGCAATTTCTAAAATGATCACCCAAGCGCAAAGGCAGCTCGGCAGAAAACGTGCTAAAACGAAACAGACAAATCAGGTCAGCTCCAAACTCGGCTCCTCCAGAATGATGTTAAAAACGATGACTCATCACGTAACCTCTTAACTGCATGCTGTGTTGCATGTTGTCAATGTCACATGTAATGGCACGGTTCTCTTTTTTTTACGTCCGCGCCACGAGTGGCATTTCAACGCCGTCGCTAGCTGTAAACCGGTGCGTGCTGCACAAGCATCTGAATGAGTGACCCAGGTGAACTCCGGCCCCCCCCCCCCCCCCATCACCGCTACCTTCCACCCAAGTGTCACTCACGCAGAAAAAAACCCCAGACACACCTAGTGCGATGCCTGACTGATTCCGTGATCCAGGAATAGCAACATGCACGGAGATGGCATGCAACAGCCTGATGTAATAATCAGAAACACATGATTGCACAAACAACCATCACCTTTGCCTTAACGTTCCGCGATTACCATTTCATGAACCTGAAGCAGCTTTCTCAAGATAACACTCATTACCAGTCATATGGATGACGACCAATACTCTGCACCGACTTTTAGACCATACAAACATTTGCACAATTATCATCAAGTCGAGTGGCGTGGTGCGATGGAGGGAGATAGATAAGAAAACAAGGAGCCACTTACCCAGAAGATGAGATTGAAGAGGAACATCATATACTTCAAACAGCAGAGGCAGCCTCTTGCCATGTTGCACTTCTTGAATTCTAGAAGGAACACAAAGGATAGATCCAGGTAAAAGACCACGTATTTGCTGCCCTTGGGTGAGCTGTACTTATTGCTGGTCTTGTCTCCGGCGCCGGCGTCGGCTGCCGCTCCAGCCTGCCCCTGCTGCGCGTTGCTGCGCGGCCCCGTGGAGCCGTAGAACGCGCCAGCGGTGAAGCCGCGGCCGCCAAACGGGGGCCCGGACGTGGAGGCGCGGGCGAAATCGGAGTCGCGGCTATCTACGGACGGGCTGCGGTGAATGGCTGACTCCTCACTGCTGGACTTCTCCATGCTCTGGGGCTGCAGCTGCTGATGAAGGGTTCCCCGACGCGCACTCTACCATAGTCTCAGAGGTGGGGGAGAAAGGGGGGAGGGGGACAGAAACAAACTCCCGCAGCCCTTCCGAAGTCTCAAAAAAACTGATCTCAAAAAAGACAGCAACGACAAGTCACATCCACCACAAAGTTGAAGCAAGCAAGTCCCGGTAAGAGTCCCCACAGTCCCCGAGTGAGGAGGAGGAGGAGGAGGAGGTGGGAGGAGGTAAGGGGGGGGGGCGCTACACTGCTCAGGCACCTCTCCCAGGCTTCTGCGTCTTCTGCTTGCTGCTGTCGTGCTTCGGTACTCCTGAATGGACCGTGCAGAAAGGTCCTGTGAGGAGCATTACCCCCTAGCCTTGCGACAGGACCGCCTGTGTCAAAGGAAGTTCCCTACCCTGCTCCTGCTCCTGCTCCTGCTCCTGCTCCAGTGGGAGTCAGACCAGACACCCCCACCGTGAATCTCCGGCTCTCAGCTGCTGCTCCTCTTCCACGTTTTCCCCCTTGCTGACCTCAGCACTGATCCTCAGGGGGGGGGGGGGGGAGATGCTTCACCCCAGAGCCTGCTAACTTTTTTTTATTTTTATTCCCCTCTCCTTCTCCTTTCTCCTCTTCTCTCCTCCTCTTCTCCTCTGTGCCGTCTCAGCCCTCTGCACTCCAACGTGCTCAGATGCGCTCTCTCTTCCCCCGCTCTCTCTCTCTCTCTCTCTCTCTCTCTCTCTCTCTCTCTCTCGTCCCAGTGTGCCTGTCTTCTCTAGTGTACCATTCTGTGCTCAGCAGCTCAGCTCCTCTCTGCACTGGCTGTGCCGCGCTCTCCCAATAGCAACGCTGTGGCTGATGTGCTATTATCGGCAGCCGCAACTGAACGGGCATTCCCTATCTCCCGACAAGAGTACTGCCCTCCTCCCCCTCCTCTCTCTCTCTCTCCCACTCTCTCTCTCTCTCTCTCTCTTAGCCCTTCCCCATTGCTGAGCAGACAGCCAATGCAGCAGCTGCAGCCCAGACCTGAGCTCCTCCTCTCCACTCCCAGTGTCTTTTAATAAGCCCATCATTGCATTTGGGCTTATAAGTTCAGCGATTTCATCCGTGCAGTCAGAACCTCAGGGGGGGGTGGTCTGAGAGAGGCCGTACGTGAATGAATAAAAAAAATATATATATCATGTGTCAAGGGAATTGCAGATGAGAAGAGGGTTGTAGTGGGGGTTGGAGGGTGCGGGACAAATTAACGGCGCTCGGCTCCACGTGACTAAGATGCTTTTCAAAGTCATCTCACGTCGAGGGCTCAACGCTCTTTCAATCTGCGGTCTCGTGATTTCACCGCATGTACACCGCATTTAACTTCTGACCCCGCAGGATGTTGATCTTCTATTTCTGAAGACCAACTTCAACATCAGACTACTATCACTAGAATGATTACCGCATCTGATAGCGGGGGGGGGGGGGGGGGGGTGGGGGGGGGGGGTGGCGGTGGTGGTGGCGGTGGTGGTGGCGACAGTTTCTAAGCCGCAGCTTTGTCATTGCAGTTGCTCTTCGGCTATCCGCCCCGCCGCACTGCCCACGTCCATGTAAGGAGCACCGATTAATTGGCAGCGTTCGGGGCTTTGGAATTATGGCACCATTTGGAGCACGGAAAGGGGATAGCGGCTTAAAGATGCTGAACGCTGTACTACGGAAACCCGGAGGGGGTCAAACGCGGGATACCCTCGGTTGTTTCGCGCACACCGGGCCGGCAACGTATTACAGCTGTCATCGTACAGATTGTTCTTCGAGCCTCTCTGGCCTGAAATATTGATCGGGGTGACAAAAGCTAACACAGTCGTTTCAATATAAAGACAGTAATTATCTTATCACCATTCAACTTGTGTCTGTTTGCGTGTGGCGCTTTGCTAGAGCTCAATTCAGCCTTCAGTAAACTCTAACAATGGCAATAAAAAGTAATTGCTCCCGATGACTCACAACGCCGACCCTTTTTCTAAAGGGGGCCTGTCTTGCTCAAACAGGTTCAGCCGTTCAGACTTTGTGCTGCTCGGCTGTGGTAATGGTCTCCTGTCAGCTGGCTGAGTGCCCATGATGGCTGAGCCCAGGGACAGATGGGAGGGAGAGTTTCAACTGAACGGTCTTAAAAGGTAAATCCAGTAATGCCCTAATACAGACACACCGGCAACCTAATGCAACTCTCCTGTGTTTCACCATTAGCTCGGGTACGGTGGGGAAAACCTATTCAGCATCGACAGCGGTAACACTCCTCCACAATAAAGGTTCACACAACAACTAACAATTAACAAACAAGCCATCTTTAATTTCTGAACTTCTGAATAAGAAATAACTGAATAAGTTTCTAATGGATTCAGGTCTGAAAGCTGAGAAGAAATTGAATATTTTTAGCAACTCAACAACAATTTACAGCAACCAATTTACTTCGGCTTCCACTAATCCTCAAGTGTCTTTAACCAAACATGTTTGCAGCTCCAGAGATCTCTAGAGATCGCCACCCTGCTTGATTAAGGCTTTAACGCCAGCGTTGCATGAATGAAAAGTGTTGCTCGCAGGTGGAGCTGCGAGATTTCCCATCGGCCCATCTCATTACCCTCCTGTTGGCGCATGTGGCGAGCTGCAAAGACATTGTATCAGCATCCAGGCACTCTCTGATCAGGGGAACATCAGGCCCTTAAATCCGTAATTCAATACGATGTACGTCCGAGAGCGAGAGCTGCGCGCATTCTTCACAATACGTCGGGGGCCCTTAGTGTGCGCCTGTTACTGATTCTTCAAGTAGCCTGAAGGACACATCCGAGCCCGCTCCCTCCTGAGCCATGCACAGATCCATCCATCGACTCAGAGCGATGGGGCTCTGCTACCGCATTAGATTCTGAGGGGAAAGTGAGAGAGAAACAGACACAAGAGATACTCAGGAGGAAAAAGGAGGTCTATAGGATGATACAGAGAGCTCAAGAATTGGAGAGATATTGAGAGAAAAAAAAAATGTGGAGCACAGCAGAGCGGACCAGCGTAGCTGTGCCAGGGCAAAGACTGGGGTGGGATCGTATTCTAGCATTCTCTCTGATGTTGAGTAAATCTGGCAGCGCTTTCGACATGTGCTGCCGAGACAGACGACGCGAGAGAGAGTTTAGGGTTCAGAGGGAACGAACTCAACAGTGACTCACCCTGAGCTCTCCTGACAATACTTGACAAAACAGCTCAAAAGCTAATGCTGATGCAAATACTTAACCCGGGGGGACCCGTGTCGGAATAGAAACATTGTGAAAGACTGGAGCGCTACTGGGGTCAGGAGTATATATCAACACAGTGTGATGTATGTATCAACAAAGAGCTCGGGTAAGGAAGAGATTTAGCTTAGTTGGGATACTGGGAAGACGTATGGGGATTAGATTCTTCACTCCAACTGTAGACACAATTAGACCAGTACAACAAAGTCAGTACATGAGCATTGGGTTGAAGCGATTAACAGCCGATGTTAAGCATGAAAATGTGGCGCTGTAGATGACGTAACGAGACGTAGCCCAGACATTAAATCATTTGAATTATAATAATATCTGCGGATTACGCCCCAAGGGATAGCTTCATCACTTCCAGGCATAAGGGTTGTACAGTATAACCTCCTCGGTGAAGTAAAATTCACTACAATGTGAAATATAGGATAATAAAAAACAATTATTCCTAAGAAAATAGTATAATTCTACTTGATATAAACAAAAACATAATGTCTTAATAAGAACATCGATTCAGAAGCTCTTGCAAAACACCATTAGCCATAGAAAGAGAACAGGGCAGAATCTGTTGGTTGCATGACTTGGTATAAAGGTATATTCTATATGCTCTTCATCTGTGAAGCCTACAACGTGATGTGTGGATGTGTCTTGTAAGCATATTGTGCATGACACTGAAAAAAATAGTTCAGTTTTGGTCCATGACTTCAGAAGTGTACTTTTAGTACAAGACAGATGTCACATAGTGCCTTTATATGAAATTATTTGTACCCCAAATGTCACTGGAAAGAACTCCAGAGATCCTTAAACTCATTGGGTGATGGACCGAAGGGCATAATTAGTTTTTGGGATAATATGATAAACAAAAGATCCAAAACACTTAAATCACTCTCCAGTTGAAATCTAGTTTGGGGTTTTAATCTGATAAAGAAAATGTATTTTCTACCCACTATTTTAAGCTGAAGAATTAAAGGGAATGTTAATGTTGTTGTTGTCGTGCAATCTTTGATTTACTGATTGAATTAGAATCGTGACGGTCACAGCGGTAGTCACAAGCCCGTCAAACACATGACGACGTCCCAAAAAAGAAACACGGAAAATCTCTGTGCTCACTCAAACTTTACTTTCACCTTGATGAACCCGCCGAGCTTCTTTTAGCAGTGCTGGACGCGGTGTAATTGTGGAGGACATAACGGCTGTCCTCTGTGGTAGACTAGATTAAAGTCTATGAGAGGGGAGCTCATAGCAAGTACAGTACAGAGCCCCCAGGCAGAGAGGGGGGGGGGCACACCAGCAACAACGGAAATTAACTTAGCAGTCATCACTGCTCTGTCTGTCTGTCTGTCTATATATCTATGTCTGTCTCTGTCTATCTATCTATCTGTCTGTCTCTCTGTCTATATATCTATGTCTGTCTCTGTCTATCTATCTATCTATCTATCTATCTATCTGTCTGTCTGTCTGTCTGTCTGTCCGTCTATATATCTATGTCTGTCTCTGTCTATCTATCTATCTATCTGTCTGTCTGTCTGTCTGTCTATATATCTATGTCTGTCTCTGTCTATCTATCTATCTATCTATCTATCTATCTGTCTCTCTGTCTATCTATCTATCTGTCTGTCTGTCTCTGTCTATCTATCTATCTATCTATCTGTCTGTCTCTCTGTCTGTCTCTCTGTCTATATATCTGTCTATCTATCTATCTATCTGTCTATCTATCTGTCTCTCTGTCTATCTATCTATCTGTCTGTCTCTGTGTCTATCTATCTATCTATCTATCTATCTATCTATCTATCTATCTCTCTGTCTGTCTGTCTATATATCTATATGTCTGTCTGTCTATATATCTATATGTCTGTCTGTCTGTCTGTCTGTCTGTCTGTCCTACCTACCTACCTACCTGAGACAACAAGTACCGTGCCATAATGAAACAATATTTCATTTTGGTAAAACAATTTAATTTCTCCGTATCATCACTTGTTGTGCCCTTGTTCTGTCAACCTCCTACACCACACACCCCCTCCACTGTTTATTCACCATTCAGGCTTTGTCTCTGACTCGCTTTACTGATGTTTTCTAATAACAGAAATACATGTTTGGAAAGCTGATGCCTGAAAACTGAACAAAAATGTTGTTGTTTTTTTCACATTATTATAAGTGACTGCTGCATTTTAGTTGTATAACAAAGAGACAAGAGTACTATCTACTCCATAATAGATAATTTGTCAATGTGCTCATGTTACTCTAGGAATTACTGCTACATATCTTCAACCGGTCAATCTGAAACCATGCTCTAAGACATGTGCCATGCAAGAGCATATGATCCTTGGGTGTGAATGTTTGATGGAGGTCTGTGTGTAATGAGTGGCTTAAAACTACAAAGAGTTTCCTTACCCACGCTGTGTCACTGCCAGTGGCCCTTAGATACTCTGAACATTTGGCCCCGGCCTGTTGCTGTGTACATTGCAGGTGAGAAAACAGGCACCGTGGACAACATGGGATGTCCTACGCGGACCTTCCTGGAACTCAAATGGCTTAGGGCCAAACTAAACAAACAAATAAAAACATGAGGCCACTCTTAAATCTTTGCAGTTTTGGTGAAAGAAGATTTATTCAGATGTCTGCCTTCTCTCTAATTTGCCTTCTATTAAATTAAAGTCAGATGTCAACCTGGTTTGATATTTATGGTTCTATCTTGCCCTTTAATGATGTTCAGCATATTACCCTCTGAGATGAGGCTGGCCAGACAGCAGCGCCAGTCCTCAGTCAATCCTGGGTGATTTGCAACAAAAAAGTCAATAAATGTGTCTGGAAAGGGTGTTAATTAGGAATTTATCACATCAAGTTTCCCCGGAGATCCAGCAGTGATAGTGTGTGAGAGCCTGGAGAGAATCAAGGACGTATTTCTCAGAAAGTCACAAGCTTTAAAACACTAACTTCATTTGGGATTATTGAATTACTGTTAACTGACCATAAAGATAAATGGACAGTATGAAATTCAGTTTCACACATTCATTGAGTAACCACTTTTGTATCTCAAGTGGGAAAATCCCTGCC
The DNA here is from genome assembly GCA_034670385.1 of Hoplostethus mediterraneus. Lineage (NCBI taxonomy): Eukaryota > Metazoa > Chordata > Actinopteri > Trachichthyiformes > Trachichthyidae > Hoplostethus > Hoplostethus mediterraneus. The sequence continues at coordinate 3,449,610 of JAXDDW010000003.1, read as the reverse complement.
GCTCAGAAACATCCCTAACATTGTAAGTAAGGAATGAGCTGTGGAAAAACAGGAGACAGGTTTGTGGCTGTTGTGAGGTTTTGAGAGAGACAGCATCAGCTATGGCACATCCCCTATAGACCACACACACAGTTACAGACGGACACACACACACACACACACACATAAATAACCAAAAAGCCCCAAAGCCCCAGCAGTCCTGCAGGCAAGCCCCAATCTAAACTACAATCCTGCAGGCATGTCCATCAGAGCTGCGGGAGATAAGGTAGGACAGGAGCTACAGGCAGGGGGTTTTACAGGCAAGAGCAAACACACTCAAATACAGGATACTACATTAGCATTTAGAGCAGAAAAACGTCTCTTAGCCATTGAAATGCACCATAGTATCACAGTGCAGTAAAGCCCGGCACAATAAAAGGCAGCTGCAGATAGGTCAAATGCCTATGATGTCTTCAGCAGCAGCAATATATGAATCCCAGAATAAACTTAGTGGAGATATCAGGAGTGACAGAGTGTTATGATAATGTTGCTCTAGGAGTGGAATGGCTAAGTCCTCTGCTGCCGAAGCTTTATGAGATCCATAAATGTGTGTGAAAGAATGGAACGTCGGCGGCATGAATCTTATCCAGTTCAGTGGGGACGCGGGGAGCCATTCAGCCGAGGCCCTCGGTGATCGATGCATCGGTTCCGAGTTAATTAAAGTTCACGGCGAGGCCTTTGAAAAAGCGCGTGGAATTGCTTCAGCTTCAACATTTTGAAATACTGAATTGCAGATTTTTCCACATATTGGACAGGGTGAGCAATTACTTACTGAGACAATCACAGGCAAGAGAGACAGAGAGACACACGTGCTGTATACAAGTAAGAAGATAAGATCTTTTCGGTGGAGGTGAAACATCTAAATCTAATCTTAGCTGAGGGCTACGATATCCGATGGTCTTTTCAGGTGAGCAATGAGGCTGCTGTGTAAGCTGCCGGATGAGACAAGCACTCCCCTGAGAGGTGGGGAAGTGGAATAATAAAATACAGGTAGTCGATCAGCTCCTTAGCTTCTGCTTCCTCCTGCCGCGCTAAAAAAACAAACCACATTCTTTGTGCTAGGGGGAGAGGGATGGCTGAATCAGACGCTGTCCAAATAATATGACAGAAGAAAACAATGTGTACAATTACTTTTGAAAGCACTTTAAATAAGTGGCAGTACCATTGATGATTAAAAAAAAAAAAAAAAGCAATTACAATAGCAAGCATAAATCCCAACAGGGGATGGGGAACGGGAATGGGGGGGATAGTTTCTCTTCATTTCCTCTTCTATAGCGGTAGAGTTAAGTTAGTGACCCCGTTGACCAGGAGAGAAAAAGGAGAAGCAGGTGGGGGCTTTTATTTTATGTCCTGTAGGAAGTGAAAGAGAAGACGGGGTGAAGAGGATGTAGCTGCACTATTATCGCTCCGAGTCACACGGAAACCCTGCAGACCGCAGCGGAAGCGATGCCAATATGGCCGCATGCTTCCATAACCTGCAGATGCCATGGATGCGACTAATACCTATTTAGGGCCGTGGAGGTACGAGAATATATACACGGTGGAGGGATCTCGCTCGTCGGTGGAACCCCCCCCCCCACCCTCCACCCTCCACCCCCCCCGATCCCTGGGTGAGCTGCTGCGCTCCCCCGTGGCGCCTCACGAGCAATCCGACACATACTTAAATCTCCTTCTGTGTTTCATGGAAACGGGTTACAGGGGCATGGCGGGAGGGCTCGGTGATTGAAATATACCCTCGGCACGATGGGGGTTGGGTCGGGGGTGAAACTGAGACACGTACAGAAAGGCAGACGAGGTGTAGAGAGAGAGAGACAGGCACGCAGGCCAGGTGTGCGGCAGTGAGACGCGGCGTGTATTTATGACCTTATACAGGTTCCCGGCGCTTCACGTACCCATCTGTGGTTGTTAGCAGCGCCCCGTGCGTCTACGGGGTCGTGGCGGTATGACTTAAATCAGCGCATGATCTCCGTCTAACCCGTGTAGCGGGATTAAAGGGTCGGGCTCTGCAGGGACTAGGTCAACATCGCGGTTTCATCTCTGGCTCCCATACGGTACGAGGGGTGGGGGTAACAGCTGGCACCGTTATACATGTCTGCGTCATGTGATGCCTGTCCTACTTCAGAGCCGGGGGTCGATGAGCAGACTTGGTACCTCTTGAGGGGCGAACGCAAAGAAGCTGCTGACACAGCGATGGGAGAGGTCAGGTGGCGTGCATCAATATTTCAGCTGGCCAAAATGCAAACACAAGGAAGGGCTGGAAACACATAGATAGAGAGGGAGGGAGGGAGAGAGGGAGAGAGAGAGAGAGGCAAGAAGGAGGAGAGAGCACGCATCTCTCTACTCTGTCTATTCATTTTACTCAGCACTCGGATTGGACTCAATGGATTCAAAGGCGAGGATGGATTAAAGGCGTAGCACAATGCCCGAGGAGCTTCACCATTGTGTGCGCCACAAAGACACCTCATCTCTCTCTTGGCCTGACGTTTTTTTGTTTTTTACCTCGGGGTTGATTGATCGCTGCATGATCATGAGCCGTCTATGACGTGATATACCGTCTTCTCATGAGCATAATCGCACCATAAAATGATATTTGCGAGAGAAAGAGGTGGGCGGGGTGAAAAATCCGAAGAAAGATTAAAAAGGAAAGAGTCTGTGCCCACTGCAGTCGTCCAGCCTTCCAACCAAGTATGGTGGAAACACACAGAGAGAAGATGGCCCCAGAAGAGTTCAGCTCCAAGCCTACCAGCTGGGTAGCACCTCCCCTCAATATGGCGAGCCCTGGCCAGCCTGTGTGTGTGTGTGTGTGTTTGAACTGGGGGCATAGGTTCCAGCCCCTGGCAAAGGCACTGTCAATATGGCCCTCTTCATTCATGAGCAGCCGCTCGGCCACCGCCCCCCACGGACTCAGGGCAGCAGACCAGTAGAGAGGAGAGGAAGAGGGAGAGGAGAGGGAGAGGGAGAGGAGAGGAGAGGAAGAGGGAGAGGGAGAGGGAGAGGAGAGGAGAGGGAGAGGAGAGGAGAGGAGAGGAGAGGAGAGGAAATCCCTTCAATTTTCGAAGAACCACCCTGTTGAGGATTAATGCCCTCCTCTAAAGAAGCAGCTGCCATACCACTGTGTTTGCGGGTCCAATCTCTAGATAGGAATCAACCACTGCTGATAACGCAACTGATAATGTCCACTTCCCATAAACCCCCAGGGCTCCTAAGTAGCAGTAGCGACTACACAGCTCCTTTTTTTTTTTTTTGCACCTGAAAAAGAGGAACTCCCCGGTGCAACCCCAGATAAAGGTCCTCTTTGCAGTAGCTCCTGTCTGAACAAAGTAGGATATTATACAGCAAAGAGTGGAAAACAAACCGGAGCTGATGGATGTTTAATGTAAAGCAGCACTTGTAGGGGCCAGCTAGCCTCTTCACCTCCACTTCTGGGGGGGGGCTGAGAGCCGCGAATGTCTGTATAAATGGTGTGGAACAAGCCGAGAGCAGTCCCATCAAAAATAAACCCAAACATATTTGGTTGACCCGTTAAAGCGTAACACTCCCAGCCGACACAATAACCATGTGTACATCTCTAGACGGCCACGTACCGCAGCACAGACAGCAGATTGTAGTCACACATAAAGCAGGAACACACACCTACACAAACATCCACCCACAGAATCAAAAAAAAAGAAAAATCCCATTTCATGCAGAGACACAAACACAAACACACACACACACACACACACACACCCAAACCAATTACATACACATAACATAGCAGAGCAGGACCTCCCGTGTGGTTTGCCATGATGCTGATAGTCCTAAAGCATGAAATAGGATTTGCAACCCTTCTGTTGGATAACAACAACAACATTATTACCCAGACGGCATTAATAAGAGAATCTGATTTTGAGGTTAACCATATCATGGAGTAATCAATTACCCTTAAATATTTTCAACCCACCAAAAAACAACCGATGTTACTCTCACAGCAAATAAACATTTTGCTTAGCTGCCAACATATTCTTAATTAAAGTCTGCAGACAGGAAGTCTCTCCAGAGCCTGAACTTAAATTGGCTTTGGCTAGTTTTCTGATTTCACTTATTTATACTTATTGTGCTGATGGCTCCCAATTCTGCGCGTTCCCTTTGAGGGTTGTTGATTATAAATTAACTTAATATTCCTGCGCTCCGAGCCAGGAGGGGGTTTCGCCGGCATGATATTGAAACAAAATTGCCTGTAGACAATTTAAATGAAATGGATATTTTTTTTTTGTTTTCACCACCAATCCCAAATCATAATGAAGAAGGCAAAAACCAATTTATGCCCGGCATTAACGAGTTTGACATTAGGCATTGTGCGCTCATGCGTGCTGAAATATACTATAAGCAGTGTAAACGAAACGGAGGAGGGAAGGAACTGAATTTGGATTTTTCAGATCAGCTTATGACATGGCCCCCGAACAACTTTAGAGGCAGGGCGTTAGGGAAGGGAGCGCGAGCCACTCTGCCATTAAGTCATCAATGTTTAAATCACTCTCAGGGGGCACAAGGTTTCTCTCAAAGCGATTCGAAGACCAGAAAATAGCTCTCACCTGACCCATCACCCATGGCAATTGATAATATCTGCTTCCCCCCCCGTGTAGAAACCATCATCTCCGCACATTAACCTTGATCTAATAGGAGGTGTTCCGGTGGCACACACTGTGCCGTGGCTGATTGTTTGTGTCAGATCTACAAGAGTTCCTGCGATATATAAAAAAGTGACACTGCCGACTCATTTCCTGGAACAAAATGAAAGTAGTACATTTTACCCTGGGCGCGCAGGAAGTACACCCGCCGGTATGCACGTATGAACAGGAACGCGCGGGGGGAAATTTACAGCGCTCGCTTTCTGGAGACACCTTAAGTAAGTTATTGCGCGCTTGTTAAGCAAAGTCTAGGCCCGCGCCAGATTCAATCGCTTCACAACGTCAGCCAGGTAAAGATAATATTCTGCAGCTGTTGCAAGTGGGATGACAGTGACATGGACCTCGTATAAGAGAGTCCCGTCGCTCTCAAAGCCGCACTTCTACTGTTTCACACGCAGCATGGACGGGGTGGGGGGGGCTTTAACTCCACATCCCTGCATGAGAAACCAGATATGGGGCTAAGTCGCAGCCTGTCTGCCTGCAGAGTTACAGCACATTTAATGCAGTATCTCTCCCGCCTCTTCAGTGCACACAACAGTATATTTTATGCAGTCATCTCTCACACTCACACACACACACACACACCCTCTCTCTCTCTCTCTCTCTCTCCTGCTGTTCTTTATTCGCACACTGACCTTCAGCTGAGTGAGAAAACAGCCTGAGCAACTTCACTCCACCAGATTCACATACAGATTATGAATAAAAACAACAACATAGCGCTGCCAGGGATAGAACCTTTGCGTTGACTCTCCAATAACAGTGGGCTAATTACCACGAACACCTGCGCATAAAGGACTGCTTTTACAACTCAGCGTGTATGAGACGGCTTCAATGGGGAAGCTTCAATGGGGGCCCGGTGTCAAGCGGCAAAACTCAATAAGGTTCAAGTCCCGACGACTGATGACGGCATGCTCTTTCATAAACGTTGACGATCTACCGTGGCGGGTCAAATGTCAAAACTCCTCACACACGTGACCTTCGTGTCAACCGTAAATGTGCACCTAACGTATGGTCGTCTGTGTGCGCGTGCATGTAACTGGTGTCCACCTCAGTCGAACGTCCATGTGTGGCCCCCCTGTTTGTGCGTCTGCCTATGCGCCGGTGTAAAACGTGGAATCTGTGGGAGGGGGGGAGGGGGGGAGGGGGGGGAGGGGGGGAGCTGGGTCAGCCAATCCTAATCCGGTTCGCCGGGAGATTGCGCTGTGCTCGGCTCCAGTCTGTCTCCAGCGTGGGATTCCTGCCACATCACAGGTGGAGGGAGAGAGAGCAACTGCGCAGAGTGGTGAAGCGGGAGGAGGAGGAGGAGGAGGAGGAGGAGGAGGAGGAGGAAGGGAGCTTGTTCCTTCCTTTTCCTCTCATTCAACACAACACACAGTCATCCATCAGGCCCGAGTTATTGACAAGCGTTTAAAAGAGGCTGCTCCACACACCGGACACAATCAAAAGTGAAGTCAAGCTTGTGACAGCTCAGGGGCTCCGTCTACGTCTCTGCACTCAACGCAGGGAGTGGCGGATACTTCGGAATTGTCCAGGTTTTTTTTCTTCTTCTTTTTGCTGAGGTAATATGACCACACAGCAATAGAGAGTCGGGCTGTACACACACACACACACACACACACACACACACACACATAAGAAAGTAATCCCCGCGTTGTGACTCACGCTTGTTTATAAAGAGGCAGCAGAACCAGCAGCATCGGAGCTAAAGGTCTCGCTGCCCTTTATCGAAACGACATCCTCGGTCCGCGGGAAAACAGATACTCGACTTTTCTGGGGGGGTGGGGGGGGCAGGTTGACAATTCCACTCGACTCTCTTTGGCTTCGCGCCGCACACACATTCATATTCATAATATCGGCTCACATTTCACACTGCGGCTCATTATATACACACACGCACATTTTGCTCCTCAAGGTGACTGCAGTGGGAGTGGGAATGTGGCAACACGTATATATATATTCCGCGGTAACGCTCAAGCAAATATCATTTCATTCCAACTCTCCTCTGCTTCAACATAAAGCTGAATGGAATCTAATCTCCTGTAATAGGTCACTATGTTAAACAAAACGCTTGCCACGCTTTTTTCCCCCGTCCCAAACCACTATTGCACAACGCAGGGAACGGCTTCCACAGCTCCACCGGCACGCCGTATTATTGCCGTGCATTCTATTTACGATTTATCTATGTCAGTAGTTACCTCATTACCACCTACTATTTTTGCACACACAACCCCCTGCTGTTCAGCTTTTCTATAATTTCTAGATTTTCACAGGAAAGCAGAAAGAAAAAAAAAAAAAAAAAAAAAAAAAGCACAGCCTCCTTTGAGTCAGCTTTGACACATTCAGACGAAGGAGCTTTTATGGATATGTGATCCACGTTCTTATGAAGCTGTCTAAGAATAGCGGAAACTCATCTGGGATCAGTGTCCGGGGTCACGTGACCGTATTAACTTCACTGTAAGATATTTAATACACACCAGATCTGGGGCTAGATTTAGGTTCATTCGAAGCTCTGGAGGGGGAGAGAGAGAGAGAGAGAGAGAGTAGTGACATCGAGGGTTTTTGGATGTCTGCGTTATAATGACAAGCTGAAACGTGAGGGGGGGGGCGGCGGCATCATCTCTGACAGCCCTGGGAAATCAGAGGTCAGAGGTCGTCCCCGCCTGATCCATAACTGCCTGAAGCTTTCTATCCAACGCCTATCAGTCATTCTGACACGACTCTTGGCTTCTCTCTTTCTCACATTTTCTGCTTATTGTTGCACCTTTTCAAAAAAGTTGCCCGAATTTAGCGGAACGTACCCGGACTGAATTTGCTTTAAACTGTGCTGACAGGGCAGGCCAAACAGAGCGAGGGAGCGGCCTCGCAGACTTAGCCGTCCGCAGGCCGACACGCCAATTGAAAAAGCGGTGAAATGGAGAAAGAGCAAGAGAGAGACGCGCAAAGATAAAAGAGAGACGCGAGCTGAGACAGAAAAGGGGCGTATAGCAGCATCTGCGATAATTAAACGGTGCTCCGTCGGCAGTATCTGCGATAATGAAATGTCTTCATTGAGTGGTTTCGTGTTGTTTTGTTTTCCAGGAGTGGGTATTGAAACAGGAGAGTGCTGAGTTGGAATCCAGAGTGGTTCTCTGTGCATGAGACTTACTGGTTTTTCATTCGATCCGTCTAATCAAGGACCGGTTTACACGTGGGATGCAAGGTGAATGCAATTAACTTCCTGGCAGGGTAGAAAACCAGCGGGGCTCTGGATCCCGAGGACCAGGATTGAGAAAACCACTGATCTACTCCATGTAATAGGATGCATCAGGGGTAATTAGTATTTTTAGGAAACATTTTTTTTTTTTTTTTTCTTCTGCTCATTGATTTATTCTACACACTGAGTTCTTCCACAGAGGGAAAACACATAACTGCAGGGCATGGTTATTTTGCTTAGTAAAACAAATGTGGAAAATACTCGGTGTCGCACTGATTTGATACGCCTCATATTAGGAAATGCAAAAAAATTGATTACTCAGCCGAGCATCCTGTGAAAAAATAAATTTGGGCAAACGTTATATTAAATAAAGTCATAATTCAGAAACAAAATTAGCAGTCGCTTAGAAAATGAGAACAGCAAGACAAAAATTTGTGATTTTCTCTGTATTCATTGACTCACGCCACAAAAAATCTGTTTGTACAGCAATTGCCTGTTCACAGACTCATTCAATAGAGGTGAACGATACAATGTACAGTGAACCAGTCTATATCTTTGCTGGTGTCTTGCTGCTCCTGGGGCTGGTTAGCCACAGCACAGATGCAGGGTATTGGCAAAGTAAGGAATGATTTATTAGTTTAGACTTAGGCAGCTGTTGAGGGAGACAATAGCCCAGAAGTACCCGGTGTTAAGAAAGAAGAGAAAGCCTTTCGGTCTCTAATGGCTGTCTAGGTAGACAACCGTACGTTTATCCAACACTCGTGGTGCGAAAAAGAGTTGGAATATTTTTCAAGGAATCAGCTAGCCAAGTTATATAACGGCATGGCACACCAGTTATACCAGTTAGTTACACCAAACCCTTCCAAATGTAAAAATACGGATTCTCTTGGCTTATATAAACATACAGTAGGCTGTTATTTAAAAGTACATGGGGGCTTAAAATGACCAAAGATGACCGGTCATTCTTCTTTTACAATTAGATATAATGCCATAGAAATGCCATTTCCGTGGAGAAGTTATTTTTGTTGTTGCACTGCCTGGGTGATTAATTCCAATCCTGTCAATCCTCCACGATGCGTGACAAGTTTGCCAGACTCTTCATTACCGCCTGCTCACCACCTTGCTGGGACCTGTCAATACATGATGGACTCCCAGGCTTGAAAAATGCATGAAGTACAAATGAATTCGACTAACCCTCATAATTTCATTCTAAGGTGCAATAAAATGGGAAGCGGTGCTGGTGAAGAAGTGGTGAATGTGAAGAGGAACCTTGACTTGGTCTGGGGTTTCTCTATCGGCACACCGACGGTCATGGGTAAATGGCTGAAGGAGGAAAAGGCAAAAAAAAAAAAGGAGGGATCACAGTAGACCAGTGGTAAAGCTGGAGGATTAATGTATGGGTTTGAGCCCGGCTGCCCTCTGGACTACGCCTTGCCCCGATAAGAGAAATCTGAGCTCAGCACACTTCACATGCAGAGCCAGATAGAGTCGTGATTACAGTATGGACTACAGCTCTCTGCCAGGACCTTCATTTAGCCCGGCCCTCCCCGTCCATTCATCCACGCTTCATACGGTCCAGAGCGCAGGCTCAGGTCCAGGCCCTGGGGGGGATACTCATTACAAGGCTGGCATGCAACATCTCAGGGTCCCTGGGAGGGTCAGGCCAACTTGCCTGATTGCAAGGATTTTAGTAATTGTCTTCATTGAATATCTTTAATCACATATAAGGGGCCCTATTATAGGAATTTATTTATTCACCCTACCTTATGTGAATGGACACATACTTCATGTGAAGGTTGAGGTCTACTTTGCTACGTTACTTCAACTAACCAACTGTTCTCAGTCCTCTCAGCAGATGCTTTTGTCCCGCTGTGGCCCAAGCAGTTGGCCCAGACCAACCAGAGAAGAGACTCTGGTAAGTGGCCTGTTGCTAGTGGCTTTTTAGAGTGGCTCTATAGCTCACAGCCTGCTGCTCTATTTTCTCCCTCCCTCAAAAATACCGTCAGCCACCCTCTCAAAAAAAAAAAAATCACCATACTTACAGTCAAAATAGACAACCATGCTTCAATATGTGGGTAAGTATCTTCGCAGGACAGAATCATTTCCTCCGTGTTACCCGTGGGTTTTCTGAAGTGCTGCCATTCTCGCTCGCCTCGCCGTTTGACAGTGGCATTTCGGTGATAGGAGGTTCAGGACGAGGGTCATGAGAGGTGGTTCCTCGCTGACAGGAGAATGACAGGAGCTTCATAAATGTATGACAGCTAGGGGATGCAGAGGCGGAATAATTATTAATTGTGATGCCCTCAGAAGTACCTTAAGAGACACTCTGTAGATGGCATCGGCGCCACTTACGACCCCTAGCAAGAAAAAAGGGAAAATGGAGGGAAAATGGACACAAACAAAATGACCTTCGCAGCACTTCTCCTCTTTAAACAGTTGTGCACCCGTAAAATACATAAAGACGCAAAACTGGTTGAAACGTTTCACCGTTTGCCGTGAAAATCTGATGTGAAGCAATATTTTTGAGGGCTTGGGCAAACCCGGAGACCCTTTTCTTGACGTAGAAATCCAGCTTCAACTCCAAATGAACGGTTGCCCTTCTCTCCCTGCACCCTGCAAATGTATCGTGTTTTATTTCCTCGTCTATTTCCCTCTGACAGCAGCAGAGAGAGAGAAACTCCGCACCTGCTCACCTGAACTCAGGAATGAGTCAACGAGCGAGGGTACGACCTAGTAATTATAGACATCCACTCTGTGACGATACCTTTGGCCAGTCAGCCTGTAGAAGAGTGAGCGGTGAGGTGCCGCGCTCCCGCTTGATGACTGATTGTTTTTAAACGATTTAAGGACCGTGTAGCTCCGATGTAGGTCACTGGACGCCTGTTGGACATGCTCACCGATGCCACCGCTGCTATTCCGTCGGCAAATTCAACAAACCTCACTTCTCACGTCTCCTCCCATGCCTTCCATCGGTCTATGTCCATATCTATGGCTCTGTACATGCCCCTCTTTACAACCATCTTTCCTCCCCAAAAATATCGATCAAGTCCAACCTCTCTCTCTCTCTCTCTCTCTCAACCCCTTCACTTGCTTTCAACATCCCAATCTATCTTGATATATCCCCCCAACACCCCCCGTCTAGCCAGCTCTGTTGGAGATGAAAGATGGTGTCCCTGCTGTCTGAAGAAGCTGCAAATGTGGAAAAAGTGAAGAGATGGCGAGCCCTTCTGGAGTATTCAGTTTGTTTTAACTCAATTTAACTATTCCTATCTGGATTATTCCCTAAACACAACAAAATGTCACGCTGTGTGTGCGAGCGAGAGTATGTGTACGAAAGAGAGAGAGAGAGAGAGAGAGAGAGAGATGTGTGCCTGCTTGGAAGTCTTGGTGTATATATTTTGGAATTTGAATGTGCGTTCATGTGGATTTTCTCCTTTTTATTTATTTATTTTTTTGCCCCGTCAGTGCCCGGAAGGCCCCGGCACTGTCACAACCCGGAACGATCACTTTATCTTGCTTCTCGTGGACTCTCCGCTACACAAAACTCCTGCCCCTCCTCCTGTGCCACAGCGAGTCATGCATGCTTGATGCCCGTATCGCTGCAGCCAGAGAATAAGAATCACAATAAATCTGCAGTGAGAGGAAAAAAAAAAAATTATAATAAAAAATACACCTGGCACCGTGCAGGACGCCTACACCCCCGCAGATTCCCTGGGAACGATGAAGCCCTGCGGGGTTACAGGGGAGGAAGATGAGAGGGAGGCATCCTGCCCTCCTGTGATTTCTATTTATTGGCACTGCTTGCTCGGGATCAGAGCTAAATATTAGCGTTCACAGCGCTGTCACATCACACCGTTTCCCCGCATTGCCACTGCTGACATTGTTTTGTCTTTGTGGCTTAATTAGTAAAAAAATTTCTTCCCGGACAAATTTTGAGATGGCAGCACGTCAAGTGGAAGTGCTGCTGGAGATAAAGAACATAATTCTCCAGTTAGCTTTAAGTGAGGAAGTTATCAGTCATTGTCACTTTAATTACACTTCATCTTGACGCCCCCCCGCTATTCAAGCGCTTCGGCTACACCGCGTTCGCTTTGCTCGGCTAACTTGACGCTCTGTGGCAATATTCACCGCTGAGAAACTTTCCTCCACAATAAAGGTCCTTTTGAAGTCGGAGGCCCCCCCACCTTTTTTTTCCCCCAACATTGAGTAATTGGAAAGCTAAGGCGTTCTGGAGGAGGTGTTTCGATTTTGGATGAAGTTGACGAGACAGAGGGGTGATGAATGAGGTGAGGTAGAGAAAACCCCCCACGACATGTGTGTGTGTGTCTGCGCTGACACACACCGAGCCTGCAGCAGACCCCCCCCCCCCCCCCCCCCCGTCACCTGCTAATGTTTAGAGCAACACCTGTTCCCTTCCTGCAGAGCAAGTACCGAGCACTCGTAATGAATAGTGACTGGGCATGCTTTCAATCTGTGTCATGTCACTTGAGTGGGGGTGCAGGGCGTACGTGCATACGCCCACATGAATCACACACTTTTTCACATGTGATACATACACACATGTGATACATACACACATACACTCATACAACAATAACCACATCTTACACTGAATAGAAGTGGATTGCAATGCTGGGTTGAGAGCCGCCAGGCCCTGGTAAATACTGTGCGAGGAGCTTATGACTCAATCTCGCCTTCCTCTCTTTAATGCACACACCACCATTATTTAATGCAGTCTTCCCTCTCTTCCTCTGTCTCTCATTACAAATGTGCTGATAATTTGCAAGTTAATACGAAAAATGTGTGTGTATGTGTGTGTGTGTGTGTGTGTGTGAGGGGACTATATAATTTTACTGCTTTACAACCCACTCTTTCTCCATCTTGCTCTCCATCTCTCTCGCTCTCTCTCACCATCTCTCTCTCGCTCTCTCTCTGTTATGAACTTCCATTTAAAAAGCTACTTAGCTCAACAGCCTTGAATGGCAGTGTCTCCCTGAGCCACTCCACTCTGTGTTGTGTTGTATTGTGGTTTACATTAGCGGGACTATATCTACCATATGCATGGCATATTCCTGTTCCTTTTTCAGTCAGGCTGCGTGAGAGCCAAATATATGACACTTGCTTGTCATAAAATATGCTTTTTAGAGGCTCTTTGGAGCAGCCGCTGCAGTGTGGGTAGTCAGTAGCTAGAGACAAAGGGAGGATAATCAGGTTCTTATATTTAGTGGTGATGAGACGAGAAGGGACAGGAGTCCGCAGGGCTGGTGTTACACCAGGACACCCGGTTGGTGAGATAGAACATGCTGCAGCACATCTTTGTAGAAACTGAGGTTACCTGAGTCCAATGAAAGTTCAACTTTCACCAGAGTTAGCGACATGAACACATCCACAAACATACATATAACTCTCAACTAGACCGGGGCATCCTCACTAGGTATTCTGAAGCTCCTCATCAGTGTTGCAAGGTGAAAGAGCGGGAATGTTTACTCTCCCTGATGGCGAAATGGTTTTATGTAACATAATGAGCAATAGCTTGGGACATAAGGGGCCATGTCGCTGTGACACTGTGTGTCTCAGACCGCCCGGTAGCAGTGGTGATGAAATGTCCTCTCTGGTCATCTCAGGGTAGCGCAGATCCTCTTCACTGGCCTCGTACGATCACAGAGAAGCAACCTGGGACCTGAGCTATCAGAGCACAGCAATGAGCTTTCACTTGTGCAACATCCCTCCCTCTGCTCTTCTCTCATCCTCCACATTGCAGTTGTGCAGGGGCTCGGCCGGGTGGACGGATGCATTCACTACCATTCTGTCCACCTGCCAAGTCTCATCTATAAGCCTATTACTCTGAAAGACCTGAGCTGCAATGTAAAAATAAGCAATTAGCAGGGATAATCCACCCTAAAACAGAGCCCACATGTACTTTAATTCATCATTATTATTTCAGACAGTTCAACCAACTACAAAATGACGATTATGACCAACAATGAAATCAAGAAACAAAACCAGGAGTGCCAATGTACTGATGACAAATTGGAGACTATTTGTTGAATGTTTTCAGCTTTTAAACCCCAAAGGAACTACATTCCTTTTCATTTCAATCTGGCTGCTGTCACTGTGTCCACAAAATTAGTCACCTACTCACAGTCCGTGGAGCAGCTGCAGGAAATGTAGATGATGTAAAGTCTATTTTAGAGTGGATTTTTCCCTTGAAAGAAAACTGCCTGTCGAGAGCCGAGTTCCCTAGACTCGAAAAAGCTTGAAAAAATATGAGTAGACCGCCACACTCGGCTACTCTTTCCTTCCGGATAACTCCCTGACTTGAAGGTGAGGCGCTTTGCAAAGAATCTGAGAAGAACAAACATCTCCCTCCCTCTGATCCTCCCTCTGATTTTGGAGGTCGTACACATGGACCTCAGGGGGGAACTTGAAATCGTAAATCTGAAATGAGTTAGATTGTTGCGGGAGAAAATAAAACACTGGAATAGGAGATAAATTGGGAGATCGCCGTGCAGAAAATGTAATCTTGTCAAACTGAAAGTGTGAAGAGAAAATTTCCTTTTTGCCCGCGGTTTAATGAATCACTGATTAAAACAAAAAGACAACTCGCGGATCCTGATTAATAGAGGTGATACGATTCAGCCCCAGGTGTGATATATAGAGAGAGGTGGAGTCTCATTCTCAGTCTCGCTCTCTCTCTTCCTCTCCATCCATCCCTCCCTCCCTCCTTCTTTCTTCTTTAGACTGAAAGCGGGTACCATCTGGAAACCTGAGTGAATCTGATTTTCGTTTGACCATCTGTTTTATTACGGTCCGTTCTTTTGAAAGCCACTTTACTGAAAACGGCAGAGAAACACCCACGGTAAAGGTCAACTTTCTGCCGTCCGAGAACGTAACCCTGGGTCGGTATCAAGGTGTGCACTTAGTCACCTAGCGCCTGACTTTACATAACACTCAGCTTTAATTTCCAGCTCTCAGTTGAAACGTCTCATGTAAGGTACAACATGGTGAGCGAAGTGGAACTCACTCTTTCTCGTGTATTTCATCCAGAGCATTGGATTGTCACTCTGGTTGATTCCTACCTGCTGCCGCTTGTCATAAACAGGAAACTACAGCTATAACAAGTACAGATCCTGTGCAGTCAACACAGTGCATTCGTAGCGATGATGTATAGAGCTAATTCAAATGTTTGCTAACAACCAGGAAGCAGGCGTGTCCGGGTTCCACTTGGCAGAGACCACGCATGCTGCCAAATTCCAAAGACTGCAGCTGACTTACGAGCGCTGATACAACGAATAAAAAATACGCCTGGGGTTGAAAGCAAAAGGTTCTACAAAGGAAACAGATTGGGGTTTCTTTTGGTTTCCATCTGGTAAATCCGACAAGGCGAAAGCATAGAGACCGGGGCTGGATTAACGGCTTAAAACGGAGGAGGAGCTGGCACCACCGAGTGGCTGGATCCATTTACCTGACGGTCTGGCTCGGGTTGCAAGGCTGAGATAGACCGGCAGCCGACAAATTGCCAAGATGTTTGCGTGTTTTACATGGTAGAGGAAGCATTAACATTACCTGGCTTTGCTATGCTATCACTGCTTGGATGCGAGTCTGTGAAGAAGATGGACGACATGAAGTTAATCACCGAAGAGAAGGGGGAGCTATATGACCCCTCAGTTCTCCTGCCAGCATGGTTTCTACAAAGACAACATTAAAAAGATGGGTTGCTGCTGCCTCGGCTGTTGGACCACAATGTGAAAACATATTTTTTCTTCACTCGGGATAATGAAGCATTTCACCTCTGCGTAGTGCAGGTTTCCCTCAGGGAAGGCTATGCTGGACGGCAGGCAGAAATAAGAGGAGATGAGAATACACTCCAGGCCGATCTCCTCGAGTTCAACATCTTCGTTCTGTCCCCAGGCTGACTGTGTGTTGGCCCATGAGGGTTGACTGATAGCCTATACCACGGCATAGATTCTAGAGACATTCCCAGTGATGACAGCGGTCCAAAATCGTGAAAATGTGACTATTTATTGTTTAAACGTGGACTTTGAAATACATATACGAGAAGAAAACAATTCTGTGATTTTGACTGTATTGACCTGGAATGATGAGCGCTGATCATCTTGCAAGATCTCGTTCTGTGCATTCTCGAGGTGTTTTAAACTAGTGAAGTGGAAAAAAACTAGTGAACTTGGAAAAAAAAAATTTGGCAAATCCAAATTTCTTGAGGACAGTAAAGAAATAATCCAACTCAATTCAATTTAATGCCTGTTCCAAGTATCCAGTATCCAAGAGAGAGTATGGCCGCTGGTTGTCAGGTTGCATAAAGCACAGTGACAGTACATATTGTAAAACGATTGCCTGCCCAGTGAAAGCATGTTTCGTCAGAGGCAATTATATCAGGAATCACTGTTTAAAAAAAGGTGGCACGAGAGAATATTCCCATTTTGAGCAAAACCGATACGGTTGTCTGAGTCATCATTTTGGGAGTAGGTTTGGCTCAGAGAGGATTTCATGATACAGTGAGCACAGGACAGGTGACAAAGGAGAACATCTTATACAATTCTGTAGGGAAGCTGTAGGGAGGAGTTGATACCTCCTGATTCTTTATAGCACCAATATGAGTTTGAGCATCCAAGCTAATCTTTGGGATGTCAGCTTCTGAGAGACTTCTGCTGTATAGAGGTCCATGTACAAACTGGGCATTGATAACGTTTGTAGCAGTAGCTGTTCCTTAACTGTACAGTTCAGGGCAAAGGTTGGATGTCTATATTCAGTCTATGTCTAATACTGTATGTATTGAGGCCGTTCTGAAAGGTGTTTAGCACGTTTCTCATGAGCCATGTATGAAGTGATCTGCTCTCAGGCTTTGAGCGATTCCCATATAGTGTGTGACATACCAGGGATACTACTGATCTCTAGAGTTGCATGCTCATTGGCCGATAGGTGGGTCTCCTACAGAATAAAATACTTCCAGTCCCAATGCTTTGAGTACAAAACGTCCCTTATTATTCCAGCTGGCGAAACAAATCCAGTCTAACTTCAGCATACTCACACATACACATTTACAAGATGCAAAGATCCTTGAGTCCCCATGCTGACCTCCCTCTAACTGGAAGATTGCGCAAGCCTCTTCTAAACTAAAGTGACATCCACACAAAAGTGCTTGTAGAACCATTAAACCATCAAATACGCCCTGCAGAACATGGAGGTAACAAATTCTATGTTTCACAGAAAAAAAGAGAACAACCGATAAAACATTTCCTATTAAAAAAATAAATAAAAAATGAGAACACCTGCTTGGTCCCTAATATACCACAGTGAGTGGTAAACACTCTTAAATCTCACCAGGAGAGGAGGCGGTTTTTTAACACTAACGGTGTCAATATAACGTTTATGTGCTAAGGGCCAACATCAGTGGCCTCGTGTTTACGTCCACAGACCTACTACACAATAACCTGGGGAAGGGAAGGGATATAAACCCACCCCTCGCCCCCGGTTCTTTGGAGTCTTTAATTAGTACAAGTTTCTACGTAAGCTAGCGTGAGCAAAACACTCATTTTCCCATGTTGTTTAAGGTGACACAGATGCGGGAGGGGTGGAGGCTGCCAAATCGAACCCCCCCTCCATCCCTCAGAGCTGCTGCCTGACACCCCTGGATGCCACATGGGCCGTAGCCACTCATGCAGTGTAGTCGGGATAAACGGAGACACCTTGATCTATTACTTTTCTCTGGCAAGGCGCTGGGTCGTGGCGATCATGGGTAATAATGCAGGTGGGCCAATAACAGGGCCCCCATCCGGGTTGAATGCTTTCTTCAGGAGTGCAAAAACAGAGGCGGTGGGGCGTCTCTTTCAGCGGGGAGGAGAGCAGTTTGCTCCCAAAAGCCTCGGTGTCAAAGTACTGCACTCAAAGGGGTTGGAGCTCAAGTCTCTGCAGGCTCTATTCTCACCTGGGGCCGAGGGTGGAGCGGAGCAAGAAGAAGAAGAAGAGGTGGCATTTTGTGACACTTTGCGATACAGATGTGCGTCAAGCAATGAAAAAGCGATTGTTGTACTGCTGGGAGTTTTTGAAAAACAAATTGTCTCAATAAATAATACCTTTTAACAGCATGTTCTGCAAAGCCTCCATCCCGTCCATGGAGAATACAGTATTGTTAGGCGATTTGTCTTGCCGCTAGCAAACATAGCTCACAGTATATAACATATTACATGCATACATAGGAGCCCTGCTTATGCATGCATCTGCAGCAGTCCATGCAAGCTAATCATAATAAAACACCCAGAAGTAAGTTGTCACATTCTTAATGCCGCAAACAATTGTATTTGTAGCTAAAGATGTGAAGCGCTACAATTTCACATCCTTTTATTGATACACAACAAAGAACAGTCATGATTTGTAGAAAATGATTTTCCTTTTCCTTCCACTGTGATGAGGTTTGATAGCACGGAGATGCTGTATAGGTTACAGGTTGGATCCCTGGCTGACCGAGTGTGTCTCCTGATGACCTGATGACCTGATGACCAGGGCGTCATGGTGGCAGCACAGTGGGGAAGATACTGTATCCTGCACACTAAAGCCTCATATGCACTGCTAGATAAAATGTCCTTGGGGCTGCAAAAAAATCAATTATATTCTATTCTATTCATCGTACATAAGTAAGGCAGTGGTTGTTGCATAACAGTAAAGTGGACAATAGACATGGTGCAGGGCGATGTACTGTATGCATGTTGTCTTGTCACTGGTATGGAAGTACATATATGCACTGAGTTGTAGACAATGCATGTATGTAAACAGGAAGTGTCAGGGTAACTCTGATTACCTTTTATTCTGTTCAATTAATCACAACTGAGGAGAACTAGAGCGCTGCTGGCCATAGTCTAACATGTTACAACCTTCTCCACATAAAACAACAACAACACACAAGCTCCCAAAAGAGCCTGGAAAGCAAGGCTTAGGTCATATTAATTATTGATCATTTTCTGCTTTTGTAGACGCACTCATGTGGTTTGCAAACACATAAAGAGGGCAAGGAATTAATTACTACAAACAGAACCCAGTATTTCTTTCCTGGGGGTTCATGTAACCCACTTTGAAAAGTAAAAGTCCACTCGCTCTCTCTCAAGCGTGTCAATCACTCTGGATAATCGCCAACCTCAAAAACAGTTCATGATTTGTGAGACGGCAAGTAATAGAACAGACAATTGCATTTCCGGACTGATGGGAATCAAAGGGAAGAGTAAACGCCAGCGGTGAGGCTCATGGATACGTTGTTGTTTATGGCTGCGAAAGAAGTTTCTGCTGATATTCACTTGGAGAACTTGGCGAAATATCCTCGTATTGTCATGGACACAAACGCACACGCATTATGACGCATGCACGTACACACACACATACACACAAACACACAAATCTTTGGTGCATCTCGTGTCTGCGAGCCTTATGACAAAGACAGAGAGGCGAGTGATGAAAGAAGCGCCTCTGCTCGGGGAAAATGAAGAGCCAGCAACATTACAAAATTATCTATCAGGAGAGCTCATCAATTTACTTCACTTTGCTTCCCTTCGAGAAAGGAGGCACGGTGGAAAGGAAAGGATGGATGGATGGAGGGATGGAGGGAAGCGAGGGCAGAGGTTCAAGAGGACCCTAGGGCTTGAGATTACAGAGAGGAAGACGGTTCGAAATGAGTTTCAGCTAATGGTGCTTTTCATGCTGAAGCTACGCTGCACCCATTAGAGTTTTAGGTGACAGCGTTGAGCAATTTCTTCCTTATGCGTCCTCCCCACTATTTGGACCCCCTTCCCCATGGATCTACAGCAATGTCCAAAACCAGAACTATCCAGCTTTAAAATATTGTACGCCGTGTGAAAAATATTCCCATTTGCTGATGTTGAATTCAAGGCCAAAGATTGCAGGCTGCATTATTGCCAGCCCAAAGCCTCCTTTAGCCTGAACATTTTAGAAGATTGAGTTTTCTCCCTGGAGTTATTTCTCTGACAAATACAGTGGGCCGATTGCGGATTCATCCCAAGCCATGTCTGCAGCACTGGGCACGAATGAATGAGAAAACAGAGGAGGAAAAAAAACACACACACACACACATACACACACATACACCAAGAAAAGTAGCAAACAATGAGCAGAATGTAAAGTGAACAGAGGCTATTTTTGGAAGTTATGAGCAAAGCCAATCTTTGTGTGTGTGTGTGTGTGTGTGTGTGTGTGTGTGTGTGTTCGGAACAGCAGGGAGGTCCTCACATGAACGGCGCACCTGATGATACAGATTTTGCCGATCTGATTAGAGAAGAAAGGCATTTAGCGAATGAAACCTCTAACCTGATTGAGCATTAGACTAATGAAACAGGCCTGCCCTGAATACCTTGTGATTCTGCAATGCAACAGAATAAGAGCGGCTCTACCCCCAAACCCAAAACGTTACTACCAGGCCGGATGTCCCGCCCCCTTCTCTGAGTCGACCAATAGCGTAAGCTCTCCTCCGTCTGATCTGAACCACAGGGCACTGAGTGATGAGCAGAGTGGCGGCGGGGCTGCTGAGAGCACCGAGGTGAGAACAGATGTGTGACTGTGTGTGTGTGTGTGTGTTTAGTGAGTGTGCGGTGCTAGCAGGCGGTCGAGATGTAGCAAACAGTGGATAAAACCTGCATGGAATGATAAGTGAAGTAGAGCGAGCAGACTCTGAAACGCCAAGGCTTGGTATATTTATCATGGGGAGAGGCTATCTTGTGGCAGACACACTCAAGCCGGTACCACACCCTCTCATGGCCGAGACACACACACACACACACACACACACACACACACACACACACACTAGAAGGAACACCTTTTTGTGATTAACTTAATTTCTCACCATTGCCTCTACATTCAAGGAATATGAATGCATGACTTTTATTTTTTGTGGTCTATATGTATGAATTTATACTGTTTCTATATATACATTTCTATACAAATTCCTTGCAATTGTTGCATGGGAATATTTTTTTGTGCCATCCAGAAACATCAGAGCGAACAGCGTCATCGTTTCTAGGAATCCCTGAAAACGATCCAGCGATATCCAAGCCTTCTGCAGAGAACAGACCAGCCCTCTGTCTAATGGGGGTGTACTGAACTAACACCAAGTATGCAGGCAAAGGACCTGTGTTAATGAAAAGCTATTAGCAGCATTCTCCATTCAAATAGAACAGGCCAAATCAATTTGGAGTATTTTATTCTAAACGCCCAAGGCTTTGTATTTAATCCGCTGCCAAAGCTGCTGCACCCTGTGTTTGTTGCAGGTTCCCAGCCGCTCGTATCTCTGTGGGCTATTCAATGGGTTGAGGACAGTGGCAGGAGTACAGTCGAGTGTGTACTGGAAGCTATTCCGTAATCCCTAGCGAATGAACAGGCCTCCAACCAAGCATACAAAACGACTAAAGAGAGTCAGAAATTTTCTCCTGAAGTGCTCACACTCATCGCTTAATGAAATGGTTCAAAAAAAGCGGCCTGTCCGTTCTCCTACGCAGGTGAAGGACTTTGCTTTCTCAGAAGAGCTTTGCAGAAACCATCCATTTTAGTCAAGATATGTTGACGGTACACGCGGGTAGAGGACAATAGGAAAAAGCGGTGGTCTTTGACGGGCTTCAGACAGGAGGGGTGGGTGCGTATGAGGAAACCAGCTGGACACATCTGAGCCCAGCCACTGATCTCTAGCTGCTAAGTCAATCTGAAAGTCAAACACACTCATTCCTCCCTCTTTAGTAGTAATAAAGCACAGGCCCACTGCTGAAAGTACTCCCCGTGCTGCATCTACAATGAGCTTTGCACGCGTCTGTACACGTGCACGATTGTCTGTGTGTGTGTGTGTGTGTGTGTGTGTCCGTGCACATGCACCACCGCTGAAATGGTTGTGAATGTGTGTGTGTGTGTGTGTGTGTGTGTGTGTCTGCATGTACGAACGCTGTACAGACACATTACTCTCACCGAGATGTCTGGTTGTGCGATGCCGAGACCACCCTTGGTCTGGACCGAAGCCATTGACCAGGTAGAGGCCATAAATCACAGCTCAGTCAGGCCCGGGACAGACTTAGAGACAGACAGGCTCCACCTGCCCCCATACAACCCAGAGTCCCCGCCACACACTTCCCAGAGCTCTGTAGTCTGGACACACACACACACACACACACACACACACACACACACACACACACACACACACACACACACACAGGATGCTGCGGGTCAACTCACTAGGACAAGGATCTCGCACTGTCAACTGGGCCTGATTGAAAAAAAAAAGGTGGTTTATGGACCTAATGCAGACGTCAAGGGCATTGTAGTTGTGATTTGTGGTGGCCCTGTGGCCAGATTGTAATGTATTGCAGAGGTGCGGCATTTTACATTGTGATGAATACTGTTGTGTGCAGGACCAGATAAATTCTGAAGACACCTCAGGGGGGTGCCGCGTGCTCGGCGCTCGGCCTCGGGACGTTGCCAGGGAGAAGCCAGGCCATCATTTATAGAAGCAGAGCGTCATTTTTAATTCATCCTTTAGCAAAAGCTCAAGCAAAACATTCACCCGTCTTTTTAAAAAGGGGTGATGGAGGAGGAGAGCGTTTTCGAGTGGTTTAATATGAGGGAAGAAAGTAAGTGCACCTGGAAGACAGGAGGACATGATTTGAAATAGGTTGGAGACTAACAAGAAAACTCTCAATGGATTTCTCATGGCCAGCTGGGGTTTCAATTCCAATTTATGAGGCAGCTCATGGCAATATGGAGCACGCAGACTCCAAACTCCCAAAAAGTCTGCAACAAGCCAATTGGTTTCCCTCCCTCGCCTCACGCTCAGTGTGTCTCCCTCTTTTATTCTCAACCTCCCACCACCCCACCACCACCTCCCTACGCTGTCTTTCCACTTCTCTTTGCATCTTCCATCTCTCTCTCTCTCTCTCTCTCTCTCACTCAATCACCTCTGGGGGGGGGGGGGGATATGAACACAAATAGATGTGTTGGTATGCACGATGCTTTGACCAGACCCGGGAGGCCGTGGAAGAGCCTTGGCGTGCGGTGCATCGGAAAAGCTAAGAGAACTGCACGCGCGTCATGAATCCAAATAGCCGCCTTATTTTAGGATTGATGCCTGTTCAGTGGCTACTAGATATACTAGACACTGAAAACGTAGCACAGAAACCCGTTTATACGTCCTGAATCAAATATCGCCGGTAGAGCGAGGCTGCAGAGAACAGTACACACGGTAACGCACAGCGGTGAGTCGTCGGCGGGAGATGATAACTGTGCTTCCAATTTAATGTCATAACATGTGGTAATCCTCTTAAGGCCAGGATAGTAGATGATCTACAAACAAAGGGAGCCTCACAAGGCACAACCCTGCCTTATCCCGTTCCCTCTACCCCCCCCCCCCCCCTCCCTCACCAGCGCAATATAGCAATGCGTAAACAAAGAATGCAGGCGCACACAAAACGATGAGCGCAAGCACACATGTGCATGTACGTAGCAGGTACTATTCAGGGGCGGGAGACACAGCCAAGGCCACCCCCGTCCATAATCTCCATATTCAAAACAGACTGTGTAAATCCCTTTAGGTGCTGAGCGGGCCTGCCAATCGCCTGTGGGCGGGGCTTGCGAGGGAGACTGACGGATTTACATCTGGACGGACAGAGTTCAGTTATCAGCCCGACGTTTTCTCAATCTTTTTTTTGTAACTTTGACATTGTGACATCTCATGACGGTAAGTTAGTTTTCACGTATTTGCAGCGAGCACGTTCTGGTTGCCTGTAAGACCTGTACTGCAACCTGGTCGCCCTCTTTCTGCCGCCAGCTCTGCTTGTGAGGTGAAAGGTCGCCTCTGATCTCCTCTTGATCCTTGGCATTAGGAGCAATACTCTACAACATCACTAAAAACAACCCATCTGTCTGTCTACGTGGTCTGTTTGCAGACCTCTGGTATGCAGAGCATGATCAGTCTGAATCTACCCCCCACCCTCTACCCCTACACACACACACACACACACACACACACACACACACAGCATGATCAGAGCGCGAGCAGCCCCAGACCTATATCTCTGTAATCCTTTGTTTAAAAGAATCTCGGCATCCCAAACCATAACAGAGTCAACACCTTCTCCATGATGGCATTTCATGAAAAGAATCAAAAGAGATTATATCAGTTATTATTCAGCACGGAATATTACATTTAGATATACAATACTGATACAGGTAAGCCCGCGGCGGCAATAAGATTCAAATACAAATATGGGCTCTATTGTGGGAGGATTAGCGCGGCGGTGAAGGTACACTCATACTGACGGGCGACGTGAATGGAAGGTGGGGCGTTAATAGAGCGAGCTCCGGGCCAGACGGGCCGGGTCAGGTAGACCTGAGTGAGACTGCAACTGATGAATTGTAGGGGGAAGCACGAGAGACAGAGCAGCGGGTGGATGTATCGATCCGAGACGGCCGACTACAGATAAGATGTTTGCGTCTGTCTCTGGCTGAAGGCGCACTCGCATGTACAGTGGTGGCCAAAATGATTAGAACATTAGCATACATTTAAGAGGTTTCAGTTGTTTTTGTTCAATTGGCCATTAAAATACCCATAAAACAAATGAAATATATACAAAGTCATCATTATGCTCTATAAACCAGAATAGAGCCATCATAAGGAGATTTACGTCATTTTCCTTACAAAAAACAA
>JAXDDW010000003.1:3330000-3422500 GCA_034670385.1 Hoplostethus mediterraneus | reverse complement strand
TAATGCAGTTGGCCACAACTCACAACAACCAATCAAACACGCCCAAAAGACTTCTTGAGTTATGAGAGTTTATTTCACTTGGAAATGACAAGAAAACTCTGTTCAAGGCAATTCATGTCTTTTTTTTTCTTCTTGTAAACGTGTTTAGCACAGCTGTGTCTTGTCCATGTATCTAGAGGTTTGAAAGCCATGCGTCTACAGGTGCACGTGGAAGTGACAATCACATTATTTGTTTCATTTGTTTATTTATTATTAGTATTGTTTTAACATGATTATAATTACTGTTACTTCTCTTTTCTTTCTCTTTGTTATCTTGACATTGTAAATGAGGGCAACCTCAATGATTCCTCCAGACTTAAATAAAGGTTGAAGGTAGAGGTTTCAAGCCAAAGGACACATGGGTCAGTGCACTGAGGGTCAGTACCGGGGTTAAAAGGATAACAGACAAACTAATAAGAATGGCACTTTGTTCATTATCAGCATCCCGCTCTCCGGGGTTGGTGTCATGAAATGTTTCAGTTGGCGCCACAGAGAGGCCCATCGGTGTGTTTAATGTGTGGTGGCCACAGATTCAGAAGATTCAGAGTAATGGAATAATCACAGCAGTGAGGAGTCACTGCAAGACTAGTTGCGGTGACCTTGGGTTTTGTCGATGCAGTCGGCCGTCGTCTTTCAGCCGTCAGATCAAAACCAATCTCACTCATAATTACAAAGGATAGATTTCATACCAGAGGCCTGTGGATGAAGAGAATAATGCCGAGGGAGGGGGGGGGGGGGGGGGGTGATCGAATTCAGACAAAGATCCAAACTGCAGTGAGATTGAAGTGCTATTGCTATCAGGATGATATTTTGTAACCTTTGAAGTCATTTAGCCATTTAGTCATTATGAAGAGAGCTGTGATGTGTTGTACAGATTAATAATGTATCCCCATGGCTACGTGTGTGTGTGTGTGTGTGTGTGTGTGTGTATTTATGTGTGCATGCATGTGTGTTCATACGGTGGGGTCCAAAAGTCTGAGTCCACTGTTCCTTTTCATCATTTATCAAAAACAAACCTTTTATTTTTTAGTCAGTTGATTCTTATTATTTTAGTCTTATTATTTACAACTGATACATATAAAAACATGTAGATCTTTGAGAAATGTTGGTATGAAATTGAAATAAATCTTCGCACACCATTTGGTCAGGTTGTTCTCACAACATATATATTTCATTCAGATATTAACACATGGACTCGACACACAGTACGCAAGGCACGTCTGTCTGTGTGTAGATGTGCATGTAACTGTGCCTGTGTGTAATTGTGTTGTCACCGAGGTGTGCGGTGAGCCGCTGAGTGGGAGCGCGAGGAGGGGAGGAGGGGAGGAGGGGCCGGAGCAGAGAAGACTCAGCATGCTGGTGGTCTGAGAGGGGTGAGGAGGTTTCTTCACCCACAGGGACTCAAAAGAGGATCTGTTTGTCTCCGTCAACAAAGACGGTGGGGGAGTAAGTGGAGGGTACCCTGTAATTATCACTCAAGAGGCACAGCCATACAGAACAGACACACACACACACACACACACACACACACACACAGGACAGCATGCTGGTACTCACATGCATCTTTATCTCTCTCTCTCTCCCCCCCCCCCCCCCCCCCTCTCTCTCTCTCTCTCTCTGAGATCCAGATCAGTGTATCCGTAATGCCCTTCTCAGTAGACTGACAGATGATATAGCCTGGCCTTTGGGCTCCAGTCGGAATGGCTACAGATCAATACCCAAGCTGGCTGCCTGTCAACATCCACACACACGCATATGCATGCACACACACACACACACACACACAAACCCACACACACACACACCTACAGGCAGCATCAAAGCCCATCTGAGCCTACTGGCATTTACCGGAACAGGACCTGGATGTGTCCAACACGGCAGGAGGGCACATTCCTGGGATAGTTCCCAGCCTGGAGGAGCAGCGGGGCGGTGGGATGACGGAGCGGTGGCATTCTGCTCAGAGATTCCTCTCTAGCCCCGCCGGTGGGTTAAACTTAAGCAGTCTGGACGGACAGACGAGCCGACTGACTGAGCAAAGTAACAGGTTGAAGAAACAATAAAGATACATGGTGTTTGAAGAGTGAGTGTGTGAGTGTGAGTGTGTGTGTGTGTGGCTGTGGCAGCCGTTTAACCTACTTGTGTGTGGTCATTTGTGACTGACACCTCGTGATGCACTGGTGTGGTGTGGCTTAATTAGTGCACAGTGCAAGTTAAAGGTTTAACAACCTCCCGCATCCGTTCTCTCCACCGGCTCCCTGTAGCAGCTCCTCCGGTTCACGACCCCGGTGCTAAAGGAACAGCTCCTTCCTACCTCCGGGCGATGGTCAAGCCTTACACCCCCAGCCCGGCCACTTCGCTCTGCTGCCTCGAGGCGACTGGTTGCCCCGTCGCCCTCAGAGGCCCCTTGAGGCCGATCTGCGCGGTCACGGGTCTTCACGGGTCTTCGCGGGTCTTCTCGGGTCTTCACGGGTCCTGGCCCCACAGTGGTGGAATGAACTCCCCACGGATGTCAGGACAGCAGAGTCGCTGCCCATCTTTCGCCGGAGGCTGAAAACCCACCTCTTCAAGAAACACTACCCTGACCCTTCCTCTAGATAGATAGATAGATAGATAGATAGATAGATAGATAGATAGATAGATAGATAGATAGATAGATAGATAGATAGATAGATAGATAGACAGATAGACAGATAGATAGATAGATAGATAGATAGATAGCGTCTCTAAGAAGACATCCGCTCTGCTCAGGCACCACTAGGCAGAGTAATTACCCTCACGGCTCCAGACATTACGGGTCTACTCTCCTTCCACCAACATCGTTCTACCGCGCAATACTTCTTTATTCTATATTGGACATCCGCAATGAAACTACGTCGGGAAATATTTGTCAAGCCGCAACCGAAAAAGAAAATGCAGTTCATATTCATGTTTCTGTTCATTTATATTCATTCATTACTCAGTTTACGGAAGAGCAGACCCTCGTATTGTATTACTACGAGACAACCTGCTCACACACACACACACACACACACACACACACACACACACACACACACACACACACACACACACGTACGTTCACACATGCATACGTAATGGAACATTGTTTTTGTTGACAACCAAGGCCGTTGCGGAGGAACCAATTTCATGTCAAATGGAGGCCTTCAGGGACCCAAATTGAATTGCTTATCATTTCCAAATACACGATGCCCCTTCAATACGCTCCCGCTGTCTTTTCCCAAATGGAACCAATGTCTGCACACGTGAACCAACGGCGTGCGATGGGTGCCATCATCCCGTCTCGCGTTGTGTCTCAATGATCTCCGGCGCCGCGTAAAATAAAAATGTTACATAAATAAATTCGACCACAGACTTGACACTCCCCCCACCTCAGCAACGATGCAACCCTCCCCCGTCTCAGCCTGACGGTAATTCATTGTCTCCCGCTGCCATAGCACAGTCAATCAATAGCCAATTAAAGACAGGGCGCATGAAGTCTCCGGTGGCCGCCGGTGCGTGTGGTGCCGTTTGGCCAGGGAAATAAAAATGCAAATGGTTCATTGGAGGAGACGCATCAGTTGGTATCTTTCAGCTATAGAGGAGGAGGGAGGGAGGAGGACAGCCAAAGAGGAGTCCACACACTCCACCACAGTCTTGATTACTCCTCATCTCCCTGTACTACGCTAGATGGCCAAAAGTCAGTGCACACTCCTACTAATTATTGAGTTCAGGTGTTTCCGCCACCCTGTTCCTCAGGGTTTGGGCTTGGCCCCTTAGTTCCAGTGAAGGGTAATCTTAATGCTACAGGATACCAAGACTTTTTAGCCGATTGGGCGCTTCCAACTTTGTGGCAACAGTTTGAGGAAGGCCCTTTGCTGCTCCAGCATGACTGGTTAGACGAGTTTGGTGTGGAGGACCTCGATTGGCCTGCGCAGAGCCCTGACCTCAACCCCACTGAACACCTTTGGGAGGAAGTAGAACGCCGATTGCAAGCCAAGCCTTCACGTCCAACATCACTGCCTGACCTCACACATGCTCTTTTGGCTGAATGGGCACAAATTCCCACAGACACACTCCAACAGCTTGTGGAAAGCCTTCCCAGAAGAGTGGGGGGGTCCAACTCCATATTAAAGCCCATGGTTTTAGAATGGGATGTCCAGCAAGCTCAGATAGGTGTGATGGTCAGGTGTCCACTGACTTTGGCCATATAGTGAATAAAGTTCATTCATGAACCTGTTTCTCTCACATTTGAACTAATTTCCAGCCTCCTGTGGACGTCAACATTGGACGTTCAGAAGACGTCATAAAAACTCATTCCTGCTCCTCGGGGGTCGTCTTTTCAACGTGCAACAAAGACGTACAAAAGACGTCGTTTGGACGTATCTCTGCTCAGTGGGTAGCTACCGATGGTCAGAGAGGCCCTGAGGGGTTGGGGGGGGGGGGGGGGGGGGGGCTGGATGAGGGGTTGTGAGGTGTGCATACATGTGTTCATGTGTGTGTGTGTGTGTGTGTGTGTGTGTGTGTGTGTGTGTGTGTGTGCGAGTGTTTGTCTGTCAATGACTGAATGATCTGCCTGCTGAAGGACAGATCATTCAGTCATATCGACACAGACTGCTGCACAAACAAAATTGTTCTTTGCCTTTGCCTACTGTGAACTAATCTCAGGAGCCCCTTGCCCCCCCCACCCACCGCACCAACCCACCATCGTCCTCATCCTCTCCTATAGTAACCAAACACCCCCTGATAACCACAAATCCCAGTGTGGGATGCTCAGATTGCTGGGGGACAGCGAAAGCAATGCAACGGGGGAGCGAGTGTATGATGTGCAACACACAAAACCTTGACCCCTTCATCCAAACCCCCCCCCCCCCCCCATCAATAGCCTCCTGCTGTGGAACTTAACACCTTGACTCCGGGCCTCTTGAACAGCCATGCATTTACATGAATAGCATTGCAGACCTCTCTCACCCTCTCTCTCTCCCTCTCTGTGTCTCTCTACATTCCTCCCTCCCTGCCTTCCACTGCCTCTGCCACCACAGGCGCCGTGGAAGAGCCTGACAGTTCAGCTCCCGCCTTTGATCTCAAGGCACAGGTTATCTGTTGCCCAGGCTAATTTTAGTTCCCCCCCCCCCCAACCCCCCCTTTAAACTGTGCTTCACTTTGAAGCAGAGCACCATGGAGCAGGGACTTCTGAGTGGTTATCAGTGGGGCCCTCTACACCTTTGGGATTCATCCTTACATCTCTGAAGTGCCACGGTAATCTGGACGGGATTATCCACCTGAGAGAGTTATCAAAAGATGCAACGACGTAGGCTGAACGAATCAAGAGACGTAACGCTGGCTAAAAATGCCGTTCGGCCCGAGGTGTCTTGTTGAATAAGCAGAGCGAGGAGGCAAACGCGGCGGCGAGGTGTTTGCTATCAAACACACTCGGGCAATTAGAGCTTCTCGGTTTCGTTTTGCTGCGATATATAAACAGATTGTTGTTGCGGATGGGGAGAGGGGGGGGAGAGGGAGGGGTGTGTGGGAGGCAGAGGTCTTACCTTTCCTAGGAGGAGTTGGAGAAGAAGTCGGAGGCGCTGTCTGCCCTTCGCTCACAGACTGGAGAGGTCAGAGGCCTGAAACCACAGGAACATGGTCAGTGAATACTCTACTGTCTGTCTGTTCAGTCAGCCAGTCTGTCTACAGTACCCCTCATCCATTCATGTATTCATTTAGTCTTCTCCCTATCCCCACTGCACATTAGCCCAATGTCATATTTATGTAGAGAAACAAGCTTGTTGAAACAATAAAAAAAAAGGAAGAATATAAAAACCCACCAGCCAGGAGTGATTAAAATTTTAAGAGCATCAACCTGGGGCAGATTTACAGTACACAGCAGTGCACTAAAGTTGGCTCCCTGTCTACCGAGCGGCGAGCCGGCTGACCGGAGAGTCGGTCTAGACAAAAAAAAAAAAACCTCTCGCGGTGAGAGCGTGACCTTGCACACACACACACACACACACACACACCGAGGCAGAAAAAAGCTGAGGCGCAACACGAAGGATGCGGAGCCTTGAAAGTGAATGCGTCCGTCCACTTGGCACTCTGCAGCTGTAGCAGTGCACATATGAGATTCTCTTTCTTTACCTTTAACGCCGTCTTTGTCAGCGCTGAGATCAAGCACACACACACACACACACACACACACACATACACACACACACACAGGATCCACACAGCCATGGCAAAGTATACAGAATATCAAAGTGCAGCAGTGGCTCTCCAGTATGACTGATGGATCTCCAGGAGCACCTTCAGATGAGAAGAGCAAGAAGTGTCTGCAGGCTGATTTAGAGCCCCAATCTCATACAACAAGGCGGGGGGGCTTTTTCTCCCCATAGCATGACTTACGAGGGCACAGACGCTGCCTTTCATTTCCATTTCATTGTGAGGAATGGTGGGTAAAGTTTTCTTCTATCAAAAGGAGAGGCTGTTAAAAGGCTCCAAGAAGGACAACGACAGTCGCCGGTGCCAAAAAAGACGAGTGGCACCGCGTCCTCTGCGGGGGACGATGCTGGGTCAATACATGTTTTCAGTTTGCAGCCTCATCCATCAAAGATTTTGATTCCCGAGGAAGGCAGGAACGTATACACACACACACATACACACACACACACACACAAAAGGGGCGGGGTTAGAAGACTTGGCAAAGTCACTGTTCAGTCAAGCACAATGTTTCGGGTCCCCTGAGCCAGACTGATAGGCAGTTATGTCAGGTGTGGACCTTGTTGCCTTATTGCCTTATTCTATGACTTTTTTTTTTTTCTTTTCATCTTTTCAGATCCTCTTTTCATTACCAGCTCACATCTTGTATGAAGGATATGGAGGTTGGGACACAAGAGGATTTTTTTTTGTCTCTCTTGTCAAAAGACACAACGTCAAGAGATCCCGGGTCAAGGCGTGAGTGAAAAGCAGCGTGTCTGGGTGGGCAGATGCAACAGCAGAGACACAGAGATGAAGATCAAACTGTAAGAAGCTATGTGGGAACGGATAATGAGCATGTTGTGTGTGTGTGTGTATGTGAGAGAGAGAGACAGAAGGTGATGACAAGTGATAGAAAATAAGGAACGTGAAAGAGAAAGAGCAAACTCGAAGAGAGAGACCAAATGATAGAGTGAGAGAGCAAACTAGAAGAGAGATCAATTGAGAGAGCGAGAGAGAGCAAACTAGAAGAGAGAGACCAATTGATAGAGCGAGAGCGCAAACTAGAAGAGAGAGACCAATGGATAGAGCGAGAGAGAGCAAACTCGAAGAGAGAGACCAAGTGATAGAGTGAGAGAGCAAACTAGAAGAGAGATCAATTGAGAGCGAGAGAGCAAACTAGAAGAGAGAGAGCAATGGATAGAGCAAGAGAGCCAACTAGAAGAGAGAGAGCAAACTAGAAGAGAGAGACCAATTGATAGAGCGAGAGAGAGCAAACTAGAAGAGAGAGACCAATGGATAGAGTGAGAGAGAGCAAACTAGAAGAGAGAGACCAATGGATAGAGTGAGAGAGAGCAAATTCGAAGAGAGAGAGAGAGAGAGAGAACGAACCAATGAGTGACAGCCTGCAAAACAAGAGCGCTTGCTCCTCTCATTAGCGGGGCAGGATTAATCAGGGCCTCAGTGACACACTGTGTAACAAGACAAATATAATTACTCTCCATCATTACTCCTCATCATTAGGAGCTTGCCTCCTTCCTGTTCCCTGGGGGGGTGTGGGGGTGTGTGTGTGTGTGGGGGGGGGGTGGACAGCCAACTGGACAGCCAACTCTAAACACTGGCCATGGGGGGAGAAGATGGCTGTCAGCCTGTGTTAAACATTTCTACAGTAGGCGAGGCGATACAGTAGATGATGTAATGATCGCTGGTCATCGGGCATGGCGACGAGCTGGGATGTTGCAAGTGGAGATGTTGTGCTGTGTAAACCCATTCATCAGTGATGGATCCTGCAGCTGTAAACGTTTGTAGTTCTGGCCTGCGCTGTGATCACTCACCCCGGTGTATTATTTTAACCGTGTGCGAGTGTGCGAGTGCAGCTTGTGTGCTCCCATGTGTGATGGTCAACTAGTCATCGTGGGAGACGTACCAGACAAACTCCGTTACACTGCGGACCCTGGGAGCCTTCTCACTGTATAGCCACTGATCATCTAGCATGTAGAGTGTGTGTGTGTGTGTGTGTGTGTGTGTGTGTGCGCGTGTTTGCATGTTAGCCACGCAGCAAAATGTCTCACGATCTGACGGCAGATAAGTGGAAGCGTGCGAGACCTTTGCCTTCCAACATCACCATCAAACGCACTTTCCTCCTGTTCTTGAGAACCCGAACCGAATCGGGAATCTGACACAAAAAAAAAACTGCGACAAACACTTAAAAGTTTAAAACGGACTGAGAGTGCGCGGCCTCTCGACGAGGACTGCGAAGAGGAGCAGCCTCGTTTTAATAAGAAAGTAGGCGTTGAAAAGCCAGTGCCGTGCTGTGTGTGGTAATGGGGTATCGTCTGTCTCACGGGACAGAGCGGGGCCCTGCAGCTGTGCCTTGTCCGCAGAGCAGACACAGCTGTGGATGAGGCGAGGAGGTCGGACAGCGCCGGCACACATCGGCCAGCCGGCGGGGGGGAAATGGCCGGCTTCGGAGAGGTAAAACGTGCACGTGTACACGATCCATTATGTAACTTGGACTTGGATTCAAAAGGACGACTCAATAAAGTTGTTTTCCCAGGTTTTATTCCGCTAATCAGAAGCTCGGCGGTTCGATCCCCCGATGTGCAGGTTGGCACCTTACATGGTAGCGCCCCGCCATCAGTGTGTGAATGGGGTGAATGTGAATGTGAATGTAGTGTAAAGCGCTTTGAGTGGTCGGAAAAGACTAGAAAAGTGCTATATAAGTACAGACCATTTACACATCCTCTATAATGCAACGCTGTGAGAGGCAGACGGGGGGGGAAGCTACGGAAACCCTGGAAGTACGATGTGCAAGAATGAATTTTTACAGAAAACAATAAAAAATAACAGTAAATAAGAATAACACATACAGATAAAATTCATTAAATAATTAAATGATAAATAAAATTCACAAATATAAATTTTTAAAAGAATTATTAAGGTGCATTTTTAACTCTTTAACTCATAGAAGCGTCTGGATCTTGCCATTTGTTCGTGCGCTTGTCCGTGCCTCGCCTCTGAGAATGACAGTACAACGTTTAGCATCTTGTAAAACACAAACCGGGGTCGCGCTCGGATGACCGGGACCCACCCCCCGCCGGGTTAAATGTCCCGTCAACATTATGAACGACAAGCTGCAGAAAGAGGCTTCCCCATCCATCCTCCGTCGGCACGCTCACGCACGCTGGAGCTGATGTGCATGTGGATGAATGGGGGACGCTCAAGTGCTTCATCTCCCTTCCGAGTTGCAGGTTGGGTAAGGGGGCGTGTCGGGCTCGTTACTCAAAAAAAACATCAAGCATTCGTCTTTACTCGTTACTCATTTATTAATACCATTACTTTACTTATTACTCCCTGGGAGAGGTAATTCGTTGCAGTACTCATTACTGAGAAAAGTAATGATGTTATTGGAAGGCGCCGCCGCCCATCGCTGGGTTAGGGGCCGGGGAAATTGAAACGACGCGGCGTGGAACGAAGCACGTCTAGCTAAAATGAAGGTATCACTCCTTGGTTTAAGGGGCCGACAGGATATTGATCGCTCCCTTAGCTAAGCCTTGAAGTTCAAAGAAATTGCTCGCCCATGCCGTGTGCGCTTCTGTGTGTGTGTGTGTGTGTGTGTGTGTGTGTGTGTGTGTAAGTGTGTAGAGAATCTACCTATACTGTGGTTGCTACTACTTACTACTGCTGACTCCACAGTTGGGTTAACACAGCCCTCAGGCAAGTCTTAAAGACATCATCTATATAACTTTATATCTTTCTCCTTCTTTCCATCCATGTCTCCCCACTCTCTCTCTCTCTCTCTCTCTCTTCCTCCATGAGAGCTCAGCTGTCCCGCCTCATCTGTCTGTTCAGATCCATCTCTTTTCACCATCTATCCGCTCATCATTCCCTCGCCGGGCGCTCTCTCTCCTCTTCCCGCTACGGGGGTTTCTGAGGCCGCAGTCTCTCCACTGTAACTGCTGGCTTAATACCCCGCTCCGCAACACTCGCTAAAAGGGAGGAAAACTTTACTCTCCAAATCCTCAACAGCTGCATCGGTGCTGCCAGCTCCTCGGTTCCTCATCTATCCATCCCTGCATTGTCGTCGTGCCTCGGTCTCACCGAGTTTCTGCCTCCTCACGCCACCGCTCACAGTAGGCCGGGTGCATGACGCCTCCGCTGAGGAATGCTGGAAAGGAGCCAGAGCGGATCCCGTTGCACGGAGCGCACAAGCTGCGTGGATGCTCGAACAAACAGCGCACACACACACACACACACACACACACACACACACACACACACACACACACACACACACACACACACACACACACACACACACACACACACACACACACACACACACACACACACACACACACACACACGCACACTTTTCCTCAGCGAGAATGAAACATGGACGTTAAGGGGATCTACCGCTAAAGCAGCCAGTTTAACTTTGACTGTACTTTTCTTAACTCTCCTGTACGTTCGGCCCCGGCCTCAAAAACCTCCCCACTTCATCAGAAACCCGAGCGCATGACTAAGACCCAGGTACTTATCAGAGCAAATTGCCATGTAATTTAAGAGGGTGGGTGGCTTGGCCTAGCTCTGATTGCAGGCTGATGTGTGTGTGGGAAGTCATGGGGAAGGGTGGGTGCTACTGTAGGCCCTGGCAGCGAGCCAGGGTGTGTAGTATATTGCTGATGATAGGATACACGCCTGGCGGTCCATGCAGACGCAGTATTATAAGAGGCAGAACAGAAATCAATGGGCAGCTCTAACCATGCAATTACTCTCTACATGGGAGAAAGGAAACCTGGCAGCATAGCGACAGTACAGAGCACTTAAATTGAAAATGGAACATGGAGGAAATTGAGTTTTTTGACTGTCTGGTTACTCTAATAATGAGCTTGTTTATATCTATGTCATCTTTAGATCTCCATACATTGATTTCACCCACGAAGGGACGTAATCATCCGTTTCTTCAGCGCATCGTTCTACCTCGAGGCATAATTTATCAGCCGTTTCTCCTCTGCACTTCCCATTCCTTGTTAGGGGTGGGCGATATGACTAAAAATCAATATTGTGATTATTTCAAACTTTTACCTCGATTCCGATTAATGAACGATTATTTTATTTGTTTTGTTTTATTTTGAAATTTGTTTTATTTTGAAATTGACCGGACGCTCTATGCCATTCCTGTGTCTGACCTCCTGCCCGGCTTGACACATTCGCTCGCGGCTCGTAAAAATCGAACGGTCCAAACCTGTCTGAACACGGTTACTGGACGGGGCGGAGGGACGTGACTGAATACCACGTAGTATTTTTTAAGGGGACAGTTCATGAACGCAGTATTGGGGAAAGTATTTGGCCCGTTCATTCATGGGAAAGTGATGTTACGTCTGATGCGCGCACACACACACACACACACACACACACACACACTGGTTACTTTGCTAACTGGCGCTTCTAGACGTTCCTCGTTCTTGTCGCCTAAATAACAATCGAAATGAACGATTTTGAAAATTTGCCACGATTACATAATTAAATCGCGATTACGATTATAAACACGATAATCGCCCACCCCTATTCCTTGTGTATTGTAATGTTTGCGAACACACACACAAACACACCAAAAGAGCTGTTGCGGCGGAGTTCGGAGGTCAGCCGCCAAATGCCAAGGTTCACGGTGTGCCCGAGGAGGAAGAGTGATGATGATGACGATGGCTCCGCTCCATCGTGGCGGCGGCGGCGGCGGTCTCACCTAGCATCATTTATCTGTGAGAGCCTCGCTACATGCCACGGGTTGTCAGATCACCGCTAGCGCAAATGCTACATTACCACTCAGGGTTAAAAAAATGACTGTTGGAAAGTGGGATATAAAATAGGGGTTGTTATATTAATGTTACTGTTCTGTGTGTGTGTGTGTGTGTGTGTGTGTTTGCATTGTAGTATTTACACGTGCTCTTTCACACAAACAAGCAACGGAGAGTTTTGGGACCAGCAGGAACCAGATTAAAATGAAAACGAGCCAATTAAAAGCTTCTGGCCTCTCTGCAAGCTCCGACAAAAGCAAAAAAAAAACGCAACACAAACAAGGACGGGGAATAAAAGTGAACGGGAACAGAGATTTTTACGGTTGGCTGGCTTGACAAATTGGTTAAAATCTTTTTTGGTAGCTTTATTGGTGAAGAAAAACCAAGATCCTTTTTTTTTTTATGTACAGGAGAGATACTCGCCCTTGAAAAAGTCTCTGGAATAAAGTTTGCCTTGTGTTTTAGCGTCACTAAACCTTGAATTTTCCCCCCCGCTGAATCCACCCGTGGAACAGATGGGTATCTCATTGGGAAACATGCGGCGCCGGAGCAAACACAATAGTTAGGAGGAGATGGAGATACAGTAGGAAGGCCCTCGGGCATGCTTGTTGTGATTATCTAAGATTAGGCTCTCGTTGGGATTGAGAGAAAACAAAATAATATATTTCTCCAAAACCATTAAGTCTGGCCTGCCTGCCCCCCCCCCCCCACCCACCCCCTGCAGCAAGGTTCTGCTTCGTCATCAAGACATCTCCAACAAGCGAAGGAAAAAGCAGCTCCATGCCCCGCGTCCTCCCTTTCACTGACACTCTCAACGTTTTAAGGTAACAGGCATCTTGCAGAATAAATATTTGTTTTCAGCTTTTTTTTCCCCCTCCTTCCTATTTAATTCCCAGGTGGTCCCCGCAGTCTCCGAGAAAGACTGTCGGCGTGGGAGTTAAATAAACAGATGGGAGTCCGAGGAGGGATGATGCACTTATTCATACTGAAAAGAACACGCTGTTTGTAAAACGCGATAGGAGGAAAAAAGGAATTACGACGCTAATAAAGATTTGCTCAGATGGCGTGCTATTTCGCGGATCCGATCCTCCGCGCGCACACACACACACACACACGCCGCCATATGCTCCTTCCATATGTATCACGCGATGCATCAATAACACAGCATTTCATACAACCCAGCGCTATCGAAATGAATCCCAACAACTTTACCAATGTATTCTAATTGCGGCCCTGTACTCCCACGGGGGGGGGGGGGTTTTGCGTTGCCTGCAGACTTGCTGATGACACACAGGAAACCATCCATCCGTGTGAGCTTGTTTGCAGCCGTCGTCGTCGTGCCAACCTCCCTCTCTCTAGCTCCCGTCCTGCCGCCAAGTTTCAATCCTCCGATGCCAATTTATCCTACACACTGGCGTGACTGAGTCTGATGTGTTTACAGCCTACACCGAAGCAGCAAAACATCCAGACCTACCACAGACCCAGCATCCGCTCCCCCCCCCCCCCAGCTTCTTCCTCCATCCAGCACCTAGCCTCTGGTCTCTTAATCCCCCCCCCCCCGGCACCAACACAATTCACTCACTAGTCCCCGATCCCCTTTAGCACCGAACACTCAAGTGCCGCGCCCCTCCTGTAGCTCCCTATAACTCACACCGGGTCCTCTCATCGGGTCATTTCTCCAACACCCTCCCCCCCCCCCCCCCAGAGCGCCAGGTCATCTCTTGTCTTGCAAACCCCCCGTATCAGCATCCATTGCTGCCCCAGCCACCAACCGTGGGACCGGCGCACAGGAGACAGTTTGGAGTCTCAGGGGGAGTCGTGACGGGAGATTATCACCTCAGCCAGTAGATAAACAGTGGGCGTCATGTACAATCATCACCGGGGGGTCTGGATTGGATCCTGGACTCTTGCCCTGCCGTAGCACACCAGGCAGGCAGGTGTGTGTGTGTGTGTGTGTGTGTGTGTGTGTGTGTGTGTGCGCGCGCTCTAAGGATACGGTCTGCCTCCGTTCACCGGAGAGGCCAGCAGGCCCCCGGTTGGCTGCTGATCCTCGGTTCTCCTCCTAGAGGAATTTCCTTCCTGATCCAGCGTGCAATCAGAGGCATCTGCAGACTCCACTTTGCCAGGATTCCTGCGTCCCCCCCCGTCCCCCCCACACGTCCACGGACATGCCGCGGCATCTGCACTCATGCCACGGAGAGGTGCAGCTGTGCACCCGGCAACCGAAACACTCACACACACACACAGAAGCACACACAATCACACACACACACACACAGAAGCACACACACACTAAACCTACAGTCATCAGAGATCTTTGTGAACAGGGGGTTAGGTGTAGGGATGAACTGTCATCACCCATGACCTCATAAAATCTACCTCATCATGGAGAAAAGGCATGACATCACCAGTTGGCAAAGTTCACCAACCTTCTTTTTCTCTCAGCTCAGGACTTCAAACGCCAAAAAATGTGAGACATTTAAAGTATGTTTGTTTTAATTTGCCTTGGACGTGACATTTTAAGCCTTTTCACTGAGGCTATTCACGTCCCTAAAAATTTCAATTGAATGCAGGTCAGCTGTTTTTGATGGAATCCATAAAAGAAAAACAAGCAAATTCATTTAGTTCCTCTACTGCTGAATGTGCAGAGCCGTTAGTACCCCCGTGGCAAAGCGACCCTGACAGGGTGACGGAGTAAGGAGAAGGGAAGATGAACGGATTGTGGCTGAACGACACAAAACACATCAGGTCTGACACAGGATGTGGTATTAGCGGCTCATATCCTTCATGCTAATTTGCTCAGTGTCCTGTCTGCGCTGAGTAATGCCATACTGGATTTATGGCCGATAAAACCTCCATTATTTCATTTCTCTCCCCGGAGTTTTAAATTAAGGTAATAGACAAGACCGGTGATTCAGTATTACAGAATTAAAGGAGGAGGCCGAATGAAAAGAGAGGAGGGGCGGGGGTACGATAACTGCGAGATGGAAGAGCGGTGAGCAGATGAAATATGTGCCTGGAAAACATAATTGGTGAAAAAAAATGTCTGTCAACCGGTCGTATCGCGCTGCAGTGTGGAGCGTCACACACCCCCCACCAAAGACAGAGATGGCCTGTCAACACCGATGTAGTGGAACCAAATCAATCCAACAATTCCTCTCTCCATACACTTTATATATCTTCAAAAGGGGATTATACACAAACAATAAGACCTTTGGCTCTGTTCTGCAACAGTACCGCGGCGGAGGTGTTGAAAAGGGAGGAGACAGCTCACACCGATCGCCGTTTTCATCCACACGTGCTTTTATTATTCCCCTGGTTCTTCCACTGCGGAGATGAAAGATGTACAAACGAATTCTGAAGCCGCCTTTATTTAACAGCCTTCACATCTTCACGTCGCCGCCGACAGCAGGTGTTGATAGGTAGGAGCAGATACACGAGCACGCGTTTCCTCTCCTCCGTGTCCTTCCTGTGTGTGTGAGGACTGTGTGTTTGTGTGTGTTGTCCTGAACTTGCCGCCAAATGTTCTCCGACCCCTCTGCAGGTGTCCAGATCTCATCAAATCCCCACTCGTCCTCCCAGCTGAGGCGGGTGGGGGGGGGAGGGAGGGGAGGCACGACGCCGGCCCCTCGCCTTCCCTTCCCTTTCCCTCTCGTTTCTCCAGGCCACGCTCAGGCAGGAAAGGGAAACGCTGCCAAACCCCCTAGGCAACTTGGCATCCGCCGGGCACTGTGTCAGCGGACGCTGGGGAGAATGTGAGGGGGGGGGGGGGGTAAACATTACGCATGCAGACAAGGATGAGGGATTAAGCGCGAGGGAAATGGTTTGAGAGAAAGAGAAAGGAAGAGAGAGAGAGAGAGGGAATTTAGGTGAAAATAGAGGTAGTAACTGCACATCGAGGAGGGAAGCAAGGTGAGAAATGGGCTCATAGAGAGAGATTAAGAGAGCGGAGAGATGGAGGCCAAGTGGGGGGAACCGAGGGGAGCAGAGAGGAGTCTATAAAGAGGAGAAATATATCGTAACCTTTGACACGAAATGGGCTGCGGTGTGCAATGCTGCCAGACATGAGATGCCCCGCTCCAAAATCAACAATAACAACAGTCGGGTTTTGCCGGGGCCCCTCTACAGGGACTGGCACGCGG
Source organism: Hoplostethus mediterraneus (assembly GCA_034670385.1). NCBI lineage: Eukaryota > Metazoa > Chordata > Actinopteri > Trachichthyiformes > Trachichthyidae > Hoplostethus > Hoplostethus mediterraneus. The sequence goes on along the minus strand of JAXDDW010000003.1, from coordinate 3,406,338 downwards.
TCTCAAAGTGGAGAGTGGAGTCCACGTAGTTTCACACAGTTCGGCAGGCTTCCCTAAATAACACGGCGAATCTGAGGATGTTTTTCCACACGGGAGCAGCTCCTTCAGGTGAGGTTATTTTGTTCCTGCAGGGGAGGGAGGGGGCGTTTGGTAGTGTAAACTCCTGCCTGATAAATTGCAGATGCGCGTGAAACATGGGGATAGTGCAATTTGTTTGTGTCTCTCCCCAGAGAAAACATCCCCGGCATTATTTAGGTTTGCAGTTTGATAAGGGCAAAAAAAAAAAAGGTGAGATATAGCTGGAGGAAGGGCGCCGTGGCAGGGGCATTAATACTGCAGCCGCCCTCGGATGGATGCATAGGCTGTCTGACGGTACACTTGGAAGGAGGAAAATGAAAAAAAAATGTGTGTCGGAGGGAGATGAAGAAGAAGGAGGAGATACAAGATGAGTAAGAAGAAGCAAAAGATGAGCAAATTGGAGAGCCCTTCAAATACAAGGTGATTAAGAGTTCCACTACTGGATGAGGTGCGTCGGACCTAGGGGGGGGCGATTATCGTGTTTATAATCGTAATCGCGATTTAATTATGTAATCGTGGCAAATTTTCAAAATCGTTGATTTCGATTGTTATTTAGGCTACAAGAACGAGGAACGTCTAGAAGCGCCAGTTAGCAAAGCAACCAGTGTGTGTGTGTGTGTGTGTGTGTGTGTGTGTGTGTGTGTGTGTGTGTGCGCGCGCGCGCATCAGACGTAACATCACTTTCTCGCGAATGAATGGGCCAAATACTTTCCCAAATACTGCGTTCATGAACTGTCCCCTTAAAAAATACTCCGTAAAATACTCCCGTCCAGTAACGCCGTGTTCGTTTTTTTGCGAGCCGCGAGCGAATGTGTCAAGCCGGGCAGGAAGTCAGACGCAGGAACGGCATAGAGCGTCCGGTCAATTTCAAAATAAAACAAATTTCAAAATAAAACAAAACAAATAAACTAATCGCTCATTAATCGTAATCGAGGTAAAAGTTTGAAATAATCACGATATAGATTTTTAGTCATATCGCCCGCCCCTAGTCGGACCGACAGCCGCAGATGAAGCGGCCACTCCAGCGACTGCCTGGAGTGTCGTTTAACAGGTGACTCCACACATCACGTACACACACCACGCCTGTCGCGCTCTCTGCCTCCCTCTGTCACCGCCGATCCATCTCACGAGATCCACTTACCCGTCGTATACGGTGCGCCAGCGTGAGGAAATACCGCAGGGAGGGCCTAACTCGAGCAATGAAACACTGTCAAGCCCTCTTTCGTACCCGTCTCTCTCTCTGACAGACATACGGATGAACAGAAACCTCTGGGTTGTCTTCCCCTCACGGCTTCATTATATGGCGGATGGGCCAGAGACGGGGACAGATGTCCTCCCCTGGCTTTGATCACGCCGCCCCCCCCCCAACCCAGGATTGACAGAGCGACTTAGTAGGGGCGCAGTTCAGTCCTGCTGGCTGTTCATCTCTCTAGAGAGGGGGGGGAGGGAGGGAGAGGGAGAGGGGGGGGGGGAGAGAGGGAGTGATGCAACGATAAATCCAGACCAGACCCGGGCTGCCTGAGAGCGGTTTTGCTTTTCACGCTTGTGGGAGTCTAGAGAAAGATGGAGGTGGCTTTGCAGCGGAGAATTTTTAATGCCATGCTCCACGGCTCATATTTTAATGTGCCCCTGTAATTACGATGCTGCCGTGCTAGCCTTTTCCAAGTAACTCGCCCAAATGAGACAGAGAGAGAGAGAGAGAGAGAGAGAGAGAGAGAGAGAGAGCGAGCGTGTGTGCTCTACACTATGCGTGAGTGTCCTGCAAGTCTGTCGCTCAGCAGGGGGTGAATTAGGCGCCTCGCCGTCTCCCTGGCGCCCGGCCACTGTTTGTCCGTTAGGTGTCCTAGTGACCAGAATGTGTCCCTGGGCTCCATAGGGGCTCCTCGAGGGGGGGGGGGGAGACAAGACAGACAGACACTGCACAGGTGCAGGACTGTACCGCATGTCTGGAAATGGCGTGACAATACCTTCTCCAGATGTGTGTGTGTGTGTGTGTGTGTGGTTGTGTACATGTGTCTGTGTTGGGGGTGTGTGTTTTTCTCATTGGACAGGATTCATTCCCAAGTGTCCACGTCCACGTCTTGTAAGCCTGCAAATTCTCATGGGAGACAGTAAAGGAAAAAAGCCTCAGGGAAAAACATCAAAACGTTGTGAGCCATTATATATATAGGAAATAATAAAAAAATGACTGAAACACCAAAACTGTGTGTGAAACTTTCCAGAGGTCTTGGATTTGAAGTAAAAATCCATCAAGCTATCAGAGGATCTCCTGAATGGCCATCCAATACAGAAAACAGACCATAAATCACACTGCTATGGACATCCATTAAAATGTAGCAGGGGAGGGGAGGGGAGGGTGTGTGTGTGTGTGAGTACAGTATGTGGGTGTGTTTTGAAGGGGGAGACCGGTCTGTATTTGTTGTGGGTGTCGCTAGCGGAGCCGTGGCATTTTCCTGCGCGTGACAGAGATGAAAGAAGCAGCAGGTGCGCGATGACAGAAGGTGCACGCTGAATAAAGGCTGACTCAAAGTGTCAGGATCGCTCCCATCCCTCATCACTCACGGCAACCGCTTTCTCAATGCCGCTCTCTCTCTCTCTCTCTCTCTCTCTCCCTGCAAAACCGCCGGCCCTCTTTCTTCCACACCTGAGTGCTTGAGCTTTAATGCATATTAATTCACTGCCTGGCAACGCCGACGCACGGGGGCAAGATTGAAGGGGCCAAAATTATTAAAGGAGAAGGAAGGTTGAGGTTTGCCATGTAAAGCCTCATCCCTGCGCATAACAGGCTTAGGCTTAAGATGACGATAGCGGTGAATTTGTGACTGCGGTGAGCTAAAATGACTTTGGTTTTTTTTCCGTGCGGCGGATTGAACTCGGCCTGTAATGGAAACAAGGGCACACATCATACCGCGCACGAGTGAAGAGAGGCTGCACCTCTATTTTTTTTGCTATTTATGAATTTTTTTTTTTTTTGCATCTTTGATTGATTTTCCTGCAGTCTAATCCAGTCGCTTGCACGTCCGTCAAACACGTCCACATGCATCATCCTGTAAAAACAAGCTCACAAACTCAGCATCTTAAGTTTCTGAACTGATAAATGAACTGTGAATGCCTGTCCGCTGTTTTCCCTGTTCTAAATGGTTTTGTATCGTCTTGCATCTGAAGAATTGACCCCCCAAAAAAACTGTCCCGCACTGCTGGTGGACTGACCAGCAGTGACCACCCAGGCACCGACCAGTTGGGGGGGTGTTTGGAAGGTCAACAGAGAGGTCTATAAAAAGACCCTACCACACACACACACACATGTGGCTCTGGCATTGTATAGGCCAGGACAACGTGGTGGCGGACGGGACGGTCTAGACAGCGAGTTATTAGAGGAATTAGCCCGTCTTATCGAGTCGTGGCCGAGACAAAAGCAGAAACGAGGGCAGCTGAATGGACACGTCTGATGATGAGCCATGCACCAGAGAGGGGGGGGGGGGGGGGGCGTCGAAGACAGGTTCAGGGACCGTCTGCTGCAAGACGACGGGATCGCTGGGTTAGGGTTAGAGCCATCGTGGCATGAGTCAGATGCTCGTCCTCATGACTTCACATGTGGATAATGGCATCAGTCACGTGGCGCAAGATCTTTCCAATTTTAGATTCCCACAGATACTACAAGTCAGGTCTGGAATGTCGATGTGTCAACAACAACAAGGAGAAGAAGAGTACGCCAATTCCACTTATTGTAATCTAGAATATTTCTTCAATGAGTAAAAGCCTCATCAAGTTTGGTAGCATGTGTCTTATTTTCACCTTATAAATAATATTTTCTCATATTAACAGCCAGACACATTATGTGCTAACAGATGGAGGACAGCCTGTGTTTGCCACTAATAGAGACCACATCACTGGTTTTGATTGAATAGGGGAGGGCATGTACTAATAGTAAAAAGGCCATACTTTAGACTTACATAGAATTATATGAAGGTATTTCTATACCTCTGTTGGAGATGGAAGGCATAAAAGATGTGGTATTGACAGGAGCATTGTTGATTAGCATTAGCGCTGCCATTCAAATGCTAATAGAAAAAGCAAAGCATGTTCTCCTCTGTGCTGCCAAGGCTGCCGAGGTAATGGTGAATGATTTATTGAAGTCAGCAGGCACGCAGACAAGAATTTGTTATCAGCAATATTACTATGTTTGCAATCTGTTCATTTTCATGAGGGTGAAAAAGATGAATATTTGAATTCACTCCTGTCTGATGCTCGATGTCAGTCTGAGTCGTCCGTACAAGTTGAGGTTGCATTCCACACAAAAACAAAATTCCACGCTCTCGACAAAATAAAAGCCCTTTGACCCAGCCATAACTAAAAAGAATGACTGATTTCAATTGGTACACCACCGTCGCTTCGTAGCATTTAACACCAGTAATGGTCCGCTGGAACTGGAAGTCTCACAGAGCAATGCTGCCATGGAGTTTGTTCACGAGGTTCGTAGTTTAAAAGGTGGTGTTGAACCTTTCAAAGAGCACGGTTAAATGCAGCTTCAGCTTTATTGTACAAGTAACCCGGCCTCAAACAACAACAAAGACGTTTTTTCAGAAGGGTAAAGATTTTCCCGTATCACTGAGGCCACACAAACACCCTGCACCACTTTGCTCCTAACCTCAAAAACTCTGCTGAGTGAACATACTGTAGATTAGAAGTAATAAAACCCATCCATTTCGGGGGGTTTTTACGGAGGCTCCTGCTCAACCATCTGCCAGTAGGTATCAGAGAGTGTTCAATTTGGATATCAGGTTGGTGATTGGTCTGCTAGTGTTTACTCAAATTCATTGTTATGAAGTAGAAAATGGCGAGCATTAAATCTGTTCATCACACACAGGATTTCAATACATTGCACAAGCGAAATACCTCACATTCGCATTCAGTGCAGGCTTCTCGTTTTTTATTGCGTCAACCATTATTCCTTCCTGCCAGTCTGAGGTGACTTATTCTCACCAAGAAATTGCCAACATTCTGGTGAAAATTAGGTTCGCTATTATTATTATTATTCCGAGCTGACGGGATGAAATCAAGTTAAGAGTCAGGATGGAGAGGAGAAAAAACCCTGGCTGAAGTAGATGGACTTCACAGTGGCAGAGAGAACTAAAGTCAAACACCAACTAAAGATCTAGGAAAAGGAAGCATATTGTTCACACGCACGTACACAAAATGTTCCATCTAAAGCCCAGGCCACTCCAAACCTTCATACCTCTTTCACCAAGAAAAACCGGGTACCATTTGGCTAAACTGAATCACTTTTATGGCCTGGTTTCGACACGGAATTGCTAAATCATTTGTGTGAGAGTTTCGACAAACTGCACAGATGGGCGGTCATTGGTATTCAACGCTGCAAAACTCATCTGTAATAATGCAGCTATACTATAAACCCACAATTCCCAAGCAGCAGCAGCAGCAACAACAACAAGCTTTGCAGTCTGTCAAACGGCTACCGAGCGAGAACGCCACACGGGTGATCAACCGCAAAACAGTTTCGACTTATTAGCGGTGGAACACAGGGGTAATTGATTCATAGCGTTTAGCATTTGTGGGTGATCAGATGTTATACTGAGGGATTCATATGAAGTACAAGCGACGTTTTAAATCGTGAAGATGAAAGAGCACAAATTGAACGACGCCTCTGAGATCATCGGGAGCTTTTTTCCGGTGTAGTGCGTCAGTGCAGCTACATGTTTTCTAGCCTTTTGAAGAGTCGCATGAGCTGTTTTTACACTTTCCGGTGTTGGAATAGGTGAAAAAAAAACGCACCTCGTGAAAAAAAAAAAAAAAGGTACTATAGCAGGACATCTGCTGTTTACCACAGCCCTTGTTAAAAGGCCACATTAATGCTTCTGAAAAAGACAACGGGTTTTTATGTTGGCATGGCCGCACCTAAAACAAGCGAGCCACCCGCTTCCAAAACAAACATCAGACGAGGGCATTGTCGCTTTTGTTTTGTTTTATCGTTAGCATCAGGCGACAAAATAGCCTTTTCGGTGTAACTGACGCCATTAGAGAAAGCGCGGGGGCCTATTCCGGCGACGGGCTGATGGATGACGATCGCCTCTCCACCCGTTTAACGGCTCCATAAACGGGAAAGGTAGTCGCACCGAAGCACCCCCCCCCCGCCCCCCCATAAATAGATTTTTGACTTGGATTTGACCCCCCTCTTTTTGATCTTCGACTGATACAGCTCCGTGATGCATTCATAAGGGGGGAAAGGAGGGAGGAGGGAGGGAGCAAGGGGGGGGGGGGGCTTAGTTAAAACCCAGCCTGAGAGCAGGAGAGATTTGCTTATGTTATTCCAAGGGCAAAAGCGCTGACATTGAGAGATGCTGCATATACCGCCGCATCAAAAAACAGCTTCATTGTGTCAGGTTGAGCGAGGTATGAAATGAGACACGGCTACATGAAAAATACATCCTGACGTGGAGAACATCAGTCCGGGACGTGCTCTGTTGATCTCGAAAACTCTGCGAAATAACCAACGCGAGCCAACAGATGCCTGGAAATAAAGTGCGGCTGACTTATCTCCCGCATCCCCCCCCACCACCTCCCCCCTGCAATGTGATACCTCTCACCATGTGGCCATTAAACCCACTAAGGTATGGACGGGGAGGTGTTTCATATTGTGATTGCGGCAGTGACCTCCGTGACTCTTCCAGAAGGCCTCAGACCTCTGAACATCACCCACCCCCCCCCCCCGCCCGCCCAGCCCCGCAGTGCTGCACTGCACTGGGGCTGTAGCTAAATTTACCCCCGCCTCCCTCCCCAAGCGTCCCCAGCACATCACGTTGGGATTCTATTACTCTCTCCAGCATACAGCTAGTCATGTGAAATCCGGCCGCAAGCCTCTGCGGCCGGCTGTACCCTGCCTGTCCCTGCGTTCGGCATTCGGTCCAGTTAATGCCAATCGCCTCTACCCAGCTGCCCGATCTCTCTCTCTCTCTCTCCTTTTCTGTCTCTCTCTCTTCCCCTTCAATGCCTCGTCTCTCAAATCCCCCTCTCAACTTCACTCCCCTCCCACTTCTGCTTCACCTTTCCTGAGAGCAAAGGGGGTCAGCGGGGACGAGCTTAGGACTGAGATTGATGGGCGGGTAACAGAGAGGAGGGAATGAACCCGGGCCAAATGGGGATCAATAAGGAGAAGCAGCGCTGGCCCGGGAGCTGAAGGATGGCTCCTGTTATGGGCAAGAGAGGAGGAGGAGAGGGCTGGAGAAATGCCACTGCTGCCACATCAGATCGGATCACATGTTTGATTGCCCTCTTACGTCTCGTCCATTGGTGGGGTGCTGTCAGCGGCGGGGGGTCGTACACCCGCGACGACGATGATGATGATGATGATGATGGTTCCCGAGACACGAGGCTACAAAAAAAAAAACCCCGTCCCGTTGAAACGTACCGACCAACTGGCCGGCTGACGCTGTAATGCCGATCCAACGCGGAGCTCATCGGTTCTTACTTGGCCTTGTGTGAGACCGCCGAGCCTGAAATAGACTGACATGCGTCAATGAGGGCAATGGAGTCAGTCGCTATTCCTTCAGAACAGCCAGCACCGCTCTGTCTGAAGCAACACACACACACACACACACACACACACACACACAGGGGTGAGCACGAGTCTCTGAAGCCAGCTTATGTAAATGGTATAAACAGGGTGAGCCGAGCCCAGGTGGAAATTCAAGGGAAGAGACAGATAAAGAAGAGAGAGAGAGAGAGAGAGAGAGAGAGAGAGAGAGAGAGAGGAAGGAGGGAGGGTGGAGAGAAAAAAGAGATCCGCATGAAGAGAAGAGATCTTGTGAAAAGCAGAAAACAACCGACCTCAGCTACATGCAGCCATCCTGCAGACATGACCGTGAAGCATACTGCAATACCCCCCACCTCCCCCCTACAACCAGAACATGACATCTTCACTCCCTCAAATGTGCCCATTTCAGGGTCACACTGACCTCTAGTGGTGTCAGCCAGAACACAGGGCCACACATCACAGCACGGCGTGGAAGAGAGATCATTTGTTCTCAACGTAATTGTATCAGAAAATTGATCGGTGACGCCGGTCTAGCACCTCTCAGGTGATGTGGATAAATGGCGGCTGGGAACAGCTTGTTTCAACACCCTGTGATCTGCAGTCTCAGCCTCCCTGCTTTCCAATTATCCACTAGAGTCGTGAACAACCTCTCTCTCTCTCTTTCTCCCTCTTTCTCGCTCCCCAACAATACCTCTCGAAATTTTCCATTTGAACGTTATTGATTTTCCAGGTGAGAGCTACAAAAAACAAAAGAAAGAAACCTGAAAGAAGTTACACCCGCTTCATTCTGCAGGAAGCTCAAAGTGTGACCTCTCCCTGGTGTTAATTAATGAAGTGTGCCGTGGTTCGTTTCTGTTAACAACCTTGTGGAGCAGGATGACATCTCAAAATCACCTGAGCTATTCATATCGCAAAGCCTGCGAGCTGCTTTTCTTTGCCACTTAAGTGCAATGCAAGTGGCCCATGTACTTAGGCAGCAGCACGACATGAATTTAAAAAAAAAAAAAGCAACTCACACAATGACATGAGAGAAGAAGAAGGCACAACGGAAAGCAATGTCATTTAGACTATTAGTCACTCTCAAACGCATTCATGTTATATTGCTCCAAAAGCACTAGATGGCGTCATATCCATCAGCATCACAGTTCCTTCAAATATTCAAGTAGTGATCATCATGAAGTGATCCATGTCTCATGAAGGCCATATGTAGAATCCATAGAGCCGATTAAACCTCCCTCTCTGCTTTTCTATGTTATTGGGTACTCTGCAGTGGAGAGAGAGAGAGAGAGAGAGAAAGAGAGAGAGAGAGAGAGAGAGAGAGAGAGAGAGAGAGAGATCGCTGATCAACCAGGATGCCCCCTCGTGACCTCCCTGTTGAGATCGCTGTTAACAATACCGTAATGTGACGTAATCGATCCCCTTTCGCTTGCCCCCCTTCAACAAAGAGATCTAGATTCAGATGGTTACTCTGGGTACTCTGGTTGAAGGGCGGCCTCCCTGCTCACCCTGCTGCTCTAGAGAGGAAGTGGAGCAAGTGGGCATAATTATGTTAGAATAGGAGCGCTGACCTGAGACGTTATGGTGACTTGACCAGAGATTCAGACTAAGTAGTCCCAGTTTAAAGAGACATTCATCTGTAATTTAAGCAAGACCTCCTCTTTCTGTTGGTGGGTCTAGTAACTTTATAACCACGTGCAACATGAGAGCCACTTATCACTACGGCCTTTGATCAAGGCTTCCCGTGTCAGGCTGAATAAAGCGTACGTCATCGACGGTATGAACTGGCTGCCCAGGCTTTTGTGGCTGTAGCATCCATGTCATGATGAGAACAGGTACACAACCGCAAAGGCTAACATGACATAACAGAGTTAAGATTTAAGAAGTCGAGACACAGCTCTTAGTGGACAACAGGCTGTGAGCAGGAGGCTTGGCAGGCGCAGTCAACATGAATATTAATCCCTCCCACCGCCACCCTCCAGAGAGAGAGAGAGAGAGAGAGAGAGAGAGAGAGAGAGAGAGAGACAGAGACAGAGAGAGAGACTCATAAGCATTGTTAAGAGCTCTCCACTGGGCACTATAACATCACTCATCAGTGACTCCAGGGCCTCCATGTGCTGTTCAAATCCTCACAGGAGACCAAGCCCAAAGGTTGAACAACCACAACTGGCACACAAGCAGGGAGAGAGAGAGAGAGAGAGAGAGAGAGAGAGAGAGAGAGAGAGAGAGAGAGAGAGAGAGAGAGAGAGAGAGAGATTCAACAGAGAATGAATGGAGCACAGTCATCACTGCGTTGGCTTGTCGGTGCTGCAGTGAGATCATGCGAGCAATAACAAATTAAGTTTTTAGAGCAGGCACAGAAGAGCGCTCGTCTACCAGCGAGGCCTCCCTCGGCGGCCACGATGGAGCTCATGATAGAAAAGTTTATTTTGCCCCTTCTCACGTATCCCACACTTCTCTTTATCTCCCTCCACCCAATTTAGAAACAAATAGCCACAATCGCTCTCTTTCAAAATGGAGTCAGAGCAGCAGAGAGCGCCACAAGGGCAAGCCAACCTCCTCTGGTGCAGCGGAAGGGAAAGATAATCAGCCCTTTTGATAAGGCCAAAATTAGCCTGAGGGTTGTGGGAGATTAATACCTGCTCATCTGTGTCCATTCTGAGGGCTCATTAGTCTCGCTTGAAGATACAGGATTATGAATTACACATATTATATCGTCATCTTAAGTTGTTGGCAGAGAGCCACCATAAATATTTCAAAGTGATTCTCTTGCGTTGAGAAGCTTCGGACTGAGGAAAAGCTAACAGAAGCAGAGAAGACTTAGTTTGACCCAGTTTGAAGTTCCTGATGTCCCAAAACCAGCCGCGGTCTAATAAAAGAACTGGGATGCCTTGTATATCTTCTGAACATCAACACATTTTGGGATGTACTCTTGGCAGAACTATTTAGGACAAGTGAGGGTGTTGAGGCAGGTCACAAAGTCCAGTTTACTTTTCATAGCCCCCGACGCACCAGGGGTGAGCGCATCCCGAGGCCTCATTTCCACGAGAAAGACATGATGAAGAACTTCCCCAAAGTGCTTTTGAAAGGAAATACGCTTAGAACGAATCACGTGACCAATGAAAGGTCAACAGGTTTACCAGGTGTGGAGGGGGGGGAGCGGGGGGGGGGCAGAGTAATGCGAAGACAATAACAGTGAACGTCCAATTACAGGGCAGTTCAAAATAGAGGTGAAGGTCGACAAGTTTAGCATGTGTGAGTTTTTACAAGACCACGCTTTTCCTGTTGGAGGACGGTTGAACGGTTATAATGTTCTGACAAGTCATTTATAATCACTGTGATATATATATATGATTATCACATTGCTCCGTGATGGTGATGATGATGATGATGATGATGATGATGACCATGCACCACCAATTCCGAGGCGACTTCCAAAGTGCACTTGCGGCATAATCCAAGAACGGATGAACGCTTGGACCATGAAATACTTTTGACAGAAATACTCTTTACAAATGTTCTCTGTAATACCGAGTTTCATTCTCGTTCTAACAAAAGCGTTTCGACAGTGTCCCGCACCAGTGTGATTGAAGGCCAACATCCTCCGTGAACCCATTTGACCCCGCCGAAGCAATCTGTTGTCTGCTGCCAACACAGAGGCTGGTGCGCCGCGCTGTGAAGCAAAGCCTTGATGTTTTTTTGTTTTTTTTTACACAAAGCATATAACCAAGGCTGTGAAATACAGCACCCTTCTCCCTTGTCATTCACCCTCCCCCTTTTCTCCCACTCCCACTCCCCCCCCTCAGTCAAGGTTTACTGTGGAGCTCCTCGACGCCTTTCACTTAACCTGTTGCTTTTCATCAGAGGATGTTGCGGCCACAGGCTTGAACACATGCAGTACAAAAGGGTAGTATCAGGATATAAAATGCATGTTATGTTATGAGCTTCCGTCTAAAAGGGGCTGTTCCCTTTCCTCCTGTCCTTACTTGAGGGCTCTCCTCAAAAGGTATCCCGACCTTTCAGCTTCATCTCATTCTGTTGATCCTCATGTCCAAGCGCTCTCAGTTTCTCAGTTTCTGGAATATCATGTCGTAGTCAACGCTAGATTTGCCAATGGCACAACTATAAGATACAGAGCAGACGCACACAAAGTATCATAGAGAGATACACACACCATTTTTACGCACGTCCACGTTACGCATGTCCATTGCAGATAGAAAGCACCTAAAGTACCAGAAGTAGAGCGTTAAAAACTATAATGACTTTGTAAATTTTAAAGAAAATAGAGTTTACTTCAGCATTAAAATACTGTAAGAGATGAGATTAAAAAAGCATTTCCCCTGATTACAGCTTTTGAGAAAAGGAACCATTAAGCAGCAGCGTTTAGAGGAGCTCCACTTGAATTTAAAGACCTGAGATGAACATTAACTTTCCTCCTCACACACCTCTAGAGGAGAGAGCGGTGAGCAGAATTTAAAAAGCGCGAGTGAATGAGAACGATGTGGAGGAAGAAAAAAAAAAGAAGCTTGGCCTGAAGCGGAGCATCTACTCTGCCTCTCGGGGATTTATAGTGACAACCTTGGGCTATTAATTCTCTCCTTTCTCCTCCAGAAGAACGGCTGCCCAGACCGAGCAGTCTCCCTGGACAACCTCCTTTATTGCCGAGGGCTAACGGACGGCCCAGATGTTGCTGCCATTGAATTACAAAAAAAAAAAAAAAAAAGGGCCAACATTCTACAGCTGTGGCAGTCTGAATGGCTGGAGGTATGAAGCTTTGCCCCTGCAGCATGTGGATGCATTTTGCAACATATCTTCACTCATCTCCGAGAAACAACCGAAAACATCTTGAACTATGCCACCGCCGACTCCGACTTGATTTTTTTCTTATTTGATGCAACTGAAGTTTGGCAGTTGCTGTGCTAGTGATGAAAGACTGCAGAACCCAGACTGCCTGCCAGAGGTCACTGCTACACTGCCTGGGACTGACCGGCCACCCTGACACAAGGCCACCGAGCCTGACCAGAATACTAAACTAACTACACAGCCGCAGCTCGGACCGCTCAACGAAAACAGAGTTTTGGAGCAAAACTCCCTTAAAGGGCTCACTGCTGGTTATTGCTGACGGGGGTGCTTCGTCCTGCTCGACGTGACTCTGAATTCATTTGTCAGCAGCAGCAGCAGCAGCAGCTTGCTTTCACACCCTGTGCCGGCTGGCACCTGGGAGTCCGTTTTAAAAGGGATCCTTCAGGATCCACAGTGCTTCCCGATTCATGTCAGCACCCGGCATCTAAGCTGCAGAGAAGCCAGCAACTTATATAATTTCCCGTCTTTACAGATTGTAAGTGTGAAGATAAATAACACTTGGAAGTTCTTTAAGCTGTATGACTTTTTCTGTGAACTGACAAAATGCTGGAGCTGGTGAGTTCAACTTACTGCCCTTTTATTAACCCTTTCTGCTGATGTTTGTTAAAATTAGTAACCACGTGGGGAGATTTCTGACTGCTTTTCCATGTGAGTCTGCAGCCCTCCAGGGTCTAAAGTAATTACAACTTCTCGCAATCAAGTGGCAGAATAATACCTTTAACCTGTTACTGGTTAAAGGTTGTGCAAGGTCTTATCCCTGAGATTTAATTCATATTCACAGTGCAGGAGGATTGGTGTGTGTGTGTGTGTGCAGGGGGCTATTTCCTGTCGTCACCCACACCAAGGCCTTGGAGGCAGCCAGACAGGAAGCACACCCATACCCGAGCAACAACTCACCACTGGACAATCTCTAATTTAATCCCAGGAGTGTGCTTCCTGGAAGGCCTATTGTCAGCCTCTATTACAACACCCATGAGCTAACTGGGAAATACCCATAACTACCTACTGCGCCGAACTACGCTGTCCGTCTCGGCTCTTTATGCCCCTTGGGGGGGAATAAAAATTGACAAAAAGTACACCCATACCTTGGAAGGGTCAGGTCAGAGTATTAGTTTCCACAATGTAATGAAATAATGAAAAACATAACGGCATATATCTAAATTTAACATGGCTAACCAGGTATCATTGAGATTTTTCCAGTTTTGTCAGTGAAGGGAAAGTGTGGTATTCTGACTCGTCTCGACTTCAAACCAAGTCGCGAGCACATCTGAGTGACCCAGTAAAAGGGATACAGTCACAGCACTTGAGAGAAATCCGGTGCAAGCAAACAATTACTTAGCAATGATTGAAGTTTGATAGGGTAAAGACAGAATTAGGCCGTCCCGCGACTGGAACGAAAAAAAAAAAAAAACAAGTCCAAGTGGAACGTGACGTCATTTTCTTACCAGCTCAGATGTGGTTGGAAACAGAAGCGGTGGTCTCTCTCTCTAACCGGCTCGCCTGTGACAGCCCTGTCAAACACAGGAGGAAAAACAGAGACTGACTCCTTAGATTAAATCAGCCACTGATGGCAAAATTTCATTCAAAAGATACTGGCGTACACACTTGAAAAAAAAAAAAAAAAAAAGCACAGGCTCACAACGTTTGAAGATGTGACAGCGCAGCGTGGACGGGGGGAACCAAAGATAATGAAAGGACGTAGAGACCGCCGCTAATAACAGCATCCCCCTCACACACAACCAGGTTAGCGGCGTAGCATGTTAGTACCAATGTTTTTTTTCCCCCAATGTTTTTTTCCCCCGTATATGCGTGGTGTGTGTGTGTACTTTCATTCGCGTGATAAAAATAACCCACGTCTATAAAACACAATGGTTACCATATGCCACGCTAGCACATGGAAATGATACATGGAAGCTAGGAGTTCATACACACACTCCTTCCTTCATGAGGCGGATCCATTAATGCTGACCGTGAAATTAGTAGCTGGTCAAATCTTTGCCATCGGAGATGACAGTCGGAGCAAAACCGACAGGGGAAATTATAGTCCATGCCATATAGCACCTCTCCAGCATTCCTCAGATCCTATTTCTGTTCACTACGGGTATCGCTGATGGAGTAACCCGACCGCCCCGATGATCACAATTACAGACAACTATTTTAGGCACGCTAGGATTAGTCAATAACAGCATGTTTCAGACGTTAGGTGTCCCGTAATGACCATAGCACAAGTGCTGGACGCGGTATTCAGCATGAGTCAGTATGGGGAGAGTCTGCAGGTTGACAGTGAGCAGACGAGACCAGAATCTGTCCCATGAGCTCACAGAAAAAAAAAACCCACTGCTGCCGCACGGCTCCGTCACGCTCCAAACAAGACAGCTAACTCAGTCGTCTTTCTTGTGGGTCTCTCGGGGACGTTAAGTAGTCCCATAACCCAAAAAGCCAGCATGTGAGGCCGCCGAGCGTGTCTACACCCCCTTGCAGATTTCCACTTGCCGTACTCATTCAATTTCTGGTCAGGCCCGGGAACACCACCGCGAAACCAGGGGTAGCCGCTCTGGTCTAAGTTTGGCTGGTCTGGATTCCACTCGCAGACAGATGCCATCAATAGGGAAAAAAACTGACGGGAAATTGGGAGGGGAGGGAAATGCAGGATAAAAGGAGAGATGTATGGAAGGTCAGAATTAATGGAAGCAGGAAAGATGGAGGGGGGGGGGAGGAAGAAAAATGGAAAAAAGGAGAAATGTTAACTGAGGACGTGGCCTTTTGCTAGTCATACAAAGTCAACAAGTCATTAGTTTTAAGTTTTTTGTTGTGGCTCCAAACCATAAGCCTGCGGAGCACGAGTTAAATAAGGCCAGAAACTGACATTTTCCTCCTCAATTGTAATCTCCCCGCACTAATCAAATTGTTTTCCAGGCATAACACAACACTGCTCTTATTTTCCGGGGGGGGCCGGCATTCAGCCGACCTCACGGGCGTACGTCTGATCTACAATCTGTGAGTGGATTTGATTCGGGTCCGCGGGGCTAAAACTGATGCAAGTTTTGAATTCCTGCTCCGTTGTACGCTCGATCGATAAGAGCTCCAGTCTGAAGTCAATGAAACATTTATCTGCAGTGTTACACCGCTATGCTGATATTTTCTCCCTTCTTGGGCCGAATTACCAGACCGATGTATCAAAAGGGAACATATTCCTCACGTTAACCTCCTGAAAGCGCCATTTCAAGATACTGACAAGAAAAGGGAAAAGAAAAACTTGCCCCCTCAGGCCACGTTCGTGTTCGTTTCATGTACGTTTGCTGTTCGCGTTGAACAGTTGGATGTGTTGAGAATGGCCCTGGCAGCTTTTCTGCGGAGCGACGTCTGAGTTCATTAAATGGATTCGGTGCGAGTCATGCCATGCCTTGTTATAAATTACCCCATCTGCACTTTCAAACAGGCCCTAATAGAACCAACAACACGGGTGGGGAAATGAAAGGAACCCACTGCCTGCCTACAATTATCACTGAATATTTCAAACACTTGACATAACAGTTAGATAAGGAGACGCTCATGAAGTTGGATTGATGCCGTCTAGATGCTTACTCTTCCTCGGCTAAATGGGCAGCCAGGTCTGTCCTATCCCCCTGAGGCTTTCAACTCCTTTCTCCCAGGGATAAAGACAGAGAGGAGCGTGAGAAGCTCTGTCGGGATATTCTTAGTACCGTAGTCATCTCTCCCTCCTCTCTCCTTTCCTTTCTCCCTTCACTAGATCCCACGGGCCCGCCCCATTTCAAAATCCTGCTCATCAATCATTGATTTTCTTATTTCACCGTGGCACTGCAATTTGCCATCAAGTTTTTACAACGAAACTGCAACCTTGACTGACTTTCAGTACAAATGCACGCCTGCCTGTGATATTTCAGTTTCATTTTCAGTTTGTATTAGTGAGGTTTTTTTTCCTTATATGCAGAAACAAGAGACCGTAGTTTGTCTATCCAAATAATCTGTGTACAAGTGGCATCTCCCCTCACCCTTCTCTCCCTTTAGTTGACCAGAAACGCAATTAGATTGTAATCTTGTAGAGGCCTTTCTTTGACAAATGTGGTGTTGTGGCGAGAACAGAGTTAGTGAAGGAATCTTTCTATCTCCCGATTAACCAGCCTGCCAGTCTGTTTTTTTCCCCCTCTATCTACCCAACTATCTGCATCCCTGCCTGACTGAATCCCTGCATGCCCCCAGCCTGCCTGCACGTCTGAGGTTATTAGGAGTGTAATTTTACCCTGAGAAAAGCCGGGGCTGGGCCTGCACTGCAGCGTGGCCGACCAGACAGGCCTCTACCCTCAGGAGCAATCCACGTCCCAAACAGGAAGACTGAATCAGAGGAGATAAAACTTCTATTTATACTTTCCCAGGCAGGCATCCTGAGTGTTCAGATCAAGAAACACGAGCACACACCAGCACGTGTATACAATATGTGATGATGCAAACAGCAGCCATACATTTGATGTTTGAATTGAGAGAGAGAGAGAGAGAGAGAGAGAGAGAGAGAGAGAGAGAGAGAGAGAGAGAGAGAGAGAGAGAGAGAGAGAGAGAGAGAGAGAGAGAGAGAGAGAGAGAGAGAGAGAGACCCCTCTGCAACATTTTATCAATCAAAGCTTATGTGTTGTTGTGAACACAGAGAGCCAGAAAAGAAACAGAAACTTTGACTTATGATTTAAACTTGAGCAGCAATTACTTTTTGTTAAGTGCCAATGACAAAGAGGAAATGGAAGGGAACTGGATGCAGGCAGCTTTTGGATGAACACCAAAACAAATCTGGGAGAGATCAATCACTGAATGGATGGCTTTAAGTACTCACAAGCAGCAAATATTATTGGAAAGCTTACATCCATTAAGGGCAATTTTCTTTGTCTTTCGCTATAAATAATTGATCATAACGGCGTAAAGGCAACCAATCAAATAACGTTACTAACTTTAGCAGCTTGCACTGTGCATCTCTGAACAAATGGCCTTTTGGATGCCACGCCGATGTGGCCTAATATAGCCATGTGCCTATGTGAGAGAGAGAGAGAGCGACAAGGAAGTAGAGACTAGCCTGGGTAGTGAGGACAGGGTGGGATCACAGCAGGTCATGCAGGTCGAAAAAGGAAACACTTAATTGATGCCCTGTAACCACTCACTTCCTGAGTAGGAGTAACCTGCCAGCCACAGGAGCCTCGCAGGGCGCCACTACGGTGACCTGGTGTCTGCTACAGCCTCATCTCATGATAAAAGCCCTCCATCACTCTGCAGGTCCACTCAGCATTTCACTGGCCCGCTCTGACATTACGGTGCTTCTATCAAAAGCTTCCTTCAGGACCTTGTTTTTTTTTTTGGTTTTGTTCCACTAACAAGGCAGCGGCAGGACAGAACATTCACAATGCTGTTAGTGAGCACATACCACTTAGGCATCTGTGTAGTAACATTGGTAGAATACTTCATACGTCAATTAAAACCCACTTTAGGCCTCTGAGAGAAAGTGTTGAGCCAAATCAGAGAATGGGAGCAAGGATGGTAAATACGTTTTGTAACCATTTCTATTCTCGAAGAAATAATGCCTGTAGAAATAATTTTATAGATAGATTTTTTTGAAACAGGGGTGTAACGATTACTCCCTTTGAATCAGGGCGACTGGAGCGATTCAAACATACGGCAAATTGTTAGTTTATCTTTCTTTTGCATGTTCCTGTCTGACTCCATGTTACACTCTACTACAACTATCCAGTGGTGTAGGTTTCATTTGAACATTGGGGAGGGGGGGGGCACATTAAGCGGGGGGTCCGGGGGTTGTCCCCCAGGAAATTTTGAGCATTACACACTTCGTTTCCTGCATTCTGATGAGTTTTTATGCACCAATTTGTGCCTTTTCTGCATCAATTTATGGTGGAAATGTCTCCAAAATAAAAGTCCTCTGCTTCTTTCAAGTTGTTATTGGGGGACAAATGCACAAGTTCTAAAAATTGAGGGGAACGTATCCCCTGTGTCCCTCCTGAAATCTACGCCTATGCAAGTGCTATCTGTCACAAATATTTAATTTCCCTCCATTAATTCACATCACATCCAGTGGCTCTATTTGGATGCTTTATATTATAAGGACTAATTATCCCTAAAATTTGTTTCTTTAATGCTATTTTATGGTGGGGAAGAAATAAAGATTTCCAAATAACTGGGTTACATTTCATCATTGGTGAAAGAATTTAAAATGTAGGGGGCAATGGGAAGTTAATTCATGTTGTCAAGTTCCAGAGAAATACCAAACAAGCGTAAGTTACGTGTCACAGTAAAATGTGCAACTCGTCAGAAATGTCAGTTATTTTACACAGTTGGTTATATATACATGCTAATGATATCTTCATGCTAACGCTAACATTTCAAATCAAAATCAAAATCAAATCAAATCAAACCACATTTATTTGTATAGCCCTTAATCACCGTTACAGTCTCTAAGGGCTTCACATTGCCCAACATGTGAAACAATAAATGGTTAGTACACGACATTCCCCAGCCTTAGACCCTCAACAGAGGACAAGGAAAAACCAGGACGGTTGGTTGGGCGTGCAATAGATGCCGAGTTTGGGCAAGCAGCGTATACACAATGCATAAAAGTTTATTATGGTGGGACATCCAGATCTGATGTGGCATCACAGCAAACATTTCTGGTTCATAGCTGGATAATGCTGATTGCTACAAGTTTGTATATATTGTATGTACACAAGCCCCAGCCAGCCAGAGTCAAGATAAGCACACCATAACAAGGAAACAAGGAGATTTGCTTTTCATGGCGATGAATCAAATCAAATTGTATAAGATCAAAAGAAAAAGGGAAAAAAATGATCTGTTCAACGATATTTTTCTTCCTGTATGGAATTTCTAACTGCATACCAAGATCCATACTGAATGAGTTAGAGATTCACAACCCGAGTATTTAACCTCATACATACATTACCAAATTTTAAAAATAATAGATAAAACGATACATCACAAATAAACCCGTCACATTGTTCTGGTAAACAGCAACTGCAGTTTGTTTGTTTACAGGAAAAGTACACACACATTCACAGTCACTGAGGGAGAGCAGCCTCCACCACCCCAGTCAACACAGATTGGCAGCATAAAGAGGAGCACTGGCGTTTTTTTTTCCTTCCCAGCTCATAAAGCTCACTGTGATTTAAGATTTTCTTGGATGTGCATAAGAGCTTCTGAAAGGTTTTACAGGCCCGATATAAGACGTTTCATATGGAGTTTAGTTGGGGCTGGTGGAGTTAAAACAGTTTTATTGCTGAGGTAATCTGACTGAAAGCAACCGATAATGATACTGAAAGATAAAGTACGAATGCACTGAACTGCGCCTTGACGCCTTGACTTGAAAATATACCCATCACCCCTTGGAAAGACACATTCTTCATGAGTGTGAAGCTGACGGAGCAGCTCAGAAACAGACACATGACATGGCAATATGACAATTACATGCATATTGCGTAGTGAACCGAGGCAGTGAATGGGAAAACGGGTGAAAACATGTGCAGTGATGATAACCCCTATGGAGTTAGGACATCAACGATTATGCTAAGTCAAGAGCAGCATAGCCAAGTCTTGAGTTAAGTGCTCTTTAATGAATTACTATGGCACATTGATTACCCTGGAGGTACAGGGAAGTTGTTAAAACACACTCACTAACAAGCCTCTGGGTCAGGATTACGCCCCGATCACAGACTTCAGGCGGACCTACACCAGGACTGTGACACTAAGAGCCGCCTGACTCTGCCGCAAAGCTATAAACCCATTCATCAAACCGACCTCAGTCAGCAGTGGAAACCGGGTTTGACAGGAGAACTATTGTGCAAAACTTGGGTACGACACACTATTTAGACGTTTTTGCACTCTACGTGCGCACACGTGACACCGGTGATGTCCTTTCACTCGTTCGCAGCAG
The DNA here is from genome assembly GCA_034670385.1 of Hoplostethus mediterraneus. Classification (NCBI taxonomy): domain Eukaryota; kingdom Metazoa; phylum Chordata; class Actinopteri; order Trachichthyiformes; family Trachichthyidae; genus Hoplostethus; species Hoplostethus mediterraneus. The sequence goes on along the minus strand of JAXDDW010000003.1, from coordinate 3,385,894 downwards.
TAAATCAAAGTTAGAGTTAACAGTAAAGGACGCAGTAATGGCGCAACGTTATACTGTGATTTCATTTCAGTCAGTGTTTTTATTGGAATTATTACAGTTTTATTGCACAATGTGAAACAGAGGTGAGTGCAAATATGCTTTTTGGAGGTTATCTATAAACGTGACACTCATATGAAGGGCGAGACGGCCTTCATCCCTTGTGGACATGTCGTAAGAAATATCTCTACCTTTGGACCACACTGGCTGCGAGTAGTAATGCCTAGGCAATGTTGGATTTGTCTTTGAATACCAAATGTGAACTGAGCAGTGTCTGCACTGTAATTACCACAGAGTCCCTGTGAGACATGAACGGACTTATTAAGAAGAGCCTTTTATGTGCAGCAGTCAAAAAATGAAAGATTATAGCGCACAGCCCTGTAATTGTTACCTTTTCTCAGGCTTCACAGTCATGATGGAAATCAAGCTACGTCTGATATGCAATTAGACAGACCTACCAGTGTGTGTGTGTGTGTGTGTGTGTGCGAGCGTGTGCAATTACATTTTACTGAGAACCAACTCTTTACCAAGGGTGACTCAAGTGTATTCAGTGTTTTTGTGAAGCTAGTGCAAGAAAGGTAATAAATCCCTGAGTTAAACCCTCTTGGCCCAGTCTCGTATCCCTATGCTGTGCTGCATCCAGACAGTAAAGAGCCAGACGGTGGCAGGCAAAGCACAACCCACATGTACCGTATCAGTTGAAGTTGGAACAGCAGCCCCAACCCGACTCCCACAGATGTGCTGGAGGGCTTCAGTCAGTGAGCTCAGAGTCTAGTCACTGCAGCCAGTCATACACATGGCACATCACTCCCAACCACAGTGTCTAAAAGAAGAACAATACTCATGAAAACGCCTCTGTGAAAACTCTCGGTCCGCTGTGTTCACACACTTCAGGCAGAAACCCCTGGCAACCCGCGCGGCTTGCTGCGGTTGTCATTTCTCTCCTTTTCCGAAGAGGATAGCAAATATTTCCTAACGGGTCTTAAGCGAGATAAGCGAGCGTTCCCAGTGCATTCAGACGCTTCACTGGCGCTCCACAATCATGAAGCTAGCATAAGCATAAGCCAGCCTACTCAGCATGCACGCGTGGGGACGATCTGATTTTCATGCTAAGCAGGACCTCTCAAAACATGTGAATGCATGTGTCAAACAAGCTCAGAGCAGAGGGGAGGAAAGCCCGCCCCCCCCCCGGTACTGTCCCCCGGTGGTGTTTGGAGAGAAGGATAAAGAGAGAAGGAGGGGAAAGATTAATGGGTCAAGCAGGCTGTGTCATCTCCACGGAGGGGAGAGGAGGCCAAGCAGCTCTTGGGCCTGGACCAGAGGGACAAGGACCTCTCGTGTACATCATACAACCACCAACACCGACGTTGAACATGCAGCGGCCACCTGAAGACTTTGCATTACAGGCACGTGTCACTGCAGCCTTTTGTAATGCTCGAAAGGATTTTGCATAGTATTTTACAAAGTCTTTTTTTTCATGCCTCAGTCAACTCACGTAAAAAGGTTGGTCTGCGCCAGTCGTCCCTGCTGTGATACGCATTTTATTTGATTGCAACTGCATCTCCTCAAACTAAGTTAAAGCTGCACTAGGCAATATTTGTCTATCAAAATACACCCGAATCGGCCAAAACCACAAAGTTTGGCTGCAGTGTGATGTGATTTCTGGGTTTTGAAATCCAAACAGTTACCATTCGCTGCCATGTGAAGCTGCCAATTTGCGAAGTTGCCTAGTGCCACTTTAAACAACTTTGCTTTATTGTTGGCCAAGCAAAACATCCTTAACATTCATACCTATGAACAAAGTGCTCTAAAGATGTAGTAAATGTTTTCAGGCAAAAGGCTCCAGCTCAATTTGACAAATGCTAGGCTATTGTTGAGTCCATCTGTCTTTGGCACATGGTCATGCCCATTTTCATCCCCCTCGACAACAACCTGAAAGCTTGACTAGTTTGAGCATTTGAAGCACATTTTTTGCTGTGCTATATTTGGGTTTTGCATTTGGTACCCATGCATGCTTGGCTGAACGATCTAATTTTGTAACAACAATGTGCAGTTATTCAACTCAATACTGCGGCTCAGTGCCCTCAATCGAAAGCCATGGCATCAATACTTCTCAAATTAGCACTCCTATTCCAGGATTTGAGTTCATTCCCACAAATAAGAGAAACTCAGATACTCACTCCTCCCCTTTTGATCTCTGAGAAATCAGTGACATAGCTTGCTGACTTGAATTTAAGAGTTTGTTTATGGTATATATGATACGAAGGTTCTACGGTTCTATGGACGGTGGTTACCGCTGCCAGCTAAGCATGTCTGTGCCTCAAGGTTTAATCTAGGAAAGCAAAGATGCCTCAGTGTAAGAGGGTTGATGACAGCTGGAGTATGTAAGATCCCAAGCGCTTGTCCGATCAAATCGCTTCCATCAATCTCAACAGCCCGTCATTGGTTTGTGAAAGTCACGCAGATCATCTCAGATGTTCTCAGACGTCCTGCACTGCCTTCAATAAGTTCAAGTGCTGGCTTCGCTACATCGCTACTGATGTAGGACATGATGCTTTGACATTAAGTATTAGGATTTTTAATGAAATCCTCATTTACAAAAGGAGGGCAAACTTGTTAAAACTTGTTAGATGTTAAAAAAAACTATAATCCTGTACTTGACATTTAATTAAGTGGAATTAATCTCTTCTTCTCGAAGGTTTCTCTGGGCTGACACTGTTCCTAATGACATTAAAGGCTCAAAGATGAACTATATGCCCATTCTGGGCTAATCACGAGCCCTAGAAATCCTCTTCACATTCAACGACATCAAAAACCCCAATCACACACACTAGAATGCTCAAGAGCACCAGGATGAATCAAAAGCAGTCTGGAGAGCCACTACCAAGCTGAAGGTCATTCATGTGTTTTCTCCTGCGCTTTACTGTTTGGCCTAACAGGCTGTTAGAGGACAACAGCAAAACACTTCACCCAAGACCCTCTTACATCAACATGAAATAGACAAGAGTTGCTTGTGTGCAAATATTAATTATGTGGTGGCAAATTAGGAAATAACTCGAAGAACACGAAGAGTAAATATAAGCAAATTTATCAAGGGGTAGTGTTTTACAGATGGCCTTCAAATAGGAAGGACACGAAATCCTTCCATGACATTAAAATCTTGAGTAAACTGTCACCGATTGTTTGGAGGCGTCACTGTTGTCTGACAATCCCTCCTGTTTCCGATGTCAGAGGCTCAGCAATAACCTCCCAAAAGGATCTGCTGACACTTGCTGCCAGTTGACTGGTTGACTGGGTCTCTTAAATAAACACAGTGTCACTCATATGATATTGTAGGGCTAAAAACATCACTAAATACACAGGGCTCCTGGATGGTGCTCGCTCTCTCTCTCCCTCCACACACACACACACATCATCATCATCTGAATAAATACACAACTGGACAGGAAGTGTGGGCGGAGATGGGATATTTGAGCCAAGTCTGTTATTGATACTCGTTAAATGAAACCACTTGAAATGACATTGAGCCAATCTACGTAGCGTGCATTTTTTTTTAGAGGTCACACAAGGACATCCATTTATGGCTGAGCAAATCAGAGAGAAAGGCACGCTCGTCTACTAAACACATAATAGTATTGTCAAAGCCAGTCAAGCGGCAAAATGTGCAGAGGGATGTATGATGTGAACACATGTTGCCGTACGTACAAATCAGAGTGAGATTGAAAAGCAAATGACCCGTGAGAAGGCAGCCTATATTTCAACTAATGCTAGAGTAGCCGGGGAAAAGACGATTCTGTGTCACTGCAGATGCTCTGACTGAAATAGAACCACGTCTAATACATTTTATAATAAAAACATGGAAAGCACTGGGCCTGCACAGGTTGATGTTTTTCTCAATATACAGCATGTTGATGGGTTAACAGCTAGAAGTAATGATAAAAATGTCCAAGTGGTTTTCATGCTTTTAACACTATCTAGAATTTAGACCAGATATTTACTTCAGATTCACACCAGCAGAGTGCAACATTAAACAGGCTAATGTTTGGACTATCTCCACTCTAGTCTAGGAAATAACATCCGAGAGTCACACCAGCATGGTGTAAGGTGAACACGTAAACATGTCATCCCTTAGGTGCAGGCACCTCTTGGGCCAATCAAAGTTTGACATTTTGACCTGAATTATGGCCTAATTATAGTGCCCCCATTCGGCCAATCGGTGTCATTTATGAAGCTAACTAGATCGGTGTAGCAGGTTTCATGCCAATCAGACTCATGGTGTAAGAGTTAATTTTTTTAATTTTGACTTTAATAACCCATAATCAGTATCAGTATGTTTTTTAAACCAGAGTGCAGTGTCAAAATAAAATCAGAGAGAGATATCAGTTTTGACCTTTATAGCGCCCACATCAGGCTAATCAGTGTAATTTTTTGAAACGCTGGAACACAGTAGGAAGATTGGATGTGTGCGTTCACACAAGACAAGCTGCATCACTTATATTACTGACCTGCTCCCTAAACCCACGATTCACCAATGATGAAAAGAAGAGCTGGGTTTCAAAACCTGTCAACAATGAAGCGAGCAGTAAGACTCTAAAGCAGAGAGGGTTGTGTTTACACTGCTCAATTGCAGTGGTGTGGTCTTGATCCAAGAAGCACCGGGCTCTGTAGTGACTCACAAAGGTGCTTTTGATTATAGCACTGGCGTGGAGCAGAGGGAGAGCTGGCTCTGCCTCGCCAATGAGGCTCCCTCGTGTCCGATGAATCACAGCAGGTTTAGAGTCGGGAGGCTTATTGCGTTTTCATCGTGCCAACACACAGTTAGGAGACAATGACAAGACGGCGCAGGAGGGGCTGCACCCAAACAGCGGTTGCGCCAACTAAAGTGTCAACATAGGAAATGTGCCATTGATTTTTTTTCCTCTCTCTCTCAGTACCTTTAGATTGCTACTACTTATTGTGGTCCTCAAAGCGGCATCTGGGGACATTAAAAAGGCCTTGAACGCTCATTGGAGTTCTCAGAAAAATTATTACCTTCAGATAGAACATTTCAAAAGAGCTTCAGATTAAAATGGAATGTAATGGAAACGGTAGTAATAAAGTTGTATTTTGACCTGATCTGGCAAGCTATCCCAGCCCTAATGATGAAGGTCTGGTTTCTTTAATATTATGTCTGCACCTTGGAACAACCAAGCTCTTAAAGAGTTTATCTTTCTGGGTGTAAGATATAACAGTGCCTTAAAAACAGATTACTCAGTTTTAGACATCATTGCTAAGATATAGGGTAGTCCATGCTCCTCTATAGGTCTTAACAAATCTAATTCTTCAATACTGTTACAAGGGTATGAGAAAAACTTGGTCATTCAGCTCTATGCCAATGCTATCTCAATCTACCAACCGCTAGTGCAAAAGTCAAACGGTTTCATATTGCGAACCACTGAGACCAAAGCATTACATCACTAGCATGCAATGAATTGTCATGTTTTACTAACTGCTTAAAACACTGAAAACTGAGACATTTTATGTACTTCTCAGAAATTCCATGATTGGAGTCCTGTTTATAGCCACTGAAACCGTCACTCACACATCATGGTCAAAAGGATCTTGAGCAAACCCCATGGGATCCAACCAATCCTGGCCCTGCCACAATGAGGGCCATTAGGAATATCTCTAAAACAAAAAGAGTCATAAATCTCTGGCCAGTCAAATCTTTACTGGCAATCAAATGAAACAGAAATCCTTACCACATTTAAAGTGGGCTAATGGCAGATGTGTTTGTACTATAAGGATCATTAGCGTTTTACTGTACGCATTAAACCATATAGTAAACATCATCACTGTCCTATCAACCACATTGTAGAGCAAGATCAACTTGATCCGTTCTCTTCAGAAAGATACTCAATGCTCAATGGTCCTTTGACCTCCTATACTGGACTGGAAAAGGTCCATGTGGACTATAACTAACCATTTTATGCCCTAATAGTCCAACATGTCTATCAAACCATGTACTCGCTTTTCCTGCTCCATCAACTTCAGGAAGTCATTCGACTGTGGCAGAGAGTGGGAATTTCTTGTTACAAAATAGAGGTGAGTTGGGGTTGCAATTGAGTTCCATCATTGTTCAACATTTACAACATTTATATAAATAAGTTAGTGGAAAAGGTCAGCCAATTTTGAACCCCTGGCCTCCTTTTTTAAACATACAAACCACAAATTCTATGCAGATGACACAGTGCTACAAATGCTGATAAAACATGCTAGAAAAGCTTGCCAGAACTGGGATCAACTATGTCAACTTGTCATAGTCTTAAGCCAGAAATGCACTGGAAGTGTCAGACACGCACATTCTCTCAAATGCACCAATTGTTTTCAATGGCCAAATGCTCACTTTCACCAGAGATTTCTGGAGCTGCAGTGCAAAAGAAAAAAGGTAAGATTATGCAATTGTGCAATGCAACAGGGCGTTTTGGGATTTTGTTAATTACCACCCACTGGTAGCTTAAGTCAGCTAAATTTTATCAGCAGATCAGAAGACTGTGAGCAGACGATATAGCAGCTTAGAGATAGCAAGGGTGGCGAAGTGCAAATGCTGGTGGTTGGTGTTGATGCTTCAAATCTCATGTCTGCAGTGCACCATAAAAGCGTCAAACAAGGTATGCATCAAAAGTCACATCCAGTGCGTTTGGGCCTTTAGGGAATAATTACACTGAGTGATCAAAACACAAACACACACACACACACACACACACACACACACACACACACAGATGCAAGAGTTTTCTTGAAGTAATGGTTGTGCATTCGGTCTGCATGATGCATCGACTTCGATTTTTACTTGAGATAGCTAATAATAGCAGGCCATCATGTAAAACTTTCTTGTAATCCACCATTGCTAGCTCTCGTCTCAGAGAACAGATGAAAAACAATTGCCAGGCACAGCCAACCAACACAGACAAAGGCGACTGTCACGGGCTATAGCTACACAGGCAGTCAGGAGAGGAAGCCCTCCCCCTTTAAAGTCAACAAGTCTGACATTACAAATCCCACTCAGTGCTGAAGCAAAAAAAAGGCATACTGCACAACACAGCGCTGTGTGAAAGCAGAGTAGCCGGCAGCAGTCAGGTATTTTTGGATCAAGAACTTTTAACCACTACATGTGCACGTAACATGTCACATGTATGGTGGGAAAATTCCTCAGCTACATAAGGTTCAGTATTAACGCAGTTCCAAACTATGCACCAGGGTCCAATGCAATATACTGTAACATTTCCAGCGACCCCTTTTATTGTTCGGTGCGAGCCTTGACAAAGCTCAACAAATATTATCTGCCAAGGTGAGATGCAATGATCCAAGCTGTAAACAGGCTGGCATTAACCAACATGGGATCAACGGCAAACACCCTCCCACGCACATTGACGACACAACATGACGTCCTTGTTGCCACAGCTCACACAGAGATTTAAGCGTAAACACTGTTTTGAGGAGAGAGGTGTGCTGCGCCATCAGCCCGGGCAGGCCAGGATCCCTGCTCTGAAATAGACTTGACTGTAAACAACCGCATGTGGTCAGATAGCAAAGTCAAAATATAGGCACAGAATGTGCTGCTCGCAGTGCACATACGGACGGGAGTTATATCTGATGTGCAGTTCACCGACCGCCTGTAAGCCTGAAATGAGATGGTTTTAATTGTGCTCTTTGACGCAGGAGAAAGATGCACAGTCAGTGTGAGTCATGGCGCCCGCTGGTCACCAGCACCGGGCCGGAGATATCTCACGTAGACAAAGACACCGACCCAGCCTTACTCTTCCTGTTGCTGATTAGCCCATGGGGTTGTGGTTACAAAGAGACAGCGAGAGAGAGAGAGAGAGAGAGAAAAGTAGAGAAAATGTTGATATAGCAGCACAGCTCATCCATTGTGGGGCCTAGTGGGTCGAGATCTGCCCAGCACAGTCCTGCCCCTTGTCCCAGAGAATAGGAACTTTCATGAAGGGGGCAGAGCAGAGAGCTGACCACTGCGATGTGTAGGACAGAGAGGGAGAAGAGGAAGTAAACACGGTGGGGGGGTTCACACTGATGCTTTTGTTTCTAACCACCGTCGGGGATCTTCCAGCGCATCAGAAGAAGGAAAAACCTACAAAGTTGTATGACTGTTAATTCAAAAACTAGTTGTAGAGAATGCCACTTGTGGATAGCAGGCTTTGATGTCATGTTATGTTTGTTTCATTACGCAAACCAAGGAGGAAGAGCTGAAAACAATGAGAAGCAGCTGAAGGCTCAAACCACCCATCTTTTCTTCTCTGAGTGTAGCTGGCTGGTGGGTATATAGCAAAAGAGATTTCTGGGAAATTAATGTAGGGCTGGATTTAATCCAGTATACTGTAGGTCATCGTTGGTAAGGTGCTGCTGAAACTAATTAACCAGCGGCAACAGTGAAATGAAGTAGAAAATGTACATATTTGGACTCAAGAGCGGGTCATGGGGGCCGGTGACCCCAAGCCACGAGCGCAGCTGGAATGCGGGGGGGTCAGATGGTACGAGACTCTGCAGTCTTAAAAAAAAAGCCCTCGCTCCCCCCCTCCCATACGCCAGAAAAGAGATCCACACCATATGAGCGTGACCCCTGCACGTGATGCAAAAAAGCAAGCCATACTTAATCACTTGTATTTTCATGAGGCCCCATTTGACTTCGGCGCTGGGACTAGAGGGCAAACAATTGTTGTGTTTCTTTCATAATGTGTCCTCTGTGACTTCAACGCCTTCCCTTGTGGGAGTGCAAAAAAGATCTGATCTTTTGTACAACATGTGATATTTAGGGGCGGGGAGGTCATTTGTTCAGAGACAGAGAGATATTTTTGAATGGAGCAAATGAATAGCTCAATAAATCTGCCAAGGAAGGTCTGTCAAAAAACTTGCTCAATACCTTACTCAGTCTCTTTGCCGTACTAACATCCTGGTGTTAGTAGGTATCCAGTAGCTTTACTAGCGTCATGACGTCCAGGCCTGGAGGATGCACAACCTTGACAGACAAACGTAGCCCAGAGTGGTTGGCAAGTGATTGGGGGTGGGGGGGCAAACAAGTGAACCGTCCAAAAAGCTTCAAAGCATACAAAGTGTACTACACACAGCACACAACACATCACAGAATGGGATGCACCACGGAAAGCTGCTCGGTTCACAGTTTCACTCACTACTCAGCTTTATAGGAGCTCTTAAAACAGGTGAAAACAAAATGAAAATCGGTAGAAAAAAAATGTAAATGCTGAAAATGTGTTGATACTTTTCAGTTATGTTTAAATACACACTTCCAGCTAGTCTGACACATATGAGCACAGTTATTAAAATCATCTGTCTGAGTTCAAAGACACACACACACACACACGATGCTGAGTCGAGGAGACTATCACTGAGGAACTCAGGAGACCGAGACTCTGCCAGTGATGAGACTATTGTTGAGTGAGGCTTGTTGCTCACATGCTACATCAGTGCAGCATCTCATTCAGCTGTTGCCACTCAAAGAGATTCCTGTCATTCCTTTGGCCATACAGGAGGAATTCATTCTGCAACTCCTGCGAAATCTCACGCAAAATTTCCAGCTGGAATTGTGTTTTTCTTTGGTACCACACTGCACAAGAAGGATCCCTATCAGAATAACATATTCTAATACAAAAAAAAGTCCAAATACAATGTCAAAAAAAAACTTTGCTATGCAGGGTGTCCAAAGTGTCACAGCACATTGCAGAGAGGCAATACACAAAAATAGTTCGTCATAACTGAGATGTGACAAATGTTCAGTAGCATCCCTTACAAAAATAACTATAGTAATACTTATACTTAATACTTAGGATAATATAAAAATATATAACATCCTATAATAATATTCTAACATTATAGTGTCAAGAAAGGAGATTAAACCCCACAAAAGTACAACAGACGCACTATAAGACTATATAGGAATTTACAATGATACCAGAGGAGATAAAAATAGCATAAAGTACGATATGGTCACTACAAGCTCATAGAAGTTACTATAGGATCACTACAGGAACAAGGATGTTTGTGGCTGTCTGTAATCTGTCAGGATACAATCACGTCTGTCAAAATCAATTGGCGGTGACAGTTTTCGTAAAGTGCACCGGTTAACGGGACCGTGCGGACGGTGGGCTGCAACATAAACTTTTGTTGGACTGTACTCTGAAAACTAAAACTAACGAAAAAAAATTGCGCCGGATGCGAAAAATGGCCTAGATTATAAAACAATCTCTTTGAATGGAGAATCTGAAAGTATCACGACTCTTACCTGGTAAACGATCCTCGTCAAAAGTTTCGTTATTGTTCGGCGGGCTGCAACCTGTCAGACGTAGAGGGGGAAAGGAAAGCAAACCCAGGCGGAGAGGGAGATCACTGCCACGCAACTTCCATCCAGCAGCCTCAGCCCCACTAAAAAAGTTTCCAATCGGACCTATTTGGTATTTTATTCCACCTCTGTCCCCGCCAAGAAGTAACTGGGTTTGCGCTCTTTCCAACACGCGCAACTCAGACCTGTCGATGCCTCTTTGTGCCCGTTATGAAGTCTGTATTTGATGGATTGGTGAACTGTGAGTTTTCTTGTTGGACAGGCAGGAAATGAAAGGAGAGTGAGGAAGAAGGGGCTCCTACTGACTCCTACAGGCGCGTCGGGTGCCCAGACCTTTATACGACCATTCGAGGGGCTTATTGACCTCGTAAAAAAAAAACGCCTGCCTCCAAATTGATTTATTAAAATAAGTCTCAAAGCTCCAATATTAATTAGACAGTTGTAAAAAGTGAATTTTGACGGCTGACATCTGAAGTTGACGATTTTATATTTTGGAACAATTTGTCATTTTCCTGTCACATAAATACAAAGTGCCAATGTAAATTGTGAGTTATAATTCAATACAGTGAAGCTTTTAAAAAAAAAAAAATCTGGAGACAATTTCCATAGTAAAATGTTGGTTGTGGGAAATAAATCCGACAGGCCTGGTTTCAATCTCATATGTGAATCATGAGCCAGTCCATCATTAAATCATGTCATATGAGCAATCAATCGTTGCATTTCAGATTTTGCTCTGTGGGCCTGATTTCCCTTTTTAATTGCTCCATTAATCAATACAGCAGCAGCAGCCAGGAACCGTTATCAGGATGCCCAGTGTGTTCATATTCCCAAATCACAAACATGCACAGTGTTTACCGAGCCATCAGGGCTGTTCCTCTTCCATGTGGGTAATTAACAGAGGAAAGAGTATGATGAGGAAGCTTTAAGGCAGCATCAACAACGCCTATGGAATGGTACTGCAACAGGAAGGAACACACACACACACACACACACACACACACACACACGTATTTCCACTAAATGGTGACAAAACATGGAGCCCCACCTCTATTTAATGCATTAGTGTACAGTATCACTTTGCTACTGACTTCATACGCTGCTTTATGAGCCCATATTGTGCCTGTTTAATACAGCAAGCATTTCCTTTTGGCCCCGAAGTAAAGCAAGAGGATGACACACATAGCTTCATAACAAGGCAGGAAACACTCACACGGTACGTCTGTTTCCACTTTGTATCTTGGGCCTTTCGGTTCTTTCATTCACTAACTAGCCAGTTTTCCCATTCACACTTCTACAAGGGAGTGTACTTATTGTATTTATTTGCCTCTGTGTGTGTGTGTGTGTGTGTGTGTGTGTGTGTGTGTCTACGTGTCTACGTGTGAATGTGCAACTTCACGCACGTGCGGAGCGCGGTTGTCAGGTCGTCACGTTTAAAAACAACCAAGGTTGACCAAAGTATCGGACAAGTATTAAAAGAGCAAAAGCAAAAATAGATGCAAGACAGTTGATACACCACATAGTAATGCGTGCAACCCCCCCCTCCTCCCAACACATGCATACTCAGGCTTGCCATGCAGACTGAAATACTATAGAATATAAGTGGGATATGAGATGATTTTTAAAAGTGGTCTCTATCAGAAGGGGTCTAAAGGTCGAGTATGGGCGAGGAATTTGGAAGTAGAAGCGGGAGCTGACCCGCTCAAAGCGACGAGACCTTAAAGTCAACTGGGGAGTGAAACCGGGAGCCGGTAGAGGGGGAAGCGAGCGCCGGGGTCACGTGGTCCTTTGGGTGCGTCTCTCTCGTCTGGATGGTGCATGGCTGACAGGGAGGAGCTATACTTCTAGTGTCATTACAATCAGGAGCGGGAGTCTGAATCAGGGTGAGAAAATGCACACAGTTTTTCTTTTGTTTATAGCTTGCTATGGGCGCTACCACTCCCAGTGACCTTCAGAATATAATCATCGTCCTGTTAGTTTTCTTTCAAGAACGGCGGGAGAAAGCCTACCGAACACAGTGGGGGAAACTCGAAACTCATCAGTCAGTGTGAGAGGCTGTCATGATTACGTTGCTATTAACCATGTGTTATTGAGACAAATTTAAAAGACATAACCATTAAACAGTTCATGCTGGTCCCTTGATGGATGGGATCATTTGAGTAGAAACCAGGCCATATGTCTTTAAACAATGCGTAATGACACTGCACTTAAAACCTCTTCTCTCTGTTGGCCCTTCCCAATAGCTCTTTTCTTTTTTTAAAGTCCAGAAGTTAGAACTGATTTACTTAGTGTATAGACACCACACTGATCGTCCCATAAAGATGCTGGTAGATAAAGGGCTGTATGCAAGAACTGGATTGAACGAGCTTTTAAAGTTTTAAAGCCGTGGAGCTCAGTCGAGTGTAAAGGGCGCATTGTGTTCTCCTGTCACTGGGAATAAAACATCAGCTGCCATACAGTGAAGAGTTGATGATAATGGTCCGTACTGAACAGACGCCTGCCTCTATGTTTGCAAGGGTTATACTGCACGAGCTCCTTTTCAATGCAGAGGCTATCGCTTTAATATTATCCATTTGCATGTCCCTTTGTGGCATGAAATTTCATCATCCTGCATCCAATGGACTGAGATTTATCGCAACTTAACACACATTGCCAGCCGGGGTTCGGTCAGGCATCCTCCTCAATTCAGGAATGAGAATTTCACAAAAGTGACGCACAGTGAATTCCATCGAGTTGTTTCCCAGTGAGGGGAAGTCACCTACAAACATGTGCCTGTTAAGCTACAATAAGCGTTCTCTGAGATTATTGTTATTTGAACAATAATAATAATAATAACTTGTGAATTTACCTGCGTGCATCTTCACGCGACGGCACATTTCCAACCCATCAGCATCTCAGCTGTGGCCGTAATGAGAGGCTTATTTGGTCTCTCCTCTCAGCAGCAGTAATTTCTACAGCATGGGGGAGAGTGCAGGTGGAGCGTGCTGAGTTAATGACTTAATAGCCAGCATGGGACGCACCTGGAGGAGAGCCAGATCTGCACTAATTACCTGCACACCCGTGATAGTCAGTGAAGCCTCTAGTGTGAGTCATTGTATCGCGGGGCCACAGACGAGCATGTACAGTACGTTGATAAAAAAAAACGGATTTAAACTTTTAAAAAAAACAACAAAAAAAACTGACGTGTGCTTTGTTCTGTTCGCCTTGTTTTCTCTTTCCGCACAATTTAAACGCCGTGCAAGTGGAATCAATCATTCCTCCTTGTGTACATGCCAACCTCACAGGTGAGTCGCAATGCGGTCTGGTAGGTTTTCAAAGCGCCAAATTCTGCCAAAGTGTGGCGATCCTGTATATAGTAGACAGGTGTGGAATCACTTTCAACAGCAGGAACCGTTGTTCTGAGATATTACTATTATGGAGTTTATCATCAGGCGTAGATAATGAGCGACAGGTTTTATACTCAACAGATGGCGATTGCTGTACTCATTTAATCCAAAGTACCTTATGGTAGCATGGCTGCATACCTTCTTCGTATGGGTGACCCACAGTGGGAACCTGAGCGCCTAACCCAGTGTCACACACCATCCAGTGAGTCATGTCAGAATATATGGGCAAAATATTTACTCAGTGGTAAAGGCCAAAGTTGTGAGCTGGGCAAATAGTCCTGTGTATTACTTTTCTGTTTACAGTCACATGGTCTATTTGTGCTTATCCGTTTTTTTTCTTGTCTATTTGAGGACTCTGGTATGAGTGGTCTCCAGCAGAGTGAAGCAATTTAAGAAGCAATTCCTTTAGTAGAGAGCATTTTGGGGGACTGCAGATGATGAGGCTTTTACCACAAGCATGTGTGTGTGTGGGAGCAAGAATGCTGAGACATTTCTTATTGAGCTGTAACATTTACACTTACAAGAATGTGAACATGCCAAATGACCTATCACTGCAAACCCTTCAACTTACGCCTATTTGTGCATTATGTGAGAGGCCTTATAGTGTGAGAGGTACCATGCAGCAGTGTTTATAACCAGCTGCTATATAAAACACACTGAAGAAGCCTCCTTTGCCAACTTTCAATTCTACTTCCTGATCCTGTCTCCTATATCAGTGCAATGTTTGTGAGTCACGGAGCACCAGTTGGAGGCAGGCCACCGTGAAATACACTTTAATGGACTTAATCAGAGACAATCAGGTACGGCCCATTCATCTGGAGTCAGCCCTTGTCCAATCAGGGTGTGTTTATTGTTGTAGCTGCCGGTTCTTCCCTGTCGACTGGGGGGGGGGGTGGCTGACACAGGTGAAAGGTGTCTATAGCGGCGGTGACAGACCACAATACACGACCTTGAAAAAAAAAAAACCTCCATTGAGTCCTCGCTCAGTCTTAACTCAGCTCTCTCGAAGCGCCGCCGCTGCCCGTCTGATAGGATTTGATTGTTGTAAATTATAGCCGCGAGGGCCGTGCGGAGTAATGCTGTGTGACCCTTAGGTGGGCCAGACAAGCAGTCGGTGGTTATATTTTCCAAAAATGTCAGAAGAAAAAATGATTTATGACTCCGGTACAGCAGGGCCGTAAGATAAAGGGAAGCACACCCAAACAAATGTCACATTTAATTTCATGGGGGAACAAATGTTTTTACGGTGTGCTGCTTTCACGGTTGGTTAATCCTCACCTAAATCCACATCTTCAGTATTCAATTATTGTTTGTACAATCCAAATAATTATTTTATGTGAGTTAATTTACAGTTCAGTACTACAAGAGAAGCATTTGGTCTATAAATATTAAGCTAACCTTTTGGAAGCACATCATATGCAATACCATAATATATTATGATAGACTTTTGAGGATTGTATGGTATTACTACACACTATAATGAACAGCACGCCAGCACAAAATAACTATTATTTGTTATGACATTGTGTGACTGGCAAAGGATCAAAGTCACAGTGACACCTTGTTATAAACTATTCATGGAGCTTCTTATGCTACCATTACACCTCCGCTGTCTCAGCCGATGTCCTTCAAATGACACGTCACGCCTGCTAACATCAGTGTTTACAGGTTGTTATCTGCAGTACAGTAGCTCATGTCAAAAACAGTAATATGCACCGCACACTGTGGAGCCCATCAACAAAAGAGCCGTCACTTGTCACTGCAGGGAGCCGCGTGAATTAACGGTTCAATAGTCGATGGGCTCCCTCAGCGCTGAAGAGTTCCTGCAGCGGCCAGTGGGGAATGGGCTCAGTATCACAGCTGGGCTCAGGACACATTTAGGCCTCCAGTACAGTGTGTGGTAATGAACACGGCAATGTCATTGTCAAAGACAAGCACTGACAGGCAAACCTCCTCTGAGATACAGTGCATGAACAATTACGAAGGAAGGCAAAATGCCAACTCATAATGTCAACTTTCATTGTTTTTGCTTTTCATTTTTGAAAATGGTTGGCTTTTCTGAATGTCCATATGTCGAAGTGTTTCCCTTTCTGGGAGCTTGCTGGGGACCAGAGGCCCAGGCCTTTTACCCAGGAGTTAAGCCTTAGCACTAACTGTTGATTGCAGGGTAGAAAAGGGCTTTGGTTTACGACTTCAAGTCTCAACAGGGACGTCTGCATGGCAGCTCATATAGTATCTTAAATAGCTTTGCTCATATTAGATTACTTGCTTAGCTAGCTGCATTTCCCTGGTTTTAACATCTAGCTGTTTGTGAACAACGAAGCTCTATACTTGCAGTTGACACTCCCACTGTGGGAAGCCACTTTAAAAGCTATTATTGTAATATCCACCATACACACTACTCACAAATGAACCCTGAGGTAAGTGAAAATTGAGGGTCTGTATATGCCTTTGGGCTTCAGAAAAATGTGTAGTTGACATTCACCAAAGACCTCCTGAAGTCATCCTGGTACAACTCTGTGTCCCACCATAATGAGTGTCTACTTCATTCATTTTGCAGCAGCAATGGGCAGGGCATGAAGTTTGGCAGAGAGGTCAAGGACATGGATCCCAGAGTGACAAACCCCTGATCGATTCTTCACCAGGCACACGATTAAGTTGCTGCAGCTGCTGCTGGTCTCCCTCTGTCTTCACCCATTCTCTTAACCACTTGGTTTCATCGTCACACGGGCCACCTGCTCTGATCCTGCATCAGTATGCCAACCTATCTGGAGGGACAGGAATATAGAAGGAGTTGGGAGCTGCTGAGTATAGGTATGCACCATAATATGTGAGGAAGAGTAGGGGAAGCACGGTGGCTCTGTGGTTAGCACCGTCGCCTCACTGCAAGAAGCTCCTTTCTGTGTGGAGTTTGCATGTTCTCCCCCCCGACTCGCGTGGATTTCCTCCCCAATTGCAAACACATGCAAGTCAGGTGAATTGGAGACTCATAATTGCCCAGCGACCCAAGAGAGTGTGTCAATCTGTGTTCGCCCTGTGATGGACTGCCAACCTGTCCGGGGTGTTTCCCTGCTGCCACATACCACATTGTGGGTATAGGCTCCAGCCTCTGCGACACTGAATAGGGAGACTAGAAATAAGTGAGGAAATAAATGGACAAGAGGAGGAATTGATAAATACATGGTAGCTGGACCTCCGCGCTTAAACGCTTCAGAAAAACCACCTTTCGCCTCCACTTACCGCACAACTACATCACAGAGTAACTGCCTTAAAGCTGAACACCCGACATTTACTTACTTGAAAAACAACCTGCAAAATCAATTACGAGCTGAGTGAAATGCAACGTTTTGGCAGGAGAATGCGATAAGAACCTCTAGGGGAGCTGTAAGCCACCGAACACCAGCGGGACAGAGGCGAGCGCTGGAGGTCTGGAGAGCTGTGCTTTCCTTGAAGTAATAGTCCTCTGTAGTCTATCATAGAGTGGCAAGAGATAACACAGACACTTGTTCTCCATTGCTGACCTTTTGACAGGGACACAGACCAGCCACGGGCCATTTATTCTGCTTATTACCGAGGTGAGTACACACAGCGCTGTCTTATTCCTAGGTTATTGGAACACTGAAACACAGCAGAGCAGAATCGACCAGAGGTGAGTGAGATTAAACAGAGGGGAAGGCAGTGTCTCAAGATTACCGTTTCCCCCGGTAATAGCCCTGCGAATGAAGAACGTGCCGATGATGGCGGTACAGCAGAAGTACACATTGGTTTCCAGTCACCTTGGTTTGATCGTCAAAAGCAGTGGAATGACTAAATGATAAATGTTGTTGTGACACATGGCAATTCGTAAAAAACCTCATCTATGACTACAACGATGACCCACTCATGTTAATAGTGTCCTAAATAGAAACCTGTCGATGTTTAAGAGAAAGTGTGCATCCTTTGTTCTTCTATGTTGTTGGTAACAAAGAAAATGACTTAAGCATAAGTGCTCTACTGGCGTCACAAGTTCGTGCCATCAAAGGAAGAGAGTGGCGAACAGTGGACAGATCCACATTTTATCAATTACAGTAAATCTGGGGCACGGTACTGCGGTGTTATAAACAGCGGGTGATTAAAAGCAAATAAACACGTTGCAATCTTACCAACAACCGTCCCCTCAAATAAACAAACATTTAGCTCCGCCATCTTTGTGTCATTAGAAGAGAGACTGTGCTCTCAATGTGAAGCTTGCATCGAGGAACATCTCGTGAAACTGACCTCAGCGCTGGAGGCTGCGGGCGCCGCTTCTCATGTCGCAACAGAAGGACCGGACTAAGTGATTGTGTCTCGTTTCAGGATGTGGCGATCCCTGAGGATGTGAACTAAATCAATAAAATGACTAATAGATCACAGAGAATTAATTTAGACAGAACAAAAGACCACTATATAAAATGTTAATTACCCAAATAATTGAGTTTCAAGTAATCAGCTCGAATCCTCTGCGAACCCCGCTTTGTCAGCTCCCAGTAGGGCCCCTGACAGAGTGTAACAAGGTTTAGTCAGCTGTGTGGCGGAGAAGCTCCCTGGTCCTACGCCCAGCAGGCCTTCCTCTGTACGGCTCCTCTGCTGTGAAAACATTTCACAAGTGTTTGACGAAGAACATCAGGAATCCCCGTGTAAAAATCTGATCTGTGTCACAGCGCGGTGAAAGCTGGCGTACCCTTAAAATGAGGTGGGTGGGTGACCGGGGGAGACTTTTTTTTTTTATGGCGCAAAAGCTTGCACATTATAGTTTCTATGGGAACTGGGACTCGGTGGTTATTCCACTGGAGCAGTAATTAGGTCGTAAAGAAAGGGAAACTTGGGGGGGAAAAAGAAAGATGGAAAGTGGTAAAGAAGTGAGGTGAATACATACAAGCAATTAGCGAGCGAATACAGGGCATATGTGTTCATGTGTGTTATAACAATTAGGCTGTGAGCGCTAGGTCAGGTTGACATGACCAGCAGTCAACCTGCCTCTCCCACCACGGGGCTAGTTAGGAGTTATGACAGATTGCAGTTTACACTCCGCTGTTCATTTACTGCCTTCCATGACTCATCTGATCATCTCAACCCTGCCTGGTTTCACGAGTGCCTGCAAACAAGGCCAATCTGACTGCAGGGAGAATGCCAGCTTGGGGACATGCATCTGAATCCAAGGCAACATCTGTCAATAACTATACTGAGGGTGATGACGAAATAATTTTGTATAATAATGGTCTCAAACAATGCAGAGCAAATTCATATAATAACTTGACAAAAGCAAAGTGACACATCTTTATGTTTCAAGCTCGGACATTCTGTAATTGTAAGACGTTCGGTTGGACAAAATGTTCAGAGCCAACTGAGACAATCTCGTCAACACGCTTATCACCACATTTTCATAAGCTCACAGGCATAATCTTAACTTAAACCAAGTCAGGGTTTACTGACGTTATCGCAACTCCGCCACCTCTTGCAGCTGCAAATTGAGGAAAAACGTGAACACTGTAAACATCAATGGGGCATTAACACAGGAGTGACGCGATCAAAGTGCTGCCGGGGTGTCTCTCTGTCAACGGGGGCCCTGGGAACAGTGTCTGAGTGTACACGATAAGGAGCGTCTGAAACTCGGCCATCTGGAACACAGGGGTGTACCTTGGCAGCCAGGCTCCGCTAATCACCCACTGTAAACATACAGTAGTGTATATGTAACCAATAATGAGTCTGTTGCTATAGCCAGAGGATGGGAGTGTACTTTGTGTCTCTGTCTCTGTTACAGATGGCATGGCTAGATAATAAGCTGTCAGAGCTCACACAGCCCGAGGGACTGGGGTGTTTAGATTAAGGTCTCACACAATCTGAGTCTATCTTTTTTAAAGGACTACATCGCCTTTTTGAGAGTTCGACCCATTGGTCACCTTATCCAAGATCTGACAAGAGGATTGGCACCCAAATAATCTCTGTGTCTCCAGTAGATATCTCTGTCTGGCATGCTAAATTTAATGTCTTGTTTTACCAATAATACACATGCTGTTAAAATGAACTAACCATCCAGCCTTAAAGCCTTAAAAGTTCTAATTTTCTCACTTTTAGGATAATGCTAGTCGCCTATGGTTACTTAACATACTGTAGGCTAAAGCGTTAGCATTGCGTAACGGTCTCACAGA
This sequence comes from Hoplostethus mediterraneus, assembly GCA_034670385.1. NCBI lineage: Eukaryota > Metazoa > Chordata > Actinopteri > Trachichthyiformes > Trachichthyidae > Hoplostethus > Hoplostethus mediterraneus. Next base: position 3,365,957 of record JAXDDW010000003.1, on the reverse strand, counting down.
GATGATTTTGGTGATTTTTGATGATTTTGGTCAGGTACTGGGTAAGGTGCCCAATGGGTCTATTACTGTAGTCTATTAACTCTTCAGTTACAGTGAAGAATCAAATCAAGGTCATGTGACCCGACTAGTCATTGTTCAGTACTCTTATTGTTAGAAGCTTTACGGATACAGGCCCAGGTTTTACCAGGGCTGCTCTGGACTATTTGCAGGTTTGGCTGTCCCTGCCTGTGGAACCCCTAGTGAGTAGGGATTTTTCAGTTGATCATATGAGAGCTCAGACAGACTCCTAATAGCATTATAATAGCAGAAATACATTATACGGTGCCTGGCAATATTCTGTAATATAATCATAAGAGGTACAGATCTTTTATAGCAAATTAGGAATGTGGGGTGCACAATTACAAATCTCATTAGGGTTTAATGATGAGAGAAGTAGAAGTAGAAGTAGAAGTAGAAGACTGATTCTCTAAGCTTTTTAGTCATGGGGTCAAGAGGTAGGATAGGAGGGACTGGAGCTCGTTTCTCTGGCTGATTTCATTACAAATGACAAAAGCAGCGAAGTGGTCATGGTTGCATCCCAGCCTTTTCCTGTATCATCTTCCTAGCTGCCCTTTTACAGGCAGGAAAGAGGGATGGACAGGTAAATGACGGATTCTTGAGAAGAGGCCCTAATTATTTCTGGCCTGGCTGTGTTGAGCTTGATGCCCAAAGCCAGCGGTGAAGCCACTGTCACGAAGCATCTGCAGAGCCGTAAGTAAGCCCTTGGCAGTTTCCAGGAGCGCAAACTGAGGTGAAATCGAGGTAACTTCCTTTTTTCTAGTGTACTGACTTGCAGTAGTTTGGCAACCAAATTGTCTTTCCTACAGAGAATACTGCAGTAGTCGGCCTAGTCAACTGGTCCGATAGGAGTAGTAGTAGCAGTGTACTAGTTTGTAACGAAGGTAAAAAAAAGTAATACATCTTTTTCACAGAGACTGCAGATACAACTGACCCCTATTATATATATTTGTGAGATTGCAGATACAGTTAATGCATATAATGGTACTCAATCATTTTATTAGAAAATGGAACTCTAAGATGCCTGGTAAATCTCTGGGAATATAATAAAATGTAATACAATGAACTGAACGGAAAATTGATAACGGATGTTCTGAGTGTTTAAAAATGTAAAACTGCTCTGTGATGTTTCACATATCGATGAGGTCATGCCAGTTTTCATCATCACACCGTGGGAAACAACTCAGTTCAAATTCCTGTTGCAATCTATCTCAAAGGATCTGACTCAAAGGCTAAAAAAGAAAGTTTTTATTTTTTTATAAATGATTTTATTTCATCTTCAAATAAATAGCAAAGCCAAACTAGATCTGTAGAATTTTGTGGAATCTTTTGAGAATGACTTTTAATAGAGATGCTTGTTTTAAAACCGCAACAGTCTATTCTAACAATGCACACATGGCTCAGTACAGACCTTAGTGGTACAGCACATACCGATTAGTACCTGCATGATCACATACAGTATCGTCCGCCAGACTGTGATCAGTAATCAGCACCGAGTGACAGGCTGATTACACACATCATTAACAATTATTTATATTTGCCAAGCTCTTCTCAGCACATTTTCTGCTAGGGTACACCGTATATTTGTTTTGGAACAGAACCGAACACCCAGTGTGAGTCGAAGGCTGCAAATCGAAGACGGCTGAGTCAAGAAGATTCTGGTGGCTGTACCTGGATATGAACCTGCAACTACGAGACGAGAGATGAGTGTATGCAGGTGTCAAACAAGTAAATGACATTGTGTGTGTGTGCGTGTGCGTGTGCGTGTGTGTGTGTGTGTGTGTGTGTGTGTGTGTGTGTGTGTGTGTGTGTGTGACATCCCCTAAGGTTCAGACACATTGTATTTCGAAATGAATAGCCACTCCTGAAAATAGCTGTGTGGGTTTTTTAACCAATCACACTACTACTACTACTACAGCACACACGGTGTCCTTGGTTGTGTTCCAGTGGTTTCTGCTAACCTTTCCCCACTGCTAATTATTGCAAAAAAAAGAAAAGTGGACTGTGACGTTTTGTATTAGCAGGACATTCTGCAGATTATTTAGAACAAGTGCAGGAATGCTGTTTGCACCTTAGGACATAGCAGATGTCAGCTGGATTCAAACCAAGGAGCCATGTGCAGGCCATATTCACCTTAATCCATCCTGTCTTGCAAGAGATTTCCTCTGTAAAAGTTGTATCTCACCACAGTGTGACACAACAGTGCAAACTAAACTGGTATAATAAGATACTAATGATGTTTTGCCGTAGAGCTTGCCGTGAGATAACACAAATAGTATTTACAATGATTTGAACCAGGTTTGTGTTGTTTAGTTACTGCAAGGCCCAGGCTAAATGGTAATTGCTAGTAAGTGTTGCCGTTTTTTACCTGCTTGGAGTAACACAGGTTCACATCACATCAGGACAATTCCTCCCCCCAGTTGTCAATAACCATAAAGTATGCTAAACTGACTTTTAAATATATTTTTTAGGATTATCTAAACTCATATTATTGATCGATATGGTAAACCCCACCCTTCTGACGACAAATAAAACAAAGTATAATGTATCTGCAATTTTTACCTGATCCTAGGTCTGGTTATTACACAACATCCCAGCGCTATAATTCTACTAATAGTGATTACGATCAATGACTTTACTTCCATTTTCATACTGAGATGAGAACTATGACATGTACAGTAGCTGCACCGATCACAATGTAGTCAAATGAGTGCGATACTCAACAACAACAACAACAACAACAACAACACAACAATGTCTAGCATGTAAATTGCGGCTAGTGAAATAGCAAGACATAAAGGGAACGTGAATTGTTATTCTTCACTGTCTAACCAAGGTCTATTTATATGTCCTCTCAAGTGACAACATCATCAATCGCTGATATCAGTTAATGGATCTCATTCATCAAACAACGACGAACGCCCAATTTTGAGTGTAAGGTTAAAAAAAAGAAAGAAAAAGCCAAGCAGAATATCGGTATGTATTCAATATTTGCCAGAATGCATTTATGACCACCTAGTGCAATTTATTTCTATCAGTGAGTAAACAAACATCGCGAGTGCATGCACTGTATAGAGTATAGAGGTTCTGGTCATTTTGTGTCGCTCTGCCTTGTGTCCCATCAACATGCACATCGCCTCAACCTCTGTGTTCCTATTTTATTCTTTCTCTTTGCCGTTGTTCGAGGCGTATAAGCGTGTAGGGAATCACTGTGTAGGGGGATTGTGATATATTCAAGAAGCAAAATGAGATTCCTCCAGGTCCCTAGCTAATACAGCGGGGGCAACAGCAGGCTGACACACAGAGCCTATTTTCTCTGGTAGGTTTAATGGGATTTTGGTGTTTTCCGTTTGCCTATTAACTTTTCCCTTCATTCTATTCTTTCTATCTTGCTCCAGGTGCACGTGAGCATGTAAGACCAGAGGTGATCTTACATTTTCTTTTTTACTCATTTAAAGATTACAATGTCCCATGTCGACAGAAATGAGAGCCTCGTGAAATTAGAGGCCTCCATCAATTGAAAGGCCACATCCATGACAACAGGCATTTCAGTAAATCCAATTAAACCCTGTTTAATCTCATAAATCGCTCGTGCCTTTTGGCAACTAGATTACTATTATTGTGGAAGATTACATTTTACAGCAATGAAATACAACGCAGCGATGCTCCTCTCACGCTCCAGTGGTAAATGTGGAACTGATCAGCAGGCTGAATGTTCCATTTCCACATGACAGAGCCCTTCATTGTGGGTGCGTGAGAGAGTGTCCTAGGACGGCGTGGGTAAACTGCTTCAGCTGGGACAAAGTGGGAGACAAAAAGTAGCGTTTTACTTATTAAAGCCCTTAAACTTCAATTAAGGACTCTAACTGTCTAATCCGGCTGGAATTAGAATTAATGAAGCCGCTCAGCACCCATCTGCTGGTGACAGCGGCGCTATGTGTGTCTCACTGTGTGTGTGTGTGTGTGTGTGTGTGTGTGTGTGTGTGTGTGTGTGTGTGTGTGTGTGTGTGTGTGTGTGTGTGTGTGTGTGTGGTATGTGCACGAGTTTGTGTCTGGGTTTGTGGGACAGAGGCGCTGTCAGAGAGAAAGATCCAAACAGCGGAGAGGCAAAAGTAAGACCTCCCCGCCCCCCACAGCATGTGGAAGCCATCAACACAAAATGCAAACACACAAACTGGAATGACTGAACATGGATTACCAGCAACCAGCAAGGAACACACACACACACACACACACACACACACACACACACACACACACACACACTACTACTACTACCAACCCTACCCTACTAAATTACACCTAATCCTCATTCGAATAATTCTAATCTTGACTTTAACCCCAATCCTAATCTTAAACTAAAGGAATAGTTAACACCAAAATTGGGAGCTTTTTAACGGTATTTCTCTTGGCTTGCTTTTTTGTTGCAATTTTAGGATCAGAACTGAAATACTGTTTACATAGCATGGCTTGGAAAACACACTTCAGTGCTTTAGGGCTAGAGGTCTGCGTCGGGCTAGAAATGAAGCCCAAGCCCCCACTCCTGATGTCAGGAGCAATCAAGATGGTAGCGTTCTCGCTCTGAGCTAGCTGGTGCGGTTGCTCGTATTGTCTCTGCAGGGCCTGTAACATCGACATGACTGTACTATAAGCCAAGCCTCTTCCAAGATCAGCCTTTCCACAAGTACTCTGTACTTCTAATGTTCTGTCAGTTGGGCATGCGGATCCAAGAGGTCATCTAGAGCCATCATATCCAGTAAACTCCTCTTCACTGTCAGAAACCAACGTTGGAAACTTGGGCACTGGGACTGGTTGACGTTGACCGCTGCCCACCCACCGAAAAGAATGAGTACGGCTTTCAATGAACAGTTTGAGTGTCCCATGATGGTCTAAACAGTTTCCACCCTGACAAGAATACAACTCTGGGGGAAGCAGTGAATAGCTGCAATTTTTTGAGCAGGAAAATGGTCAAATTCAACGATTATTGGCAGCTTTAATCCAGAAATATCAGTATCAGCTTTCAAAAACCCATATCAATTGAAACCCTAATTTCAAATATCACACTGTCCAAAACATGCTTTTATTTTACAATTCAGACTTCTTTCTTATCAGGTCACTCTTAACACAAACACACACACTTACTTACTATCATCCCAAGGGATATTACAGCCTCTCTGAAGAACATAGTCTGATTGACAAGCGGTTTCATTTCCACAGAGTTGTTAAAAGTTTAAGTAGAGCATTAAGCTCTGCTGAGTGCCAGAGTGGCCTTTAAATGGATCCATGTGTGAGCCGAGGAGTTTTGACACCAAACAACAGTGACACCAGCCAGAGCACTATCTACATCAACCTGATTATCCAGTGAGGACAGTGCCATGTGGTTACGATTCCCTTCTGAGGCTAGTCCATTGTAAAAACCCACTCTGCTCACCTTGTAGAGGAATTCTATATGAAATTGTCAGGAAGGTGGATAAAGGTCAAAGGTCAGAGAAAGGTGGATCATCCAAGAATGGTCTATTATAGATATGTTAGCTTAGAGTAACAGGCAATAATGTTTAACTCAATGATGTCTGTAGGCCTATGTCGACAATAATATTATTCAGTGAAGTTACACAGTGAACTTGTCATCTGAAGTTTGTCCTTGGACTTGCACTGGTCTGGACTCCTTTCAATCCATCTGAGAGAACAAAGCCAAAACACCCACTAGCCTTACAGTGTAGCTAAAGGGTCAACTGGCGTTAAGGAGAGATAAAGGGAAAATCCGATTAAAGTTTGTTTACCGAGAAGACAGATCAATGACCTCTGGAGTGGGGCCATAGGATATCTGCTAGCTGCAAATATCTACTGATGTTTATATCCACAGGGTTGTATTCTGAAATGCTTCACCTGCTCTTTTCTGAGACATATTAGACCCTTTGAGGTGCATGCAGGCTGAGACAGGCTTCATCTGAGAAAACAACCAGCCTGGTGATAAATTGGATCTTTCTGTATTTTGTGGAAGAGTTTTGCTTCCAGTTTATCAAGAGGCGTTAAACCGTGATGTTTGTCAGTTTCCTTGAAGTGACGTTCAAATTAGGAATGCCGTCAGCTGCTCAGTTGCCGGCAGCGAATGTGACTAGAGTCCATTTGTCTTAACTTTATTAGCAGTGTCTCTGATGTCGGAGTTTGTGTGAATGATGCGTTGACCCAGTGCCTTGGATAAACAGCTTCACTCCATCTTAAAACCATTCATTTATTCCAGGGGGCAAACAGATAGCAGCGGCATTGTATCTTCAATCAAAGTCAAAATGTCAATGTATGTTGAATGCAAAAAAGGACCACACAGCATAACAAATTGATAGTGGTTTACTGTTTTTATGTGACTAGGGTTGTGGCGTACCATCAGTTTGTTCTTTTCAGTTTCTCTCTTTAGTGTGTAATTTGATAGATTTCACTGGACAGAGCTTTTACCTGTGGGCCAATCCAATGAGGGAAACAGCAGGTGTGCTTTGACATGGCCTTGTGGAACGCCTGCAGTAGATTCTAATAGGGTCAATGGGCCAAAACCATTGGAACGGCAATCAAAAGGCATCAGTCGTGTCTACCGCTGCTTTCTCTTTCCCTTGTGTTCCCTTGGCTATTTGACCAAAGGCTGTACTCCAATGAAACAGACAATAAAGACCACCATAGCAGAGTTTTATTATGTTGAAAGTATCAAGCTAATAGTATATGCATTGTTACTTTTCATTTTAATCCTTATATCTGCAACTAACAACTACTAACATCAGCTTAAAAATCTGAAATTAATTGTGTCTAAGCACTACGCAAAATTGCAATAACTGAAGAAATAACATAATGACATAATGACATAATAACATAACATAAAACAATATAAATTACGTAATGATTCAGTCAATGGTGTCAGTCAAGCGGTAAGGGCTGTTTGCTGAAGTCAACACTGAAAATACTGACCTTGGCCAGTACAGAAAGAATGAACGCAAAACGTGAAAACAAGTCTTTTACTCGGCTGTTCACATACAGTAGGGATATTTACACGTTTGTAGTGTTTATAGCCATGTCTGGATGCATGTTTTCCCTAGTAAAAAGCTATTTAGTGGTTCTTTCTTCCCTTTTGCTGCTGAACAATTAATTGAATCATGGAAGTACAGAAGCGGAATGCTTGTTTTTTATGATGCTGAGTAGAAGAGCATCTGTATGATTTGACTGAGAAACACATTAGCCTTTTAACAGTTTGAATGAAACTAGCTTGTCCCTACAAGGCCGTGGTACAGCACTGACTGATGAAAGCTCTTATTTACATGCAGAAGCCATTAGGCAAAAAGTAGCTGCAGAGAGGAAAGAAGTATATATCTCCCTTGCTGTTCGCTTGCTGCCCTTGCTAACCCGCCCTTTGTGTCCAGCAGAGAAGACCTGTGTACTCTAATAGTCAGTCAGGCCACTCCAGTCAGACCCAGGCTGTCCACAGCTAAGGGCTGACCAGATGGCTGAAAGTTTCACCTTGGGGTGTCCTTGACAGAGGAACAAATAAGAGTAAGTAATGAAAAAGTCCATTATCCTGATACTCCCATATCGGAAATGAATATTTATCGTTTGGTGGTGCACTTTCATCCGACCCACTTATATATATATATATATATCGCCATATACCACCACGTTCTGCCCATTGAGCTACACAATGTTTATCTTTTACAGTTCCAATATTAAATTATAGCACCAACTGTTACTGGGTTTTGACTGTGAAAGGAAAACTATGCAGAGGAGGCTAAATGCACTAATCGTTCTTGTAACAATAGGATTGTTAATTTAAGTACTGTTGTACTTGGGACAGATTAGTATGTAACGCAAGGCACGCAGAGTTCAGAGACGTTAGAGCTACAGTGACTTTACTATAATAAAGTACAAGTAAGCAAGACTGCTTTAATCGTCCATTATGTATAGTCAGGACACAGGCAGAACATAATGAAACATGGTGGCAGCGGAGTACAAGTCGAAAATAGTCAAAACTGTAGCTAGCGAGAAAGAAAGTGAATATTTAGCTAGCTAGTTAGCTAACTTAGTAGCAGGCTAACGTGAGCCTGAGAAAAGACAGCTAACGTTAGCTAACTGCGATGGAAGGGCTAAAACCCCCTGGAACTCTGGTTTTGGACTCCCAACAACTTGGCGAAGTCATGGAAAAGTTGGAAGGAGGAGTTCACATTGTACATAGACCTTACCATGCCAGAAGCCGAAGAGACCGCGAAAGTCAAGCTGTTCAACTATCTCATCTGGGAGTAGAAGGATGTCTGAGGCGAGCGAGGGAGTGTGTTTACTGGCTCGGGATGAATGAAGAGATTAAGACTTTCATCTCCAAATGTGACGTATGCAGGGCAGTGGACCCACAGCAACAAAGAGAGTCCAGCCCAGTGACACCCACAAGGCCTGGAGAGCAGCAAAGGTCATCAAACCTGTGAGCCACAGATCGTATGAAGTGGAGTTGGAGACAGGTGGTGTTCTGAGAAGAAATCGTCGCCACCTCAGACACAATCACACCGCCGCAAACACACCCACACCAACGGTGACTGAGAAGGCCGCACCATCAGATGGCCCAGCAGGAAACCAAGGCATGATCACTACCAGGTCGGGTCGACAAGTTGTCCGACCTCACTACCTGAGGGACTATACTCAGTGATTAGAGTATGGACTTTGAAAAAAAAAGAAAAAAAAGGACAAATGAAAATGTAATGTTTTGAAACTGATGTTTGGAACTGTTGATTGATGTTCACAAATGTAATTCTTCAGTTAGACACAGTTCATGTTGAATGTGATTATTGTTTATTTTAAAGTTGCTGCAAGCAAGGAAAACATGTTACAAATACTTGTTAAAGTATAATACTTATGTTCAGAAAAGGGACTAACTTCAAAAAAGAAAAAGAAAGATGTAACAATAGGATTGTTTATTTAAGTACTGTTGTACTTGGGACAGATTAGTATGTAATGCAAGGCGCACAGAGTTCAGAGACGTTAGAGCTACAGTGACTTTACTATAATAAAGTACAAGTAAGCAAGACTGCTTTAATCGTCCATTATGTATAGTCAGGACACAGGCAGAACATAATGAAACAGTTCTCACATTGCCGTCACTCGTGTATATGTTACGGTAAATGTGCAGATCTACCAATGGGGCGGTAAATGTAAATATTTCTCAAGGTAAATCTGGTTTCATTTCACGGTTAATGTGAGTGGAAAACGCCAGTCAGAGTAGCACGAGGCCTGTCACTACCAGTCCAAACCACAGGGCCCAAATTACCTCTTTGCATTGGCTTCAGCGGTGATCTGTGAGGCCACGTAACACTACAGCATCATAACAGCTTATCTAGTTACAACAGGGACATCTTGAGAAACCTGACCATTGTGCATTATTATGGTGTTACATCCTCTTATAGTATCACTTTAATTATCATTAAGCACGTTTATTATCGGATGAGACGAGGGAAGAGCTGGTGGGCTCGATATCAGTTCACTAATGACTTGTGCGATCAAAGAAGATGGCACTTGTCTTTAAATATTTAACACGAGGCACATAAAGAGTGGGAATGTTTACGAGGAAAGCCAATTCTCCCTGTCTGACCCGCGGCTTGGCTATGTGTGTGTGTGTGTGTGTGTGTGTGTGTGTGGGGCAGTAAAACCTGGCTGAGGCGAGGACCACCAGCCCTGCGTGGGCTGTAACTGCAGGTGGGCCGGCAGGTTAGACAGGCTGTGCTGACAGAGCTACAGCTCTATGGGTCTCTTGTAACAAAGACTTCTGGACCGGGAGGTTTCTCAACTCTCAACGGATCCCTACTTGATTTTCTCTCCTCTCATTCTGTCAGTATCTCTGCATCCAGCTCTCTATTTATCTCTCCATCCTTTTCACTCCATCACTTTCTCATTCTGTCTTCCACAGCTTTCCCTCACTTACCTTCTCTCTCTCTCTCACACTCTCTCTCTCAGACTCCCTCCAACATTATGGGCCCCTTGCTCAGTATTAACCAAGGAGAGAAATCTGGTGTCTGTCACTCATAATGCTGCGAGACAGTCACAGTTTTCTAATTTCCTGAGTGAGTGACATGAGTGCTGATCACTGGTGTGTACCCCGCTGGTGACCAAGCAACAGGAAACCAAACTTGAAACGGTGTGTATTTCCAGAATTCCTATCACCTTCAATTGTCAATGGGAACTTAAATTAAAACCAGTGGAGCGCTTTGTATTTGACATTACCTCACATAATCTGTGATTGTGTAGTCGACGTCTAAAGGACTATTATTTGTAGGATAATAGAGGGAACTTGTATCTAACTGTGAGAGATCTAACAGAAATAACCACTGAGTAATAGATACTGAAACCAAAATTGTTACAACAATCCCCGGTCTCCCCTACGACTCCATCCAGACACTGATAATAAAATATTAACAATTCCTCCAGAAAGAGTCCAGAAGTCATAGTAAACGTCCGCCTGTACCCCCATGTACTGTAGACTACTGCTTCACATCAGCTTAATGAAACAGTGCAGCTACAATGAGATCAAGGCGAGCTTGACTGCAAAAATATATAACTTCCAATGCAAAAGTAATTGCGCCTAGTTCCAGTGACATATCACCTGACAGACATGAAAAAGTACAACAGGAGGAAGGTCCTTAAGGGCCCAGTAAGGGCTGCACAGAGGTTCAGGTCTGTTGGCCAGAGAAACAGTGTTATGACCTCTAGCCAAACCTCTTTTTTCTACCGTCAAGGAAAACAGCCCACTTCAGCACGTCTGGCGTTTCCTAAGGAGTCTTGTGGGATGTGAGAGGCTGCACGGCCAGCCCTGAGCATTTCTCCACCACTGCCCACAACTCCACTTTCATTGAGCTATGTGTGTGTGTGTGTGTGTGTGTGTGCGCAAGCAAAAATACACGTGTACCTGTGTATAAATGTACTGTACATATGTCCATTATTCATGTATGTGTACCCATATAGGCATTTGTAATGGATCAAGAAACTTTGCAGAGGGTTTTTGGTAGGCTCCCCCATCAGACCAGGCCTCCTATACCGTCATTAGTCAACCAAATCAAATCTCTGCAATCAGCACGGTGGACCACAGCACTGTCACAGCCAAGCCTCCTCAGCCTTTCCAGTGAACGTTGAGCGCCCTTTTTTTGAGCCGAGCTTCGCCCGAGTCGTTTCCACATACACCCCAGGAGAGCAACCCTTCTACGCAGTCTGTACACAGTCCCCTTTCATTTAGCGCCGAGTCAACTTGACTTTTCGAACACACAAGCTTGCACACGCAAACAGAAAGACGCGCTCATACTTCTACATATGAATGCGCTCATATACACACACACACACACACAGACAGACACAGGGGTTGTTTACTCACAAGGCCTCTTTTCCTCAGGCTGATGAGGCGTAAAGTAAATAGATTACAAAGCCATTAGCCGACTCTCATCTCATCTACAACACTTGAGCTCATTGCTGTGAATGATAGTTCAAACAGAAAGGATATAGCAGAAGAGTCCCGCATCCTTTTTGCCTGTTGTCTCCCTACTGCAAAGAATTCCACATATGTGATGGACCACATAGTATTGGTGGTGAAGCAGCTGGTATTGGAGCTCATTAGGGATAAATGTGAATTCAACTTTGTTCACACGCAGCAAACATGAGAAACATGTGGAGACAGGCTTCTTCACGGTCAGCGGTCCTTAGCCTCATCCTCACGCTCCATAACGAAGACATGGCATCCCTGCTAAGATAATTGCTTTCTTCCATGGGTAAAATGTGAAAATCTGTCGAATGAATCTGTATTCTACGGGCGCAATACCATGAATGCGTTTAAAATGTCTGCAGCATATCAACCACACTGATTAATATTTCATTCCCCTCATTTTCTGAATTCCTGCTGTTGAGGCGCATGAATGCATTTTGTATCCCATGATTTTTTAAAAGCCATATAAAGAAACTATTTTCTACCTATTATCTTACACAGATGACTTCTTTCCAGAGAGGCGTCCAACCACACACCGCAAGCTTTTCCACCTACAGCTCTATACCAAATCAAGACCATGGCCTGTTTATGTGTTTACCTACTAACATTGACACACGTAGAGGACCGCAGTGTGTAATGACTACCAGCCATGCCTCTGTGTTTTTCAGAATAGGTTGTTCAAAATGTGTGCGGGCTTGAATTCACTGGTCCAAATTAGTTAATTTACATCGACACGATCCCCATGTGTCAGCGTGGCCCCAGGGGGTCGGGAAGGGAAGCCAAGTCTTGAGAAAGTTAGGGAATGGTGGCCAGACTCAACACACACTCACTCACTACAAATTGGATACTACAACAATGCGAATTACTGGGTAAATAGGTTGGAGTTGGGGTTGTGGTAACGTTTTAAAGACAATTGGAATTATTAAAATGTGGTTAAAACATGTAGATTTGATGCTATTTTGGGTCTTATGTTACATTGTCTCAATTAAATAATGCAATTTCTAATCCAACTGGCGGAGTACAGTTAGTGACTACAGCATCTTGTGAGTCTCATACCCCAAAATGCCACCGATGACAGGGAAGAAGCTTCAGCACAATGGCTGTGGAAACATTGAAATAGCAACAGAAATTAGATCAGGCTTTGATTTAGAAACCAACAGCAGAGGCTGCATCTATTGGTGGCGTGGTCACATACTGGGTTAACCCACCCCGTACCCCGAATCCCCCCCTCCCTTCGCACTCACACACACAGCTGTGTTGTCTAGTCGTGTTGTTGTATCAGTTAGGCAGGCTTGTATAGAATGGGAAATCACAATGAATCACACACTGAAATTTTTTTTTTATTGAATTTACTTTAAAAAGTAGTGCATCATTTTTGCTCTTAAGTATATTATACATATTATTTTTCAGTAATCTTAACTTAAACATCAATATACTTAAAAGAGGGTATGCAAAAATGATGCACTACTTTTTAAAGTAAATTCAACATTATTTTTGTTCTACCGACTTAAACTTTTACATTACTTAGGCTACAGCTGATTTTCATACCTACGACTTAAAACGTGGTCTGCTGATTTCAATAAGGATGTTCATTCTGAAATGAACACACAGGTAACTTGTGTAACACAAAGAATTTTATTTTAACAACTGACTTCCACAGATCACACCAGAAATTATTGTAGACCCATGTTTGTTTGTTTTTTAAAGGAAATAATGGACATTTGTTTTAACAGCCAAATCACAAGTTACAAATTTGAGCAATAATGTTGTTTAGTGACTTGGACCAGTATTTATCAAGCATCTCAGAGTAGGAGTATAGGAGTGCTGATCTAGGAGTACATATCCAGGATCAGTTCTTCTTAGATCGGTGCCTCCATTCCAACTGAGAGAACTGATCCTGGATATGTACTCCTACACCTGCTCGGAGATCAAGTTGCTTTTCTCTCTATTCTCTTCATGTCTCCATTTACCTTTCAGTTTTCCTCCATAGCAAACATGGCAAGCTGTCTCCTCTGGCTCTGTCCACTCAAGAAGTCCAGTAACTTTAAGATACTGGAATTCCTTGGAGATGGGAGCTTTGGTACTGTAGCCCAATGTAAGAAACTGGACACCGGGGAGATTCTGGCCATAAAGATACCAAACAGTAGAGAATCCAACCATCAGGCCAAAAAGGAGGTGGGTGATTTTACTGTCATGCAAAAGATTATGTTACATCTGCTCTGTTGGTCAGATTTATTCTGGTATCACGTAAACTACCTGTTGATAACATCACCATGTCAAACTTGTCATGTATCCCTAGTTGTCCACGTTGAAGCATCTCAGATGTCTGGATGCGGATAAGACCAACATCGTGAAGTTCTATCAGGACGTCAAGATGTGAACGGTCGAACCTGTCTGGTGTTTGAGATGTTGGACATCTCCTTATTTGACTACTTGGAGCAGAGAGTTCACCCCTCTGCCACTAAACGTCATAAGGTCCATCATCCGACAGGTACAGACGCCATCAGACAGGAAGTAAATTCAAAGCTTCAGAATGTTCCACTGTAGTTCATGCTCTATATTCTATGACCGACTTTGTCCCTGCAGATGGCCACAGCATTCAAGGCCCTGAAGAGCATCGGAGTGATCCACACAGATCTGAAGATGGACAACATCATGCTGGTGGATCGTCTGAGAGAGCCCTTGAGGGTAAAGCTGATAGACTTTGGCTTGGCCCTTCTGAGGACTGAAGCCGAGCAAGGCTCTATACTTCAGAACCTTGGCTACAGGTGAGATCTACTGGAGAGGGTTTGCAGTTTCTCACTTCTACTGTAAATACATAGCAGGGTGTGTTTCCTGTCCATACCGGTGAGGACAAATGTTGAATTCAGGGCTACATAAGTCTCAGCTGTTGTGACATTCTCCTACTGATGCCTCCTTGTTTAATTTCTATCATGTTTCCCCATGTTGTATTATTATTATATTTAATATTTTAACTAATCAACTTTATTGGTTTTTTTTGTAAATATTCGCTCCTTCTAAATTTGAGGCCTGAAACACATTACAAAAAAGTTGGGACAGTGTGCATGTTTACCACAATCCTTTTAATAGCACTCAGTAATCGTTTGGGAACAATGACAGTAATTGATGGAGTTTTAAAAGCAGATTTTTTTTCCCCATTCTTGCTTGAAATAAAATAGAAGATATTCAGCTGTTTGTATAACCTCTCTGCATTTGAATGGATCTCTATGAGAAGGGGGAGGTAGATTCAGCTGTGAATTACGCTGGTACAGTATGGAGCTCATGGTTTCATATTCATATTACATTAATCTTGAAAACTTATGGTACCTTTTTCTTCTTAAAAATGGCCTCGCCTTCATCTTCTGAGGAAGAATGCTGGATCGGTCTCTTCTTCTGTCTCCCTCTGCCACACATCTCATCATCACTCCTAGTCCCCTTGATGAGCCTCTCTCTTTTCTGAGTGAGACTGTACTCATTTTCTAGTAAAGGATGATATAAAAATGATCAAATAAATGATTTTATATAGGTAATTGTGACTTGGCTTGATTTAAATTAACATTAACAAACTTTGTTCTTATCATTAGCAAACAGGCCAAAGCATGGACGAACACAATTCACATTAAATACAATTGAATGTTGCTAACGTTAGCTAATGTTAGCTAGGTATAATATTGCACATATAAGACTGAGGCTGCGTTTCCAGTCTGTAAGGCAACATATTTATTGTTTGGAAATTACATTTATCTGTAAAACAGATAAAACCGTTGTGTAACTAAAGTTTGACAGTTAGGTTGGATGAGCTAAATAGCAAATAGCTAACGTTAGCTAGCTAGCTAAAGGTTCTAATGTTAGCTAGCTAGCTAGTTAGACCATGTATGTCTATAAGTTACACCCTGCGAACACATAAGCACAATAACACTGCATTGTTTAAATTGCCAGTTAGTCTATTTTAAGGATGATAAACAAAATAAAAATATATATTTTTAAAAATATTTTAGCAGGGTACATATGACCAGGAGTTCCCCATCTGACGATCACCTCTGTGTCTACGCTCTAGTCGGTTCGGTTGAGGGTATTAGCCGAAACTCCAGTACCGCTTAAATTGACCCGATTTAGGGGTCCAACAGCCAGCGAACCCTCTTTGAAAAATTCAAACAAACCATACATGGATGGCACTGCCATTTTTAGTACTAAGTTTAGCTAGCTAGAGGACAAGAGACTAACATTACCGCTATCTAACTGCTAGCTCGATCAACTGACAAAATTTCAAATCATTCTGTGCACACACACTACTCTCAACCTTTGCCCAGCAACAGGAGCGCCAACAGAGAAAGCGTGCAGAGGGCTCTCGGGTAACGTTACGTCATTAGCCAACTGTTTCAATCACAGCCACGGGCATGTAATGTTAAGGAAAACAAATATTAGCTATGGCACATAAAAGAGGTCCATATAAAAGATTTGCCCAGCTCTAATTATTTTTGTATGCTGTATATGAATTCACATTGTGGTTTGCTTACTACTTTTTACTACTATTTAAATTTGTACATTTTGAACATTCATACAAATATGTAAACAATGATACTGTAATATTGCCCAGCTCTAATTATTTTTGTATGCTGTATATGAATTCACATTGTAGTTTGCTTACTACTTTTTACTACTATTTAAATTGTACATTTTGAACATTCATACATATTAGGCTACATACTGTATGATGTATAATTGAATATTAAAAATTACATATGCCTTACTTTTGTCTGTCGATCATTTGAAAGTTGATAAACATGTTTTAGTACAATAAGCATAGTTACCATAAAGTGCCATAGTAAAACCATGGTAGTACCATGGTTATGAGCATAGTAATCATGATTACCATAAAGTACCATGGTTACTTTATGTAAACCATAGTGAATTTTCATAAGCGAAGGAAGGTGCCCACTTGATAACCCCAATGCCGCATACCGTTGTTGGCTAGGGTAGGTAACAGGCGAATGGTGCCATCTGATGAATCTGTAGATCTATGACGGTGTAGCCTGATGTCTGCTATGGTGTTGCATCTGATGGTCATTTCACTATACATCCTGTATGTGTATGTGACAAATAAAGTTCTTGAATCTTGGGCCGAATCTCAATTCACCCCTTGGCCCTACCCCTTAGCCCTTCCTCTCCGTTTTGCGTGTTCACATGAAGGGGTAGGGGTGTCCCAATTCTCTTGTGATCGAGGGGTAGGGCCAAGTGCGAGGGCTACATGGCCCTCCAAACGGAGATTTTTCAGGGGCACATTACAAACCGAGGGCTATGAGAAATCTCCCAGAATGACCTTCGAATCAACTGGAAGATCATGGCGACCGCTACACTATCATCCAAAGTGAACCACAAATGTAGTATTTTCTTCGTTAATAAAGATTTTAAAAATATTCTAACCGTGGTATTATCTTAGTTTAATGTCGTTTCAATGTATTATAGACCTTTTCTTTATAACAAGCATAACAAAAAATCGCTAGTATGCCGATGTCTCTACTTCGCTAGTTAGTTACGTTACAACATTGTTTTTAGGCTGATTTGTGCATGAGAGTCCCGCATTTTGACATATTTCCATGTCGCATTTTCCCCTTTGATGGCATATGACGAAATATAACTAAAGTCCAGCAGTGAAGTTGCTGCACTTGTTACAGCTCCTCTAATATCAGTGCAGACTACAGAGCACCGTTAACGCTATTCTGTCATGAAGTGGACTGGTAATGAGGCAGTGGTCTTTTTTATTTGAGGACTTGTTTGATCGATTAGTAGCGTGAAACGTATATATTGTGAACGAATCGCGAGCGTCCATGCTTTTCTATCTCCATCAGATGAACGGCAAATTTCACTGTGATAATACCATTATTGCCATAGCAATCTCCGATAACAAACTCGTCCCGTCTGTTTATGTAAACGTCATCGATGACGTATCAGGGTCTTGAAGGGTTGTCCCAATTCTTAGGGAGAGATTTCTACCACTACCCCTTGTGACTCTGTTCCGAGGGCCAAGCCGAAGGGCCAAGCCGAAGCCGTAGGGGTGAAAATGAGAATTGGGATTCGGCCTTGGTGGTTATATCACTTGTTTGTTTTGTTTTTTTAATCTGGATTGGGTTTCTACAAGTGTTTACCTTGGATTATGGCACAAGGGATAGTAACATCTTGTCCTGTGTGTTAATGAATCCTGTATGTGGAAGTCCCAGAAAATGCCAGAGGGAGTTGAGGAGAGGCACAGGGAGACAGGGAGAGGCAGGAGGAGACGGCGACAGTCCAAGGGAAACAGGGAGGGACAGGGACAGGGACGGGATAGGATTTTAGGGAGAGGCGAGGGAGATGCTTGGCATTGCAGTGGCTCGGCAGCAGTTGCCCTTGCATTGACCCAGTGGAGCCCAGACCGCTATATTTATCCAGC
Source organism: Hoplostethus mediterraneus (assembly GCA_034670385.1). Taxonomy (NCBI): domain Eukaryota; kingdom Metazoa; phylum Chordata; class Actinopteri; order Trachichthyiformes; family Trachichthyidae; genus Hoplostethus; species Hoplostethus mediterraneus. The sequence goes on along the minus strand of JAXDDW010000003.1, from coordinate 3,347,991 downwards.
AGCCGTGGAGCACATCGAGGAGCCGGCAGTGTCAGTGGAAAGGCAAGTCCAATTGTCCAATACTGTGGCAGACCAGAAGCATGGCACAATACGCTTACAACATGGGTACGTACTCCACATCAAAGGATTTGGTAATAACTAAAGAAAGTGGATGTTCAAGAAAGTGTCATTTGCTGTATCTCTACAGACTGTAACCCTAACCCTGACTGTGGACTAACCCTTTCTATCACTAAATCAGAGACTACATATCTATGGTTACTTTTCACACTGCTGTATCACCTGGAACTCTGAAATAACCATCTGAATTATTATCTTTTTGGAAGGCGGCGGGGGATTAGGAAACATATTCAGTCAGCTGCCCAGCACTCCAGAAGAACAGGAAGATGCATCACTTTCTACTGATATGATTCACTGGGCTGGAGTCTAAAAATGGGCACAGTCTGATAGAACATCTCAGTGATAGATGCTGCTCCTAGGATTATATCAGAAAAGATGATGGGCAAGTTAATTGTTTTTGATTACAGTTCAGTATCATCAGCGTATATTTTTAGATCTGGACACTTTCAATATTAAATTAAATTTAGAATTTAATTGAGTTCACATTTTGATGCACAATGACAATATACTGTAACGTATACATGCCACTCTATACAATTATAGAGCACAATTTGTCTGACGTATGATGTCTGGCTATAAATCATGCAACTCAACAGGCTTTGGATACCCAGACCACCATGGGAGGAGAAAATCCCCCCCTATGAAGCCAATTCAAATCTGGCTGCGCTGCCCAGCCCTGGATTAGAGCTCTTATCAATACTTTGAATTCTTAGGCAAAGCAATCAGGAGACACAGAAAGGCAGACGCTATGGATGGGTTTGCGTCACATATAGTAAGCTGTGGCAAGAGTTTCCAAAATACCAAGCATTTTTATCTGCAGTTTGAAGCTGCATTCCATCAGCGCAGGACATCTTTGTAGGGGTTTTAGGCTAATGCTTCAGCCACGGCATCTAAAACCCAAATGCCACTTGAGCCGTCTGATTCCTTCTCATTCATGAACTTTTCACAGTCTAAACATTTAAAACCTTTGGATAACCAGAATAACCCCCGGAAATTGATGCGGTGAAAACAACATGTATGGATTTCACACATCAAGTTGAGCAGTGTTAAATGCACGTTTCTAGGACCCTCTGGAAATACAAACCAGATGGTTTTTCCTTTTCCACTTTTTGTAGTTTATTCAATCTCCAACACCCCTTTTGTTGCCACAGTGCAATTAGACAGCGCTGTAGATAAAAGTCGGAGCGAACCACAGAGAGGCAGCCCGTCGGCACACAGGAAATGAAAACAGCCTATAAACAAGGACTGGAACATCAGTTGTACTCCTTCCAATAAAGATGTGTGAAATGTCACATGCAGCTGGCCTCTCCAAGCTCACAAAGGAATAAAGTACATCATCAATTTATACTGTATTTACGGCTAAGCTGAATCAAGTGTGTGTGAAAAAAAAAAAAAACCACGGTCCTCTCATTGAGAAATGACTGTGTGTCATTGGCTGAAGTGAGACAAGACATCTTCATCCTCCGCTCAGCCGCCCTAAGTGACACATGGCAGTGTCATTAACAAAATGAATGGGACCAGGGACCCAGATCGCTGGCTTGGCATTTCATCCTTGCGTGCCAGACAGAGAAAAGACTAAACAGAAAATGGAGAGGAAGAGAGAAAGAGACGGAGCGGAGGGAGACAGGAGTGGCAGTGAAACTGGAGACAGACGGGATAAGGGACAGATTTAATTGCAATGTGCTTCCACTTGGCTACTGGGTGGTGCTAAAAGGAATAGGGATGGGTGGATGATGGCTTTGATGGGGGGGTTTTTTAGTAGCTGGGAGGAAAACTGAGAGAGGAATTGAATAGAAATGGATGAGTTTGCATTACATATTCTTCTCCCTCTAGCATGTAAATCTGTGTATTTCTTTCCTGTCCCCGTCACCGCTGCAAGGGTGACCGGGTTCGCCGCTACCTACTCGCCTGATTAATGATTAATGAATAAACTTTGTTTTTCACAGCGCAAAATAATCTTAACTGCATGACTAGCAAAGAGTGATATCTTCATGGAAAACATTGCATGAGTGGGAAGGTCATTAATCTAAAGCCATCAATTGTAAAAGTATCATTATTTTCCCTCTCTCATTGGGCTGGTTCAGATTGCGGTGACCCACTGTTACATTGGCAGGCCGCGAAACAGCACTCCATCACGCCAGCCTGAGAGTCCGCCATTCTTCCTTCTCCAAGACCTCCATTCAACCCCCGGCTTTCCAGCACTCTTTGTATGTGTGTGTGTGTGTGTGTGTGTGTGTGTGTGTGTGTCTCCTTCAGCATTCATGGTCCGCCAGTCATTCCTTTAGTTCAATTCGACACCGCTCTGCCCATGGTGCCAGCTCCATCTGTACCGCCCTGGAGGGCCTACTTGGTTGTCAATGTCCAACAGTCCGCAGCATTATTTCCACTGGCAAATAGCGCTGCATACATCATCTGTCCTAATTGCACTTAAATGAGAATACAGTGTGCCTTTTATGACAGTGATTTGTTCCTTTGGTGGATTGATTTGAGAACCTCTGTGATGAATAGTGAGAAGTTGTGAAAGATTGAAAGAGAGAGAGAGAGACTTATCTCCCACCTACCATCGGTGTAGCAGAACATCCACTGAGATGTTTTAGGACACAGCTGCAGGAACATCTACCCACCTGATTTCCTGGATGACCTTTACCCTCTCCTCTCCACACTTGACTCCCTGCCTCACAAGTTCCACCCAGACACTAAGACAGGCATGCCACCACTTCTTTTCTGCATTGACAAATAAACAAGGCTCTACACCTCCTGCTTTATACGCCAACAGTTAAGATATTGGTTGTAACCAGGAGAGCCCATGGTGACAAAATAGAGGGATGAACAAGATGACAACCGCCATTTTAATCTGACTAACACCCCATGCTGTCATAATATCCACAAACTCAGTCAAAGTCAGTATTTCTTGGCTGGTTAAACTAGAGGCACTTTAAGTGTTGCCATAAGCTGTCATGTACTCTCACAGAAACTCATTACGATGATGGATCAGCTGAGTGTGAAAACGTCTCAGACGTGGGCGGCCAAAAGAAGTCACAACTCAAAAATAAAAACACATAACGCTTCAAACATGACATCGTACGGCCTGCAGACACGTGCACACTATAGAAGGAGTAAGAACTGATTGTTTTGTTGACAGCAAATCTCAAGATGCTTTATACAACACCCTGTACAATTTCATTTTCCTTGTGCTGTAAAACAAACATGGCTTTTAGTGCTTGCCTGGTGCGATGTGCAGAGATGATAGAGCTGATCTGAGAACTGTTTGTGTGTGGATTTTGTGTGGATTTAGCTTGTGAAGCTTTGACAGGTTACGGGATTGTGGTTGCGGGGAACAGACCGCAGCTTTGTGTGCTCTGATTGTAACCGAGAACCTCTAATGTAAGCAGCCTTTTCCCCAGTTCCCTCTCCCCCGACTCCGGTGCTGGTCTGGTAATGGCTGGGCGCATTGCTGTGGTCAAACAATAAGAAATGGCAGCAAGCTATTCCGCTATTTGATTCAAACATGTGCATGATCAAAGCAAAGCTGCAGATCTGCGGCCAGTTTGAGAAATGTTCTCTCAAGATTGACTCAAAGTATGTTGGACCAACCTACTGCCGCTGTCAAACCAAATCAAATCACTTAGGGCTGGATCGCGGTGATGAAGGGACCCCTGTCAACAGATTGGAGCCCTCTCCTCTCACCCTGTGTAGGAAACTGGGCTTTGTTTGAGCTGTATTGTAAAAGCCTGCGTGATAGATGTGGGGGAAGCATTAAAGCACACTTGATACCAATGTGAATTTCTCCTGTCCCCTCCACACATCTCAAAAAGGAGAGCTTTTAAAGGATTGTTTCACTCGTGTCACCGCAACCTAGAGGATGAAGCCTCACATTTAAATACCCATTGAAATGCCAGGATGAAGAGCATGTCATATTATTCACTTGGGCCTGGGGTTGTGCTGCTAATGGCTTTGCTGTCTACAGCATTGGAAATCCACACGGACCACACAGATCCAAAATGGCCGACTGGTGGCCTTTCTGTACACAAGGCCCTCAGATAGCATCAGAAACAGGCAGACATTGTCACTGATGTGAATAGTGAGTAGACAGCCACCCAGCCATCCATCCGAACCAGACTATCAGTGTTAATTGACTTTTTCCATCACTTGCGGGCCCAATCAGTGGTGAATTAGCAAAGATGCCCTCCCCACCCCCCACCTCACTTAAACCTACATTAAAGTTGGGTCTGACAGGACACAAGTCCCAGATCACCGTTAAATGGCAGATGCCCTGGGGAGAGAGTTCTCCTGTAGCTTTTGTTGGCTTGGCTCAGTTAAAGTAAATCCAATCTAACATTTAATGGTCCGATCTAGAGTCTTCCTGCTGGGACAAAGCATTACATTACAGTCATTTAAGAGACGCTTTTATCCAAAGCGACTTACAATAAGTACATTCAACATAGGTAGGTAGAGAACTACTAGCCACCAGAAATTGTAAGTGCATTTCCTTCCTGAACAAGCATCTAAGAGCAGAACCAGTGCTGAGGTAAAAGAGCAATAAGTTAGATACCTACTTTCTATTTAAACAAATGAGACACATAGGTGAAGCATATAAGCAAGTACTAAGACAAGTACATGAAAACAAGTGCTAAGAGGAAGGGTCAGGGTAGTGTTTCTTGAAGAGGTGGGTTTTCAGCCTGCGGCGAAAGATGGGCAGCGACTCTGCTGTCCTGACATCAGTGGGGAGTTCATTCCACCACTGCGGGGCCAGGACAGAGAAAAGCCATGACCGTGTGATCGGCCGCAGGGGCCTCTGAGTGACGGGGCAACCAGTCGCCTCGAGGCAGCAGAGCGACGTGGTCGGGCGGGGGTGTAAGGCTTGACCATCGCCTGGAGGTAAGAAGGAGCTGTTCCTTTCACTGCCCTGTAGGCTAGCACCAGGGTGTTGAACTGGATGCGAGCTGCTACAGGGAGCCAGTGTAGAGAACGGAGGAGGGTAGTTGTTGGGGCGGTTGAACACCAGACGAGCTGCAGCTTTCTGAACAAGCTCCATAGGTCTGATGGCCGACGCCGGGGCACCAGCAAGGAGGGGAGTTGCAGTAGTCCAGGCGGGGGATGACAAGAGCCTGGATGAGCGCCTGCGCCGTCTGGTCGGTGAGGAAGGGGCAAATCCTCCTGATGTTAGTAGAGGAGGAATCTGCAGGTGTTACTGATGGGGTGTTTGCCGAGAACGACAGTTGGTCGCCCAGGGTCACACCCAGATTCCTCGCAGTCCGAGTTGACGTCACCACAACATTATCAATGGTGATGGCCAGGTCTCGGTGCGGACAACCCTTCCCCGGGAGGAACACCAGCTCAGTCTTGTCCGAGTCCAAGCAGTTCTAAGATGTGTGTTTTCTATGGGCCAAATAAATGATTACACACCCAAATCACATCCAGGAATGAGAGCAAGTATAAAAATGGAAAAACACTTTGAAGGCCTTGTAGAGAACGTCTTTTGTAATAACTTGTCATGGATGAAAACAGACCGACAACTTTTTGTCAGATCTATTTACTACAATTCAGACATTAATCACTACAACACCAGAAAGATGAAATTAGAATTCAGCCTCAACAAGGGAGGACAAAATACACAGCGGATGCTCGCGGTATCGTTGTGGAACAGCGGCGAGGCAATCAGTTCAAGAAATGACAGTAAACAAACACTCTCTTCTCTCATCAAGTGCTTGGTTATTTGTCTCCACGCATCCTGCTGCCTTTGTCTCCCTCCTCCCTTTTTCCTTCCCTTTTTCACAGACTCCTTCCCTCTCTCTCGACACCAAGCTCATCCTTCTCCTCTTTCACATTGCTCTCCACCTTTCTCCATCCCTTCATCTTAGACTAAATCCATCTCTCCCACCTGTCCTCCTCTTAACCCCCATAGCCCTCTTCCCTCTCTTCCACCCCCTCAAACTAATGGTGCACATTACAGCCTTACTAAAAATAGCACTGCTGCAAAGTCAATTCATTTTTCCCCCCTCCTTTCTTTCTCCCTTTCTAATGCTCGCTACTTTTTTTCCCCCTCTTTTCCTTACCTCCCTCAGGAGGGAAATGAATAACGAGGAGAAGGCTTGTCAGCTCATTTATCAGCTGGCAGCCCACTATGCTATCTGGGCCGAGCGGCTGAGGCTATGGGACCAAGGGCCTGGGACCGGGCCCCTGGCTGTCTGTCTGTCAAGGTTTCTGCTATAGGGCCACTAAGCATGGGAGACAGGCTGGAAATTAATGAGTGGTCAGTGATTGTGGTGAGCCAGGCACCGTGAACATTACCTGCTGGTCAGGCCAGGAGGCCTTAAATCTCCTGGCAAAGCTGGCGGCGGACACTGTGCTAAGAGTATATATCACCTGAGTGACAGTGGATGAGACGCTGGAGGAGACTAGCTTGAGGCAGATGTATGAGTAAGGGAATATGATGTTACTTCTAATACTAGCACCTTTTCTGTCCTCTTAAGAATGTCGACATGGAGAACAAGTCTTGGCATTCTTTAGAGCAACTGCCAGGGTTAGGGGCCGTGCCAAAAATGGATGTAATCATGATAATGTAAGGCGCTTGGAAGAAAAACATCAATTGTCGCTGTTGGATAAAAACGTTGCATCTTCAAAATGTCAACTTTTCAGGAACTTAAAGAACTAAAACAGCCTTGAAAGACAATTAGCTAAAGTTAAAACCCGAAAAGTCATCAAAACGTGGAGTTACGAGGTTTTTTACATGACCGCAGCGAAACGGTAGACGTATATCCCCCTGCTCAAAATGATCCTCTTTTCTCCCCCCGCAGCGGAAGAATTCACGGCTGGAATATCGCAGAAGCCTGAAGAAACAACAGCAGCGGAGGTTAATGATGCTAATCGCTAAATGATGGCTCACTCATCAAAACTGTCATCTGAGTGTCTCTAATGATGCTCGTAGTATCTCACACCCTTCAGATCCTCACGCAGCGCAGGATAAAGAGACAGGGATGCACGCAGACACACATATATATATACCTATTCCCATACATACACACACACACACACACCATTATTACTCTTTCTGTTATCAGATATGGAGAAAATAGCTGTGCATGATCACATGACCACAGGCAAATACTGACTGGCTGCATGATAATATGAAAACAAAATGCAATAAAATGTCTAGAATGAGTGTCTGTGCCTTGTAGTAAACCATACCAATGCGCGCACACACACACACACTTGCGCGTTTCTATTTTTAAATTGCAATAATTCAGATTAATTAGGGAAGTAAAGGATTGAGAACTCCTGGAAATGACTTTACGCCGAGGATGGAAATTGGTTCCGCCCCCCGCTCCTCTCCTCCTCTCGATGGCGAACATTAAAAAGCGCTCGCTCAAGGATAAGAGGCGATCATTATTGTCAATGAAGTGACAAATGCTCAGTCATTACACTCAGAGGGAGACACCACCGTAAAATATAGTGAGAGCATCTTTACCGACTGCCTGCGATCTCCGCGGATAACGTGGCACTTTATTTTTTGGATAGTCTGGCAAATTATCGAAAGCAATACCTGGAGATTACACATAACCGTTTGTTTATCTGCAGTGTTCAAGCTGTTCAGAGTCAAACAGATCAACTGCTGCGCTGACGGTCGCCTGTTGACGTCGCCGTGAAATCAACCTGTGATCATGCCAGGCTGGGAAAACAGATGTGACTGGAGCTACTGTCATTTCTTCACTGACTGCTGCTTGATGGATCTGTTCGACCTAGCGAGAATAAATCCAAGCAGTAGCCGTGGGAGCAGCAGAGGGTATATTGTGTGTGTGTGTGTGTGTGTGTGTGTGTGTGTGTTTTGTGAGGCATTCGTTCCCTGTATAGGAGGACGAGGGAGCATCTGCGGTGGCCTAACTGTTCTCCTCTCAGCAGACGGTGGCTCCGTCCTGGCAAATGATGCATCAACATGGAGATGACACAGCGTACATTAGGTTTACCACCACCGGGCCTTCGGAGCCACCTGTCTCCCGGCTTGCCCCGCGGCACCTGCAGATGCCACAGCGGCCAAAGAGCTGCAGAGGAGAGGTCATTTCGCAGTGAGAGAGAATAGAGCAGGTAGAGATATTCACCTGAAGAACCTGCTATGATCCGGAAGAGGCTGTATTTTGAGGCAAGGGTAATCAAAGTGAGTTGGAGGGGTATTTGAGATTATGAGAAGACAGATGAGATGAAATTTTGATGACGCCTGTGGGGAAATTGCATATGGAAGCATGAGCTATAAGCTTTTAAAGGAAAAAAAAACACCCCTAAATACCAACACTGTTAAAAGACAGCTGGGAGAAGGATTGTTTGATAGTTTTCTGGGCCCATTTTGTTGTTTGGTGGTGTATTTTTCTCATTCCTGCGGATGATTGGTCAAACATAGACGACGTGACCTCACACCAAGATATTTACAGCGTTTATAGCGTTTATAGCGACAATGGAGTTTGATTGCAGAACAAAACAATGGTAAATGTCAGGGTTTGGTGTCAGCCCCTCAATTAAATTCCATTCAATTTCTATCTTCGTCATTTTGCACCGACAGTCAGCAATCATACACAGAGAAGAAGAAGAGCAGAGATTTTCTCCACCGACGGTAGCCTCAATAAACCGCATCGCTATCGCTATCGCTCTCTCCACCTGCACGTATCACCCAACAGCTGCGTGCAAGTTCACGCCCGCTTTTCTCAGGGTTGTAAAAAGTCATTCTGGGAAATGTAGGAAATCACTAACTGAAGTAGAAGTCGACGAGGCAGGTTAAGGGCAAAGTGGGAACACCAGAAAAGTAAAGAACAACACTTGTAATACTTGCAGATTGATGATAAACAATAATGTTTCCAAGGGTGTTTTCTTTTTTTCCTTTTAAGCGGTGGAATAATTGACTTGCTGTCCACAGTTCAAAAACAACTTGAGCAGTCCTTCTGATGTTTGGATTTAGTATCAACTTAAATTTGAGTGATGAGCTCAAACAGTGGTACCAAGTTGCGAAACACTCAATGCCCATTTCCCCCAAACACGAACGTCTGCGCCGTGCCTGGGATGAGTTATGAGAAACTGTATTTCCTCCAACCACACAGTGAATTCAGTTACAACTTCAAAGCTTTTTTCCCCCGACCTTTAATCACGTTATAAACACAGTGCATTATCCTCGGCAGGTGGCAGGGGAAGTGGAAGCACTCAGTCAGAGCACTTTGACTGCAAAAATCACAAGCTTTGCCCGAGCAACGTCTCTTTCTCTCTCGCAGTCAGATAAAGTTAAACCTGATTAGAGGAGATTGGTTAGATTGGTTAGGAGCCAGTGATGGAGGGGGAGCTCTTCTTTCCCCATCAGCAGCGGCCTCCAATTAACTCACAAGAACCTGTGTGTGTGTGTGTGTGGGGGGGGTGTGTTGGGTCTGATCTTGTCTAGACTTTTCTAAAGGGTTTGAACTGTCCTTAGTGGGACGGTAAACAAAGTGTGTTTGTGCCTGAGTGTGTCTGACAATAACACACCACCACTTTCAGATGGCAAACGATGCATTTGGAAATGAAAAGACCTCTGGATGTGCTAATGCATCGCGTCACAGGCTCAGGAAATCCGACATCAGTGTGTCACCGGTTGCGCTGAACGACTGAGGGGAGGCGCAGATTCATCGGTCCCTTTCAGGGTTTGACTTTCTCCTGCACCGTCGTAAATAGACAGGCAAGCATCTGATCTGACGCCTGTATTCACCTCGATCCTGCTGTGAAAGATGGAGGCATTCTCACGGTCTATACGGCTGCCACATGAATGACACGGATTAAATAAATCAGGGGGGGAGAAGTAACAAAACGTTACCTGGCTTACCTGAGGTCTTCAAACTTAATACTCAGTAGCGCATGAGAGAGAAATGAACCTTGGCGTTCATCAAAACAAGCTATTTCACAGTTCTGCTTTGGAAGCCTCTTCACAACACACATAGAGGGGTGTGCATTGTATTGAGAGTAAAAAATGCCTGTATTTAAGGATGAAGGGGTGGGGGGGGGGGGGGGGGGCAGCAACTGAGGGTGGGAAATGATGCAGAGAGAGTTTTGCTATTAGCACTCATATTGATGCAAACACACACACACACACACACACAGGTGGGCATACAAAGACACATAATAACACTCAATATGATCTCAATTCTGCAAACAGAACTGATTTAAATTAAATCAAATGCTAAATCCCTTAATCTACCTCTTCAGAAGAAAATCCCTGAGTACTTTAAGTTTTGATCACACAAAAATACCGTTAAGTCATCTTTTAATGTCAATATCAATGACAAAATAGAACAGATCTGATACAGTAGAGTACGATTCAGTATTTGGTACAGGTTGTCTATTTGTGTGTTTTGGGAATCATGTTGAAAATTCAAGAAATCTGTTTTTATTCTGTAGAATAACAGCAGATAAGAGCTGCTGTCTTTCCCTTTTATAGAATGTTGATGGGTTTAATTGCCATAGACACACATGTTAGTTATGCGTTGTCCTCCTCCACACATTTTCAAGCCGTGGAGACTGAATGCCCAACATCCTCATCATTTTACCTTCCCGATCCCCAACAAAACATGTGTCACTGTGTGGGACAAAGCACTCCCTGTCACGGAGAAACAGAAGCTTATTTTTAGCGGTTTGAGGTCAGGTGTCCTCAGAGCTGTACTGCCACGGATTCACAGGGTGTACTCTTCTTTTATGAGAACACTTATCTGGGAGGAATGTGGCCTTTATCATTGATGCTCACAATGCCAAGATCAGATTTAGGAGCAGTAACCCTCTGGAGTGGCATTTTTATGCCTCGTGATGGACGATCACCCTCCATGCAAAGCCTTTATATCTCTGCGGTGATGGAGATATGCAAGCGCCGGTGTCTGTCTGATACAAAGGAAGAAAAGGAATCCGGTCGGCTGCAGATACTTCACCGTGACACGAATACTGCAAAAGGTGAAATTCCTCTCATCATACGAGAACAACTAGCCACGACAGAGGACCAAGCAGGGATTTGCAACACAGGTAAAATAAACAGTGTTAAAATGAGCATCTCATCCTCAGAACAAGAATATGGCTCGTCAAAGTGTTTCATTTTCCGTCAATGCTATAATTAACCGGTTTCGTCCGTCTGGGCTGCTATCACTGAAACCCCGAATCAACGATGTCTCGGCAAAATGACAGAGCTGAAGCCCTGTTGTACAAACCCAGCAGACAGCCGGGAACTCAGACAGCCTTCCTCAATCCCCTCCGCGGCCCTTTCTCTGATCTCCCTGATCTGAATGTCAAATCCATCCACTTGCTGTCCATCATCCTCTGTCATCTCTGGTCATCAAACCCAGGAAAATAGCAGGGACGACGCTCTTATCTTGCCGAGCCACAGATGGGCCCACCGACAGGCGGCCACCATCTTCATCTCCCGCACAGGTGCACGGTGTCCCATCGATACAAGCATCAGTGATTCCGCCTCCGAGCAGGATTTATAATCTGTGCTGTCAAAACTGAGATGCAAAGTTTGGAGCGTTTCAGCCAAACTCAGACATTCTCAGGGCTTACTTTTGTCTGAAACACCTAAAAATGACATTCAGAACGTGTTCTTGGCTGTGTGGGAGGATATTCTGTTCCCACCGCCATGTAGTTTTTGGACACATGTCGGTTTTCACATAGGAACAATATATTTTTTTTTAACGTGTTGCAGTCGGAAATTCAACATTCAACATTCGGACTATGTGAACACCGGCATGCGCTTTGAATTCACCATCTGTATGTTCATGTGCCTTTTTTGTAATATGTGATAGAGTTATTATTCCTTCAGTATAAAACAAAGTATTGACGACAGCCCAAACACGACTACAGTCTCAGTAAAGGGATGCGTGCTTCGTTTTGTCCACTTTCCTCCAGGGTAATAACACTTGGAATTGCTTTGTGTGTCCGTCCACCTTCCTTTTCTTTTTTTCCCCAAGGATTTCCCTTTTCCAGTCTCGCATCAGCTGGCTGTCGCCGCCTGTGAGGATGACCTATTCTCCCCCCCACCCCCCTTGAGGTTCATCCTCTTCATTCTCATCCCGTCTTCACTCCGGTCCTCTCCGGTCGGCGCCGCTGCTCCCGAGACAACCCCGCGATAATTAATCAAGTCACACCGGTACGCGGTCGCACGCTGATGGAAAGTTGGCAAACGGCGAAAACATATTGGGTCTGCATTTTCAGGCCGTCTCAATCAATCTGTCATGTTCCTGCAGATGTGAGAGAGTAATGAATATGAATCGGTGCTCCAGAATGAATGAGTTTTCAGCCTTTATATTGGCAGAATGCCCTCAGCAGGGTGTCACCTGCAATGAGCCGTTTTATAGCCCTTCCTCGCTGCTGCATACCAAGCAGGGCCAACTGGCTGTTAGCGCCTGACGGATGTCCATATACATTATGAGAGATTTTTACGCCGTATTGACAGGAAGATTATCGCAGAATTAAAAGCGATTTAATTTGACCGTATCGCACCAGAGAAGCCACGACATGGTAAAAGTCAAAGTGTGAGGTGGGTGTGAAGTTAGCGACAAAGTGAGCTATAGGCATAGCGATTGGCGGGAAAAAAAGTGCTGACTGATCGCTGCTTGTAATGACTTCTGCCTTACCCAAATATTTAGGTTGTTGCATTTAATCTTGAAGGGAACATGTTAGGCCCGGGGACACAACAGTCCAGCTTTTAAATCACTGTAGCCAAATGCTAAATGACTCCACTGAGAGTCATAACAAACGGTGTTGAAGTGCCTGAAGCGCCGTCAGGCTCTGATGAACATGTGAATTGGGTTTCATTGCCTGGCTTCGGGTCTTGGGAGGGTTTTTTGTACACGGTTGCACACAGACACGTAGAAATACACACACACACACACACACACACACACACACACACACACACACACACACACACACACACACACAAAGTGAACTGTGCCACATCAAAACCTAAAGCCTCAACGTTTCCCAAATGGTTTATGAGTGGCCCAAGTGTCCAAAACCCACAGTGGACACATACACAGTAGTGTAGTGTAATGCTGTTATGCCCACAATAACATGCCTATTGCCCAATGCCTAAATACTCATTCATATTGCCCAGTATATATATTGTATACACAAGCTGACAGGCAGTGGTGTGCAGGAGGCCAAATTCAAACGCCAACCCAAACGAGCGCAAAACCTTCACAACATATTATAGCGCAGCACAAAATTCTTTGTGAAACAGCTTTGGAAACAGTTGGAGGTTTAGGTCCCGATTTCACAGAACAATACAGGCAGACAAGTTGAGACAAGTTCAGACAAGTTCTTTCTCTCCTGGTGTTTACCTGGGTTTTCAACGTCAGTGTTTGGTGTTGCGTATTGTCTATCTTCATTGTCAAAACATTTGCTTGGTCGTATTTTTAGAATTCATATTTCTTCAAATTAATATGTCCGCAAAGCGTCCGCCAGACTGCAAGCCACTAGATAAACTAGATAACTAGGTGGTTATGGTGCACAATAGACACCAATCTGCGCTCCAGTCCTGTTTGAATGAGATGGATGATAGAGCTAACAAAAGAAACAGCTGTGACTGAGTGACAGACACGCACACACACACGCACACACACACACACACACACATTCAGACAGCTCTAAATCAAAACAAGTGAGAGATAAGGGCTTCATTACGGAGAGTCACAATAGATAAAGGCTCGCCGTGCAGAGGGACAGTTAGTCTACCTGAGTCGATACGCCTTGAAGAGGCTTTTTATTTCTGAGGTGTTTCAGATATGAGGACTGATGAAAGGCAGCCTGCTGCATCATTCATCCCATCCAATTAACAGACACAGGATGACACCCACATGGCCAAACCGGTATCAAAACAGTGGCATCCAATTTGTGCCAAGTCTGCCAGTCAAATGAAAATATTTCTCAGTTTCCTTTCCATCGTTGTCATAGTGAAACGGACATCAGCAGCTAACGCATAGCGTACTGCGCCACATAAAAGATCCTGGCTAATGCCCAGTTAAACAAACAAACACCCTGTTTTGTACTGATATGACAGTGGGTGGACACGGACACACCCTCACATTTCATGCACACAACACACACACACACACACACACACGCACATCAGTTTCAAGCGTCTGAATTCACAAAGTCTTCGTTGTCTCACTGAGGAGCAAAACGTCCTCAGTGAGCTAAAACATCACAGGTGAGGGAAGTTTTGCTGCTGTTTGGTTTTGATGCAGCCTAAGAGAAAGGTTGGGTTGAAAATGGCTCTGAGTGGGTGTAGTTGTGTGTTTTATGCCCTCGTGTAAAAGACAAGAAAGACAGAATGACAACCGTATGAGAAAAGTGCTTCTTAAACTAAAAAAGAATAATAATACATTCACTGTATATGTAAGGGCAGAGGAAAATGTGCCATGGGGGGAAACCGACTGCATTGCAGTGTGATGCACCTCAGGAAACACCAAAGAAGAAAAGAGCTTTTTTAACTACAAAGATTCAGTGCATCACACAGCGCAGTTTAGGATCAGGCCCAGGAAGGACACAGAGCCACCGAGATGTTAAACAAACTGCGTGGTTCATAAATATAAAACAACAAAGCAATAGCTACAGAACATAAGGTAGGATAGACTATCAAAACCCCACTAACTCTCCCATCCTCTGTGCACCTCCGCTGTCAAGCATTCATAGTGACAGACCCATTGAAAGCGTCAGGTATCACCTCCTCTATGACCGTCCCTTTGGGGAATGGAGGCGTTTTCATTAATACAACTTAGCTGTCTTCCTAGATCTGTGCGACAATAAAAAGAAACCAGTGGGTTTACTGCCGGGTTCTACCGTGGCCCATTTCCACGCAGCTGCTGCTGGGTCATTAAATATGGATCGTCTCCCCAAAGAGCGTCAGAACTGCAGGAACTTGGGGAAGGGAGAAAAAAACAGGGAGGGAGAGAGAGAGAGAGAGAAAGAGAGAGAGAACTGAAGAAGAAACAGCGCAAGGGGTGAGTGGAAGATAACTGCAAGCAAAGCACAAACATTTAACCTCCTCTCCCTGTGGCCTTCATTTCATCCCTAAAATATAATAATAAATATAATGTCCTCGAATCTGAATTTATCATGAATTTTACTTGTGCAATTTTAATTTCCCTCCCTCACCAGCACAGATGCTATTCCTTAAGGCCGAGATAGAAGTGCTGAAACAAAAAAAAAAGAAATCATTTAATTCACTTTTCAGAGTGCTGGCTGCCTAGCTATACCAATACACCTCGCAGCTTATATATAAAAGGCAGATGTCATATTTTATCATCAGGTCTTTAGGCTGTGTTTTCAATTTTCTGGCCTCAGTTGCTGCGGTGAAGCACATTGACTTTTCTGTCACATATCTGCAGCTATAAGCCCCATAAGGCGCTATATGAAGGAGCACTGAGAGCAGTCGGCAGCTCTCTCATCATGACAGCGAACATGACTCCGCATGGCGATCTTCCCTCGCTCAGCCTCTTAATCGCCTCACTTCACTGACCGCGAAGTTGTCGGGGAGCTAGGCTAAACGATGCCTCTGAACGGCCTTTTTGCAGGGCGGTACCGTCACTCTCCTTCTCATCTCTCCACATGACGTTGATCTGAACCAACTCTGCTCAGTCTCTCACGGACTGGGGTTGTGACAAGCAGAGAAACAACGTCCTCTGCGATGTTGCTCAATGTTTTCCCCTTATGGACATCCTGAATGTTTTATTTTTTTTGTCTATTTTAAAGTTGTCTTTATCGTCTACAATCACGACCTATTATCCATCAAGAGATCTATTAACAGATTGCAGTTAATAGTTTTTGTAATCAGATAATGGAATCAGACCTACTAAAATCCCATTATATACAAAGCATCATTCACCAGCCCTGCCTGAACAAAAGGCACTTTCTCAGATTAATTGGTTATAATGGTTTCATTCAAGATGAGGCTGCTGCTTACATTTGATACACTTCACTTTGAATTGAAATTGATTTCAAATGCACCACACCTCAGAACAAGACTTATATGCTTCACGATATATTTCAACTATATGTAGTTTAGGTTATACAGTATTATACTGATTGGCCAACGGTCCCAGCTCCCCTGATTCAGGTGCTGTATCCCTGACTGATTGGAAAGATTCACTCAGCTGTTTAGGTAAGATTTCCAATCAAGAGTGAGTGTGGTTTGATCTTTACAAACAATTTCACAGTGATTTTGTTAAATATCCTTGATCACATTCTGAAATAAGTATTGGAAATTTCCATTTAAAATTTTGCCATCGCATCAAGTTCATTTAATCACAGAAAAGCATGTAACATTTTTCAAATCCTGAATATATAATATATATAATATAATGAACTCAAATGTGAAAGTTTCAACTATTGACAGCGTGTGTTTATGGAGTCAAAAGTACAGGTCTTATATCTGGTAAAGTAGCAGACCATTGTATCAGTGTCCTGGAAATGTCATATTTTCACATTATATAATTTTGGTCTTTAGTGCTCTAATACAAAGGTGAATAATTGCATGTTAGAAAACTTGCACTTGCTTTGTGCTGTCAGTCACTGGTCCATTTATGTAAAAACTAAAAAAGAAAATAAAAGAAAACTAGGTAGAAAGTAAGCCCATACACCGCTGATACGCACACCCCTTCATCTACACAAGCACACACAAAAATAATAAAAACAAAATCACGACTTTCCTTCAGAGAAACATGCAATTTCAGTCTTTGTGTCCATCATCCAACTACAAAAGTGCGTGATTGTATTTAACAAACACACGGGCTGAGAACATGTTTGACCCCCAGACTTGCCCGGTGGGTCCTCATGAGAGAGCTAATGTAACTTGTTCTTAGACCAGAATGTGAGTGCATCCTCTTCTATTGCATAGTTCTGTACAGTGTGGATGGGCAGTGTGTGTGAAAGTAAATTAGCACAGAATGCTAGAATTGGTCATTTATCACTTTGTGCCTGTTGTACTGATGCTGTGTTGCCACAGACACGTGATATGTGTGCCATGAACATGTGAACCAATCATGAGAGACTTCTTTGTTCCAAAGAAACTATAAAAATTGTAGTTAGCTGATTTTCAGTGGGAGAGAGCAGAGAGAGACTTTGACTTTCTGTGTGACCTGTGTCTTTCTCTCTCCAATATATCTGTATACAATATATTTTTACACTTCAACCTGTCAATGTTTTGTGTGTTATTTAAAGAGTTCTGAGTGCTTACAGGCAATTTCCACGACATGTGTAATCACCTTTTACAGACAAAAAGCCCTTGAATGGAGCAAGAGATTCTTAATGCTCATGCATGAGCAGTCATGGACATGGTGGTGAGTAAGCCTTTGCAGCATCTGCAGAAAATGAAGCAGCTAGTATTGTTAGTTTCTTTTTTGTTGATATTTGCTTACCTCATTTTCTATTAGTGTTTTTATTTATTCATTAGTCCATTAGTCCATCCATTTGACTCTGGGTGTGATGAAATGTTTGCCGAGGCCACAGAGCTCCGATTGGCTGAGACATAATGACATTCTGAGAGACACAATGGGCACCAGATGAAACAGATGAGACTTCACTCTACCAACCTGAAAGAAACAGTGATTTCATTGTCTTAGTTAGCAAACCGTTACAATTTCATTCATTTAACAAAAGCAATTTCTGTCCAGGTAAGACAAATCTACATGTATTTTTCTATTTTAAACAGATCTACTATTACTGTCTGGTTAATTGTCTCTGTGTGATAAAAGATGAAGCTAAATGTTTTTGCTAACTTGCTGACATACCTTGTCTCACTTCTTTCAGCGTGGATGGATCAAGTCATTCGCCTCAACGCCCTCAAAAGTGATGATGACAAATTCATGGCTTACATCCCAACCAACG